>MU399496.1:458368-1012001 GCA_022578845.1 Hypoxylon cercidicola | reverse complement strand
TCCGGGTCCATTTCAATCTAACTATACAATTTTTGTCTTCCCTTTTGGGACGTTTCCATTGGCCCTTTTGTCAGCGGGGTTTGTTTTCAAAAAAAATAAAATGTTGGGGCCCCCCCCCCCCCCCCCCCCCCTTTTTTTTTTCTTGCGGCCGAGGCACCAAAAATATGGGCCTAGAAGGTAGATTGGGTAAGTTTATAGCTCTTTGCGCAACAACATCATAGCAGATAGCTGGTTTGATACTTTTCTTATTACATAGTATTCTATCTCAGTCGGTAGGTACCTAGGTAGCTCTAGCACTTTCCAGTGACTACAAATTGGGTTTCTGCTCAGGTGCACTCTGTGAATATGAGCACGCGACAATGACGATGTAGACGCGTTAGTTTCCTAGGAATACATGGTGCTATCCAAGACATATTCTAGACAAGTCTTTCAATATGCCTTATAACAATGACCAAAAATGCATTACATCGTACCGATAATAGGAGCCTATGTATTTTTAACGGCAGCAGTGCTAACAGACTCTTCGTAGGAACGTTTTAACCCAATGAAAGAACACGAAAATCATTACCAGTTCACAAAGGACGAAAGACTCAATTGGCGCAATGGTCAAGCGTCTGGATGGCTTTTCGTACAAACGTACGAAAAACCGGCTGGTTCAAATCCAGCGGTGAGCAATCCAACTTTTTTTTTGGCAACCACTCCATACTACTGGGGCTGCGACGATGACCCCGGCCGCAACATATTTGACGACCAAATATGAGGTCGGCGAAGGCTATCAGATGCCAAAGGTTGGCGATGATGATGCTTGCACTCCGAGACTCAAGTATGATTATTGCTAGTAAGACTACGCAGAAGACTTCCAATAGGTACCTAGGACAGGCGGACACGACACGCCTCTATAGAATGGAGTTCTGGCTAGTAGAGGCATATATCGAATACAGCGGCTGCAAAAGTCCGGCTCGGCCATCGACGTCGGCCAACTCGAGCTCAAGCCGGTACGACGACCGGCTACTCGAGGCCGCCTTCGAGTTCGCGATGTCACTCACGGAGAGCGGCAAGTTGAAGTTCGTACAAGACTGACTCGTCCCAAATCCAAATCCATCGCCATGTGCACTCGCACCAACACTGGAAAGTGAGTCTGTACCTACCTACCTAGTGATCAGTCAATTATCGGGAAGATGCTGATCTTTCGGTGCACGTGCTTACAGGCCGAGGAGAAGTGCCACCAAGTCCGGTTTGCCCAGCGAAACCCGCTGCGTTTACAGCTACGCTGCATGCGTCTGCATTGAGAAGACAAAATCCAGTTCGTTCCACGCCCTCCCTATTTCGCATCTCGATCTGGCTGAGCGACTTGATAAGTGTGCAGCAGCAGACGTAGAACAAGACGGGTCGGTGGGTGCGCGAACAGGTCGGTTTCATCCTCCTCAAGCCCACCAACAAGCTGGCGTGAGCTGCGGGGCTGTCTGCGAGGACCAGCAGTACATCGAGTCTAAGCCCAAGAACGAAGGTCCTGTGGAATTGGTAACTGAGGATGTGGTCAGGGATTGGTGAATGATAATCACCTGCAAGTGGTAGACTGAAGGTAGTGGAGCGAGTTTATCATGAAATTGTACACTATACGCAGGTTATGAATGTTATCTTCCACGTATACATGCTTTGAGAGAGCACGAATATACCAGTAACTAGACCGAAAATCCGGGTGGCCGTGTCACATCCTGGAAACGATATATTAGAATAGCGTGTTCGTGATAGGTCTCTGCAGCTCGCCGATTCGTAGCCAAGCACTGCAAGCAATGTGCGCTTACAGCTGGGTTCCGATAGTCCCCTCATGATCGACACCCTTGCGCAAGCCACAACGTAGGTTTCTTTCCCAAGACGGCTCAATATCAGACATTCCCCACAGCGAAGACGAAAAAAAAACGCCTTTCTCAGGACGTTCAATAGTAAACCCTTGCTAGAAGAGCTACCTATTTGATCTTCGCTCTGTTATCTAACAACAGCTGAAGGAGGTTGGGCTGGATCTTACGCCACCTACAACAACGTCGCTAGTCGCAACAAGCCCTCGATAGACCTATGATAATCTTGTGTTCCGTTACCCAGCTGCTGCACGATGAGCTGGCCAGGAGAACTCGAGGCGGCACCGTACATGGAGAATGTGACGTAGGAGGCGTATATGTAGTTGCGGTGAAACTTGACTGCTCATATGCTGTCGGGATTCGTGTTATTAATGGGCTGCCGTCAAATATCTGGGTTGCTAGTCCTGTCTTTCTACGACTTACCCTCTAGACCGCAGAAATCATGTCAACAGCGATCCCGCAGCCCCCCGGGGTGCCTCTCATTGGCAACATCTTCGACGTCGATCCCAACAACACGTGGGAATCCCTCAGGAAACTTTCGGAGAAGTATGGCGAGATATTCCAGATCAAGGTTCTAGGCCAGACCATCGTCTTCGTAGCCGGCGCAGCCCTTGCGGAGGAACTGTGCGATGAGAAGCGGTTCCGGAAGTACGTGGGCGGCCCGATAGTCGAGATCCGATACGCAGTGCACGATGCCCTGTTTACGGCTTTCGACCATGAGCCAAACTGGGGCGTTGCACATCGCATCCTCGCGCCCAAGCTCTCTGCCCAATCGCTCTCGGAGCACTTCACCGAGATGCGGGATTGTGCCACCGAGCTCGTCGAGAAGTGGAAAGGTCTCGGCCGGAAGAACGAGGTGTCTGCTATCGAGGAGCTGAACAGGCTGAACCTTGAAGCGACGGCGCTGACGCTCTACGGGAACAAATTGAATTGTCTCTTTGGACCCGAGCATCCGATGATCAAGGGGATGGAGGACTCCACATCAGAAGCCATGAAGCGGCCTACACGGCCGGGATTTCTCAACTGGCTGGTGTACGGGGGCAAGTTGACCAAGAGTACCAAAGTAATGCGGACGTGGGCGCAAGAGATGGTGGACCACCGTAAGGCAAACCCGACTGATCGGGAAGATCTACTCGCTGCGATGATGAATGCCAAAGACCCGAAGACTGGGAATGCTCTAACCGATTCGCAAGTTATCGACGAGATCGTAACCATGCCAATCGGAAGCAGCACGGCTCCAGCGCTGATCAGCACCGCCATCTACCTACTCCTCAAGAATCCAAGGGTGATTGAGAAAGCGCGTCAAGAATTAGACTCCGTCATCGGTGCCAGTGAATTTACCCATGCACATCTGGCACAGCTGAAATACATGGAGGGCATTGTCCGCGAGTCGCTACGGCTCTCGTTCGCGGCGCCGGGCTTCAACATCGAGCCGATACCTAGCGACAGCAAAGCTCCCGTCCTACTCGGTGGAGGGAAATACCAAATAGAACACAACCAGGCCGTCATCCTCGTCCTCGCTGGTGTGAACAGGGATCCGACGGTCTTTGACGAGCCATTTGCCTTCAAGCCCGAGCGTATGATGGGAGAGACGTTCGATGGTCTGCCCCAAGGAGTCAAGAAGTGGTTTGGTAACGGGAAGAGAGAGTGCATCGGGAAGCACTGGGCGTGGCAGTGGAGCATGACGACATTGGCGAAGCTGATCAAGGAGGTCGACTTCGAGATGGTTGATCCAAGTTACAAGTTGGAGCAGGATGGATGGTTCAACTTAAGGCCGGTAGGCTTTGAGGTCAGGGTCAAGCCAAGACAACTTTAATATCAGCGTAGCTCTGGGTTATTCCATATAAAACTGGAATCATGTTGGGATACCGTGTTTTGTGTACGGTCGACGATCCCAATGGCGGACTTTTGATGACAATTTTGTGTGTTATAATCGTCTTTTAAGGAACTCTCGGTCGCTAAATTGACTCAATTCGATGCAGTTAAAGTGAATTGATGTCTCCCGGTAAATGGAGTAGGGAGAGAGAGTTGAATCCAAGGATGCGTCGCTTGGTAAGTAGGCCCCTTCCGTCTTTTCCTGTTCTTTTTCTCCTGGCCTCGTGTTTAGTTCGAGGGAGCCGGCAGTCGACCTTCAGCCAAAGCCTCACACATTAGAGGATCGGTACGTATACATTCACACTTTACCATGGTGGGCTCAGGAGCGAGACCGTCATGGAGAGACCCTCCATCACGAATACTTGCGGCAGCTAAGTCTTGCTCTTAAGGCGGGATCGATCTAACTTGCGGCCCATCTAGCTACCTGTGCAAAATAACCGGAACTACCAGAATGAGGTGGCAGCAACGGACATTCTTATTCACCATAGATCAGCTTATCGGGATACTTGATATCGTCACCATGTAGACGGACTCTAGCAAGAAGAATAGTCCCGTATTATATACGGCTTGGTGGCATTGTAATTCGACCGGAATGTATCGGAATCCGCTTTCGAAGGAGCTCAAGCTCAGGTCTTTATGTGTTGGAGATTCCATGCAGGCTTCAAGCCTAAGTGACCAGATTCTGAATCGGATACTGGTTCAATACTTCTGTCGATATCGATACCAGACACAAGTAGTAGTAATACAGACATAAACCGGACTTGAGAAGAAACTACTCTGAAGTACGCTGAACGTATAATAAAGCTTGAATAGTGAAACCCGAAAGAATTATCTGGATGAACTCAATCAGAATTCTGTAAACAGCAAAACGGCGGTCACGTGCTCAAGTAGTAGGTACCTAGATACAAATTATTACGTACAGTATCTTTCACCGTGTTAGGATCTCACTCAATTCAATTCACACTGTAGGCATTTTCCGGCAGCCATCCAAAGCTCGAGAAATATTTGGTGCAGCAGCAGGAAGATAAAAGAACCAGAACCCCCCAAGCCAGCCATTGACGAAGCCGACGCAAACATGGGCTCGAGCTCGTCCAAACCGGAGGCTAACCAATCCTCACATGTCTGGAAAGCGTAAGAATGTTCCCACGCCGGCGCTGTCTTCCGTGTTGTCCGTCCGCAGCTAACCAAGACCCTTCGGCTTAGATCTTCGCCCGTAGGCATCTCCCACGATGTCCTCGAATCCCTCCAATCGAGCACCGAGGTCAGCTTCCCCCTCCCTATCTTTCCTTGTATCGGAACGAACCTTCGACGCAGCCAATCTCCCGACAGGAAGAGCAATTTACTAACTCACAGCCCGAGCAGACCGACACGACACGCGCGCAGACCCTCGAGCTCGCGGTGCAGGCGCGCGTAGCGTCGGAGCTGCGGAAGCTTGAAGCGCAGGAGAGCGCGGCGCTCAAAGCGGCACAGGCCAAGACCGAGGAGCTGGTGCCGGTCAAAGACGACGACGGGAACAAGGGCAGGGAGACGGTGTCGAAGGAGGTGGAGGCGCTGCGGGCGCGGCTCGACAAGAGAAAACAGTTGAAGCCGCTGCCGGACGCCGTGGAGCAGGCGCGCGGCGAGGTGGTGCGCTGCCTGCGCGAAAACGACCGCCGCCCCCTCGACTGCTGGAAGGAGGTCGAGGCCTTCAGGGACGAGGTCCGGCGGCTGGAGAAGAGCTGGGTCGACAAGGTCGTCTCGTGAGCTGCTTGGCTAGCTACGCTGTCCGATAACCAAAAACATCAGAGCGGGATAGGAATGCGATAGGGAGAACGGCTTCGTATAGACAAAGAGCGTGGACAGGAAAAGCCTCGTCGTCGATAGAGGAGAACCTTTTGTAACAACAAGCACCTACGGATATAGCATTTTAAGGAGAACGCTCGGAGGAAAAAATTGAGCTGTATAGAAGTCAACCTGGTGTGAGGGGTATTCTATGTGAAATCTGTATTCAAGGACATGTCTAGATGCGTATCTTCTGTTCCTGTAGCCGCAGCAGCACCTTCATCCAGCTGCTGATTCCGGAGTTCCGCTCTCCTCTTCAAGCCCTCCGCCCTCTTCCTCTCCCTCCTCGCCTGCGCATCTTCCCACGCAGCCCCGTCGTCCCCAGTCCGAACGGACGGCCGCGTTGCTTCCGAGAGCGCCGTGCGGAACCTGTCGATCCTCTTGCCGTTCTCCGCAAAGCGGTCGTTGGCGATGCGGACGAGCGTCCGCAGGTAGTCCGAGGATACGGTGCACCGCAGCCGGTCGTCGCTCGGCCGGCGGTGGCCGATCAGGGACTCGAGGGCGAGGCCCATGGAGCGGATGCCGACGATCGGGGTCGCGTGCTGCTGCTCGCCCGTCGCCGCGGTCAGGCTGACGGCGCCGCTCTCCCGGAAGCCGGCCTGCAGGCCGCACCTGAGCAGCAGCTGGGCGTGGTCCGGCGAGGCCGTCAGGACGTGGAGGATCATGGGCTCGAACTTGAAGTGGATGAACCTCGTAGTGGCCATGTCTTTGGCAGCATCTTCTTTGGATATGCTCTCGGTGTCGTCGTCCTTCTCGTGGCTTCCTCTTAGTCCCAAGGATGCCACCAGATCATCGTCGCCACCACCATCGCCTTGAAGCGCAACCGGATCATGCGAGACAAACAACCACGCCCCTCCGCCGCCCTTCCCACCCACCCCCGCGAGCTTCCTCACCTCAGCATCCTCTATCCCAGTACCCTCGGCGTCGCCCATCTTATCCCCATCATCTCCTGGGTCCGTACTAGTATCAGTCTGTTTCTTAGTCCCCTCAAGAAACACGCTAACCCTGCCGGCGCAGCTGCTCGTCGTCACGAACCCGTCCAAGCGATTAATCTCGTCAATCAGGTCGCGGATACCCGCATCTACGGAGCCCTTGGGCGACGCATCCGTGTACTCGGCGTCTGGCACGGCGAGCTGCTCTAGGATCCGCTTCTTCCTCTGCACGAAAGTCGGCGGCGGCGCCGCGAGAGCAGAGCTCCTCATTCTAACCCACGAAGGATTTTAAAAGGTCGGATAAAGATTTAAGCAACAATATAAGCATAGATAACCTTCTTTGGTCGGACCTAGGAATGAAGAGGCGAGTTGACTTGGAGAGAATAGTTAGTCTAATTTGTAAAGGCCGCCAAACATCGAACTTAGCAAAGGTTATCGCATCTAGTTATGTTCAATAATATTTACAACCATAAATCATCACAGGCCATTGGGTTTCATTTATTCGGAGCCTTAGCACTTTAGGTGCGAAATTTTTACTGGCGAATCGATACAACACCAGATTACACATATTCGATATTTAGCAAATCCATTCACAAAGGATCATTCACAACAATACGAACATAGTTCTGAAGACTGATCTGATTAATAGGCATGACGCTATGTGGCAGAACCGAGAACGAGAGTGCCCAGCCATCTATGATGCCACGCCTCCACACGGATCAAGTCAATCGTATTCTCATCGGGCGGCATCAGCCTTGCCCAATCCCAAAAGTTAGATGTAACTCTTTAAAGTCAACAAAGGGGTATCATGTCCTAATCATTCCGTAAACGCCTCGATCAATAGTGCAGCCCTTGGCACGAGCTAACACAAGTGTCGTATGCAGGCCACGAGCACTGTAGTGCGCAAGACTGACAATCTAGTTGTGTTTCATGATCGGGCGTAGGCGTTACGGAATGTATGCGGACATGGCAGGCTTAGAAACCGTGGACCTTAATGGTCTTGGGATCAAGCTCTAGACCCTCTTTCTTGTCGACGAGGAACTCCTGCACATCTTTGCGTTGGTCGCCCTGTAGCTGGATGACCTCACCCATCTCCGTGTCATTCACGATGGTGCCATTGCAAGCTGCCAAGACAAGTCAGTAATCACTTCATGTAGTAAGGATATTCCAAATAGAGCAGCATACCGAACTTCTTCTTGATGACCTTCAAGATTTTCTTCTGGTCGAATTTCTTCGGAAGACCTTGAACAGTGGTCAATGTTTTACGTCCATTCCGCTCTAGAGGTGTACAAGTTAGCGCCAGATTTTGAAGTCGCATACGGGGTTAGGAGTTGAAGGGGGACAAGGACGTTTCTCTCGCGAGTTGATTGCCTCACGCGAGGTTGTCGGGATTGTAGGGGTCTATGATCACGTACGTTGGATGCGGATATGGATGTAATTCTGAGCCTGCTTGGTTTCGCCTGTATCCTCATCGGCTTCGGCGAAGGGGTCTATTATGTGATAGGTTAGTTATATGGTCCAGGAGAGACACGTATTGGTAAACGAATGGGTACGAATGGAAATCAAGAAGCAACAAAAATAATTGTAGACTTGGATGACCATATATAGATGTGTAGTGATCCATCTAATTTCTTTGCGCCGTGTTGGAGTTGAACGTACCATAGGTCTTGAGGTTTTCGATTGACATAAACTCGAGTTTACGGGGTGACTTGGGGGAAAAGGGTCTGTGGAGATGAACTCGAGGCGCAGCGACTGGTGTTTGTCGACTGTATTTATGTCGTTGGTATTCTTTTGTGGATATGTCGTGAAGTTTCTGGGCTGTTAAAAAACAGACAAGTTAGGCTGCGGAATGCGATGATGTGAAAGAATGGTGTTGACGTTGTTGTTGTTGTTGGTGGTGGTTGGTGGGCGGGTTCAATTTGTAGAAAAAGAGGGAGGACGAAGAAAGGCCGCAAGTGGTACTACAATTATTGAATGGAGGGGCAACCTTGGCAGCCTCTTGCGCTTGCGAATCGGCAAGGGCAAGGGTGGAAAGTGGGGCACTTGACTGGGCGATCTTCTTAGAGGGGGCGAGCCCTGCCATTCTCCGTTTAAGCCCCCAAAGACCCCCGCAAGTCAAAGTCCATAGCCTGTTGCCCCCTTGCTGGTGTGGCAGTGTGGTGTGTTTCTCTTGGGTGGTTGGTGGTTGGCAGTTGGCTTGTCAACTTGCAGTGAGCTGTAACCAACGAGTCTGCGAGTGTACAAGTGAACAAGTGAAAATGCCTGTCAGGTTAGTGGATGGAAAGTTCGTGACATCCATGGAAATGGCGAGTACCTACACACATCTCTATGTACCTGGTACTTTTTGTACCCCTTTCATTCAATACTTTCATCACAAGGTTTCTCATCTGAAGTCTGACTTGCAAATGCCGGAAGTATGCATCTAGCACATGCCACACAGCACCACAAATCCCAAACGATAGCGCACCAAACAAATGGGTGGGCATGTGCCACAGGGAAATCTCAACTAAGACAAATCGATTTATTGGCCTCGTACAAGTTTCATCCCACCTCGAAAATCTCGAACATCAATCGATATTACTCAGGAGACCCATCACCCATCTCAGGCCTGACCGATTTACATACACAATACAGTAGGAGACCTACCCTTATTGCAGCTGACCCCCTGCACGTCTGCATGTGGCCTGTGGCCTTGCGAAAAGCCGGGCATCTAGAACTTCGGCCTCATCGATGCATCGTTCATCGTTGACGCGGGTAGATGATTCTACTTATGTCAGCCTCAGTGTATTCGATCGACCTATTCTTGTCCCGATTTTCGAGTCCCTGTAGATAAGAGACGTTTAAGGCCACCTATCATACCCTCTCCGCAATGGCCTTTGAGGCTGACGAGATTCCCGATGGGTCCCCGAGCCATATCGAAGATTCGTCTCGTGCCAGATGGGCTCCTCTATTTCGAAAGAGTTGCGGATTCGATTCGCAAATATTCCTCAAAGTCATGATGAATTTCATTCGCAATCCGAACATCAATTCCAACTGGCTATTCCGGGCCGATATATTGGTCGAGAGGGATCCGACTGACCCCACGGTCGCACGGCCAACTGTCCCCCATTTCCAAGGCATGCACCTAGATAAGGCATTGGTGCGAAAACTGATTCCCAGAAACACTCTAAGAGATGAGCCATTAGATCAATCATGTCTGGTCTACCATGGCAGTGGGCCAGGTGGCGTAGAGAGATCCATGGTTGTTTATCAGCCCCATGTCTCATCTCCAAATGAGATGCCATTCTATCATCCTAAAGTGCAAGGTATGGCCTTCCTTTATGAATGGAGTGCCGAGACGAACGAAGGCACCGTATCCATTCACTACCATTTCTTTGATAATGAAGACCGTTCGCCAAAGTTGGTGAGGACGGCTTTCCACCTACTTGCCATGCTCCATAAACACGGAGAAGGGAGCAAAGCAGGATATGTCAAGCGAGTTCACCACGACACGATAATTCCCCAGGCCGCTGTTCAGAATACCTACACTCGGCTGAAGCAAAAGTATGCCCGCCCGCTTATCCAAAGTTGGGTTGAGGTCACTGATCCTTCGAAGCACGTGTTCGAAGATTTGAGCATTGCGGCATTTCTTATTGAACTATGGGCTCTGACCTATCAAGATACTCCCTTTCCCGGATTTGTTGATATAGGCTGTGGAAATGGCCTTCTCGTGTATATCCTCCGAGAAGAGGGATACTCGGGATGGGGATTCGATGCGAGAAGGCGCAAATCATGGGAGAACTATTCCAGTATCATGAACGATGAATCTGGCAAGGAGAATCTCCAACAACATGTGCTGCTTCCTTCTATCATCGATAGCCATTCTATAATCCCAAACACTGGTGGCGAGGCTATCTTTGGCATAGAGAGTGCTGACATCATTCACGACGGTGTATTCCCCAAAGGAACTTTTATTATCTCCAATCACGCCGATGAGCTAACACCGTGGACGCCAATACTTGCAACAGTGTCAGATTGTCCGTTCATCATGATACCGTGTTGCAGTCATGACCTGGCCGGCGCGAGGTATAGAGCACCTGCGCCAAAGGCACAGAAGAAGCCGCCATCAGCATACTCGTCGCTTGTCCAATGGGTCACGAGTATCGCAAGAGACTGCGGTTGGGAGGTAGAAACTGAAATGCTGAGAATACCTAGCACGAGGAATGTTGGTTTAATAGGCAGGGAGAGAAGCTGTTCAACCTCGTCGGTGGATGTACAGCAGATTATAGCCAAATATGGTGGCTGCGAAGGATACGCAGATAACGTGGCGAAGCTTGTGAAGAGCAAGCCAAAAGGCCACTAAACCAAATATTAAATTAAAAATTGAATCCAATGGAAAATGACTCGTTGCATACCTCCTAATACCTTAGGTACCTGACATGAGTGCTATCAATGTTCTTCAACCCTGGGAGATAGGGGTAGGATTTTATGTAAAGGGGGATTGCACAAAAAGGTACGTACCCTAAATTGGCTTGGCGGATTAATCATCACGTGACCCATTTTAGAGCAGTTGCAACGTCGCTCTTTCAAAGACCAGTAAGAGCAGTAAATGTATCTGGCCCGAAATTAAGTGTGAAGTTGTGAACTAAACCACACCGACCGCGATATCTTCGACTTTCTCTCTCAACACAGCCGTCTCACCCGCCCACCATGAGTTACGGCAAGAAAGATGAAGATGCCGACCTTGGCTTGGTCAAGGTTGACCGTACTCAAGTTTTCCAAGAAGGTAGGTCTAGTTCAATTCCGCGTCCGACTCCAAACTCCTGCAGTATCCCAGCTAAATAGTACGAAGCTCGATTGTTCAACAGCTCACCGATCCAACCGCGAAGATGTCGCATCCTCCTAACAAAGATTGCTCTCCTTTTATATACCGGAGAGAAGTTCCCGACCAACGAAGCTACCACCCTTTTCTTCGGCATCTCGAAGCTATTCCAGAATAAAGATGCCAGCTTGCGACAGATGGTCCACCTGGTCATTAAGGAGATTGCCAATTCGGCAGAGGATATTATTATGGTCACAAGCACTATTATGAAGGATACAGGTGGAAGTACCGACGCAATCTACAGACCAAACGCCATCCGAGCCCTATGTCGCATTATCGATGTGAGCTTAGCCTAGTGCTCTACCCTATCTGGTCTCCTTTGCTGATGTCTTGTAGGCGACAACAGTTCAATCGATCGAGCGTGTCATGAAGACAGCAATTGTCGACAAGAACCCTTCAGTATCCTCCGCCGCACTCGTTTCCTCCTATCACCTCCTTCCAATTGCCAAGGATGTCGTTCGACGTTGGCAGTCTGAGACTCAGGAGGCTGCAGCCTCGACCAAGTCCTCCGGTGGCTTCTCGCTCGGTTTCTCATCTTCCTCCGCCTCACTTCCGGTCAACAACTCCACAATGGCACAATACCATGCTATCGGCCTTTTGTATCAGATGCGATCTCACGACCGAATGGCTCTCGTCAAGATGGTACAGCAGTTCGGTGCTCCCGGGGCCGTCAAGAGCCCTGCTGCCATAGTTATGTTGGTCAGGTTGGCTGCGCAGTTGGCTGAGGAGGACCAATCACTCCGCAAACCTATGATGTCTCTTCTAGATGGGTGGTTGAGGCACAAGAGCGAGATGGTCAACTTCGAAGCTGCCAAAGCAATCTGCGATATGCGAGATGTCACGGATGCCGAAGTGACTCAAGCTGTCCATGTGTTGCAGCTATTCCTCTCTTCGCCCCGTGCCGTTACCAAGTTTGCTGCCCTCCGCATCCTTCACAACTTCGCTTCCTTCAAGCCGCAAGCTGTCAATGTGTGCAACCCCGATATTGAGGCGCTCATCTCTAATAGCAACCGGTCAATTGCTACATTCGCTATTACGACCCTTCTCAAGACGGGCAATGAGGCCAGTGTTGACCGACTGATGAAGCAAATCTCTGGATTCATGTCCGAAATCACAGACGAGTTCAAGATCACCATTGTCGAGGCCATTCGAACCCTATGTCTCAAGTTCCCGAGCAAGCAAGCCGGCATGCTTTCTTTCCTTAGCGGCATCCTGCGCGACGAAGGTGGCTACGAGTTTAAGAGAGCAGTTGTAGAGAGCATGTTTGACCTCATCAAGTTCGTGCCAGATTCGAAGGAAGATGCCCTTGCCCACCTTTGCGAGTTTATTGAAGACTGCGAGTTTACCAAGTTAGCCGTTCGCATCTTACACCTACTGGGTCTGGAAGGACCCAAGACTTCTCAACCTACCAAGTATATCCGTTATATCTACAACCGAGTCGTTCTGGAGAACGCCATTGTCAGAGCGGCAGCCGTTACTGCTCTGGCCAAGTTTGGTGTGGGCCAGAAGGATCCAGAAGTCAAGCGCAGCGTCGATGTTCTCTTGACTCGATGCTTGGATGATGTGGATGACGAAGTTCGTGACCGCGCGGCGCTTAACCTCAGATTAATGCATGAAGAAGATTCTCTGGGCGAGCAATTCATCAAGAACGGTAAGTCTATTACTATCCTTTTGCTAGCTGATTTAGTAAAGCTAATCATACCCTCAGACAACATGTTTTCTCTACCCTACTTTGAACACCAGCTTGTCATGTATGTGACCTCGGATGACAAGTCGGCTTTTGACTCGCCCTTCGACATCACCAAGATTCCTGTCGTCACCCGTGAGCAAGCAGATGCTGAGGATCGAACAAAGAAGCTTACCGCCTCAACACCATCTCTCAAGCCCCCGAAGGCGGGTCCCACCAAGACAGCGCCCACAGGCGCAGAGGCGCAAGCTTCTGCAGCTGCCGCTGCCCAGAAGTATGCCCAGGAGCTCTTGTCGATCCCGGAGATGAAGGAATTCGGCGGCGTGCTCAAATCGTCTCCTGTTGTTGAGCTGACAGAGGCCGAAACGGAATACGTGGTAACTGTTGTTAAGCACATCTTCAAAGAGCACATCATACTCCAGTACGAGGTCAAGAATACCCTGCCGGCTACGGTGCTCGAGAACGTATCCGTCGTAGCGACTCCGTCGGACGAGGAAGAGCTTGAGGAAGTTTTCATCATCCCGGCGGAGAAGCTTGCTACGGATGAGCCGGGGAGAATCTATGTGGCGTTCCACAAGGTCAACGGCGAAGGATCGATGCCTACTGCCACGTTCTCGAACATACTCAAATTCACGAGCAAGGAGATCGACCCGACGACTAACGAGCCTGAAGACACTGGCTACGACGACGAGTACGAAGTGTCAGACTTCGATCTTTCGGGTAGCGACTACGTGATCCCGACATTTGCGGGCAACTTCAACCATGTGTGGGAACAGGTGGGTGCCTCGGGCGAGGAAGCCGAGGAGACGATGCAGCTGTCGGGCATGAACAGCATAGCAGGTATGTGCCACCCCCTTTTCGTGTTTACGGGAGCAATACAACTAACATATAATACTAGACGCCACAGAACAACTTGTCAAGGTGCTCTCACTGCAACCATTAGAAGGCACGGATGTACCAGTCAACCAGACGACACATCAGCTCAAGCTCTTGGGCAAGACAGTCAACGGCGGAAGAGTGGTTGCGAATGTAAGGATGGCATATTCGTCGAAGTCGGGTGTAACGACCAAGATCACAGTGCGCAGCGAAGAAGAGAACGTAGCTGCCATGGTGGTAGCATCCATTGCGTAATAATGATGGGTTCTGGAAAGGCGTTTCTGCAAAAAAATGACGAGCGATGTCCCTCCTATTTTAAAGGTAACCAAATGCATATTCACTAGAGCATGGAGAAGGGAGAGGGGAGTGGATAGGATGTTGGCGACCTTCCGATGGATCAGGTCCGAAGCCCCGTGTTTATAAGTATAAGACCTCAGCAGAGAAGAATGTAGCGGTTAATGTTCTCGCATGCCTGGACAAACCAAAAGAGGTTCAGACCTATGAATTGATCAATACAATCAAGAGTAGACTTGGCTCTTAATCAGGGGGTAAGAGGGTAAGGGTTAGGAGAAAGGTTGCACTATGGCATGTGATACCCTTGTATCCAATTTACACGTAAGACGGTAAGACGCGCAGTCTGCAGAGAACAAGTCGCGCTAATTGAATCAAAAAGTGGGTACCTATGACTTGATTTAGGTCTTTTAAGAATATGCACACATGCACAAGCATGACGTTTTTCTGATTTTTATTTGCCCTACCTCCAGCTCTGCCTGCCAGTCTTCCCGGTTCGCTGCTCAGCGTTCCGTCCGCCGTTTACTTCAAGTAAACGAAAACAGGCTCTTTGTCCCTCGATTTCTTTATTGCTAGTGGATTGCCAGTTTCGTCCTCATTGCATCACCTAGGATCCTTTTTATCTTGTGCCCAACGAAGCGCAAGCCGCAAGCCGAAATCGAATTCTCTCGCCCCGAAGCAGCACGCCGAGCATCTTTACGCATACAAACCGCAGACGCCGACCAGGCAAAACCGTCAGTCGAGATGGTGTACGTGCGGCAGGAATTCCTGCCGAATCTCAAGGAGTACAAGTACTCGGCCGTCGACCACTCGTTGACGTCCAAGTACATCCTGAAGCCCTTCTACACCAATGTCGTCATCAATTGCTTCCCCATGTCCATGGCCCCGAACCTCATCACCCTGACCGGCTTCATGTTCGTCATCGCCAACTTCTTCACCCTGCTATGGTACAACCCTACTCTCGACCAGGACTGCCCGTCTTGGGTCTACTATTCCTGGGCCGTCGGATTGTTCCTGTACCAGACTTTCGATGCGGTGGATGGATCGCAAGCGTACGTGCAATTCGAGACAGGGTCCTGGTAGATCATGGGTGCTAATTACGGTCGGTTCTACAGCCGACGAACGAGGCAGAGCGGTCCTCTCGGCGAGCTATTCGACCACGGCGTCGATGCCCTCAACACCTCCCTCGAAGTCCTCATCTTCGCCGCGTCCCAGAACATGGGGCAGAGCTGGTACGCGGTGGCTACGCTCTTCGCATGTAATACGCCTCTTTGTTCACTTCCTATCCTCACATGTATCTACGGCAGAAGGCTAACCACTAGACAATAGCCCTGCAAACATTCTACGTACAAACCTGGGAGGAATATCACACCAAGACCCTAACCCTCGGCATCGTCAACGGGCCCGTCGAGGGCATCCTGATCCTAGTCTTCGTGTACGCGCTGACGGGGTACATGGGCGGGGCCTCGTTCTGGCAGCAGTCGATGCTGGAGACGTTCGGCGTGCCGGCGAGCCTCGGGCTGCCGGACTGGATCTACGGGCTGTCCTTCACGCAGTGGTACATGGTGCAGGGCACCTTCGTGCTCGTCTTCAACACGGTGGAGAGCGCGCGCAACGTCATCAAAGCTCGGCGCGCCCGCGGCGACCGCAGCCGCTGGGCGCTCTTCGGGCTGCTGCCCTTCTTCGGCACCTGGGTGCTGGTCGTGGCCTACCTGTACCTGCAGCCGGTGATCCGCACGCAGCACTTCGTGCCGTTCGCGCTGCTCGCCGGGCTCGTCAACGCGTACAGCGTCGGCCAGGTCATCACGGCGCACCTCGTCAAGCTGCCGTTCCCGTACGGGAACGTGCTCGCGCTGCCCCTGGCCTGGGGCGTCTTCGACTCGCTCGGCCCGGTGCTGCAGTCGCGCTTCGGCTGGGCCTCGGGCTGGCCCAGCGCCCTCGGCGACGACGTGTACCAGGTCGCCTTCGTCTTCTGCCTGCTCGGCGCCGCCGCCGGCGTCTACGGGTCGTTCGTTGTCGACGTCATCGTCACCATCTGCGACTACCTCGACATCTGGTGTCTTACTATCAAGCACCCCTACGTCGAGGTCGCCGAGCCTGCTAACGGCAAGAAGTCGAATTGAGGGGAGACACGGGGGCCAACGGAGGAGAATAGGTTATTCTTCGGATATTGACGATGGGGTATCTTAATAATGAGGTCGTGAAGTGGATTTCTTAAGTACTTGGGTCTGCTCGGCATATACGGAGGACGCAATCCTGTTTGTCTGGCAGGGTGGATGGAACATGAGAATTTTAGAGGCATGCCTCCTTCTACGAAAAAGGAGGGATCAGGGACATTGGCACGAGAGGAGAATGCCGGCGCGATAACTCTCAGGGGCATACATACGCGCAGATCGCTTGAAACGACGAAGATGAATGAGAATGAACGGGATGGGATGGGTGCTTCGGCGTCTGCTCTGCCTGTTATCATGTATAATGATTTGCGTATAACGGGCGCGGCTATCTAGGTTTTTTCGATATACCCACGGCAGGCAAATTCAAATACATATCCTAATCTTGAGCGTACATGTATTGGAGTTTTGGTCATCTACGTGAAATTCCTTCTGAGTATTGAGGATAGAGGAAATTTGGAAATAAGAAGCTTATCTAGGTAGGTGTATATTCCAAGGTTCTTCCATTGTTTGATAGTTGCAGATCAGAGGACGTATCTTCAGTCTGGATGCTAAGGCAAGCGTCTTGGACTCACGTACACGTCGCGGCGCAGAATGTTTCGTTTCCTCTTCTCGCTTAGGCCGTTTGTTCCACCACGACCGATCAGGTGGCTGCTGCTTTAGGTACCTACGGAGTTATCGTGGCTGGGCTGTCTCAGGAGCTCGCGCCGCATGGTCGTACGAGGCTAGAATATCGAGTCCCTTGCACCGGGTCGACGACGGCTCGTCGGTTGGCCAGTGTCGAAACGGGCCACGCACCACCCCCCTTTTCACCATGAGAACGCACCGAGGGAACCCGAATATAGGGCTACACCCTAGATTTCACGGTGAGGACTTGCCTATCTATAGACAGCTTGCTTTTGTATCTCCGCTCCAAACGACTGACCGCCTGGTCCGAGGAGAAAGACGGTTTTTTTTTCAAAATCCTGCCTCGGCCCCCGCTGCTATTTTTATGTCATACGCACAGCCCAATACGCACTATTTATCTCTATTTCTCTCGGATCTGATCTGACATGGTGTCCATGTTTTATCGTCTCCTGTTTTGTTTTTCATGCAGCGCCGTTTACTAGTCAGGCCCCCCTATTATCGATCACAGCATATATGTCGGTCCCGGCGAGTCCTACGGCCTCCTTCAGCACCAGGCTCGGGCCGTTCCTAACGAAAAGGAGCGCGGCGTTTCGCGTAGGTGGTAGCAGGAATGCATGTCAAAGGGGATGGGACGGACGGATGGATGGATGGATGGATGGAGTTTGCAAGTTTGTTTTGAATTCGAACAACACCTAAGCCTGCCTAATCAAACTCCCCGTAAGCAACAGACGAGCCAGGAGAGAACAGGAGAAAAAGTAACTTGATATATCCCTTCGCAAATGCAAGCAGCCCAGATCAGCCATAAGTGTGAACAAAACAAACCTATACAGCCTAGCCACACCACCTACAACTGTTGTTTAAAACACCTGTGTTGAATGAGAGCTTCCGTACACCTTTGGGAGACGCAAAGCGCGAGGACTATACCACCTCCCAGTGAGGAAGAAAGAACGGGATGAGACTATGCAAATGTGTTCCGCCTTGGGTTCAAACCGCCCAACTTTTTTTTCTCAAAAGAATCAGTTTCCTCCGCATAGTAGAGCCCTTGGTCCCAAAAAACTCCGACTATGATTTGAAGGTCGCATCGTAGCCTCCCGGTGGTCCATTTCCTCCCCTCGCGCTGGATTTCGCCCGTCGTTAGTTTGTTGTCCTCGACTTCGTTGTCGATCAGGATAACAGGGGTACACCCCAAGCGTTGAGGCTCGTCGGCACGTAATTTATCTCGAATTTTCGAGAACGTATGAATTGAAGAGCAAACCCGCTCTTCGATCGTTGTAAAACGCTTCCATCATTTCCGTTCCATCGTGGTCCCATAACTTCACCGTTCATCATTCCAAGAGGGATACACGAGTCCGCTCTGAACGTTAGTAGTACGTGCGTCATCACGCTTGAATTTCTATTTTTTTTTTCTTCGGTCCCAACAGAAATTTTCCAAACTGTTCGACCACTCATAATAACTCGTCGCTGCCACTCGCCACGCTTTCCGTGATCGCCTGCAAGATGACGCGCTCCTCGAAGACGGGGCCCTGGCCGTCGCACTTGGCCTGCGACTTGAGCCTCAGACTCACATCGCCGACGTCGACGCGGCCCTTCTTAAACAGCTCGTGATTAATAATATAGTCCCAGGTGGCGCCGGCGGCTAGTAGGCGCTCGCCGCCTGACTCAACGATGCGGTGGCTCGGCGTCTTGTTGGTGTGGTTCTGGAGTAGGTCCGAGTAGAAGTCCGTCGGGCTGTACTGCATGGGACCCGTCGTTGTTGGCGCTGGCGACGAGAGCATGGCGCCGCCGGGAAGGTGCGCGGCCGCCGCGGCCTGTACGTTAGATGTTGCTCGCAGGATCTCGTTCTCCGTGCTCATCTTCTGCAAGTCCCGCTTCAGCTTCTCGTTCTCGCTCGCCGTCCGGTGTTGCGCCTCCTCCAAGCTCGCGAGCTTCGCTTCGAGGTCTTTGACGTGTCGCTCTTTGCGCTCTCGGAATGCGCGTTGGCTAGATGGTTAGGACGGTGTTAGCTACGCATGACATGCTTCCGACTCGAATTCTAGGAAATACTCACGCTGCCCGGTTTTGCGCTTTCCGGCGCGATTGCGCAGGCGTCAGATCGTCCTCGTCCGAATTCGACGCCGTCGCCCTGTTTCCGTCGGGGTCCGGCTTAGCCATGGGTAATATGTCGGCCGGCGTGCTCTTCGCTCCGGAAGCACCGTTCACTTGCGATTGATTCTGGCCATTTTGATTGTGCGCAGGGTGCGTCGGCGGAGTCGGCGGACCGGGAGGACCGGGAAAGGACTGTGGTTGGTGGTTAAACGGGGCATACGGCTCGAAGTTTTGTTGGAAGTGATCGTTGTTCTGGAAGCCTTCGTAAACATCCTGCATGACGTAGAACAGATCAGCGATCTAGCTTGGCCAAGAACTGAAACATTGCAAAGACACGGAGGAAGAAAGAGACTAACATGTGGAGAGTGGTTGTTGAACTCCTCGGATGCGGCTGAGTTGGAATGGGATGGGGTCAAAGGCGGAATCCCGATAAAGTGATAGGGATGAGCTCCACCGTAGAACGGCTGCGAGAAATCCATTGTCTGGCTCGTGAAGAAGTACAGTCGAGGACTAATATACAAGAGAAAACGCAAAGGTTGCAAGAGGAGTGGGAGGGAAAAGAGGTCAATGGCGAGACCGGCGGTTCGAAGGTGTTATTATTCTCGGTTCTTCTAGCCAAGTCCCTTGGTCCCCAATGCTGATGGATGGTTCAAGTAACGGGGGTGAGGTTCCAGGGGGGATCCTCTTGGTTTGGCTGTTCCCGAGCCCACGCAAGCCAAGGAGGCTTTTCCCTCTCCAGTTACCACTGTGGGGAGCGTGCTTGAGATTAACACAAGGTTGGCAATCGGCCAAGATACTTACGCAGCCAAGGTCCGTGTCGTCGCCTTTCGTGTGCCCTTACCGTAAGTCTCGAAGAATAGAGCGGGATTTGAAAGGAACTGGGCTGCTGGGGGGAAGATGTATCCTCCAAAAGGGAGCATAAAATAAAGAGGAGGTCATCTTACTAATTATGGTAATTGTGCCAAACTCATCGGTTCGGATGGCAAATAGGAGCACCTTATCTCATCTCCACAGACGGGAAGTCTGGGATGATCCGTACCCAATAGGACTAGTACTCAACGGTACTAGATTGCTGGCTTCGACTTTTAAAATATCCCACCTCCCATATCCATATCTCCCAACCCACCCCGCCATTCGTAGAACATTCGATGATTCGATGCCTGACTTAACAGCTTAAGCGAAAAGGGGAATACAACCTTCTTCGCCTCGAGGGTAAATAGAGTAATGGCCTTATTCCTTTCTCCTCCAGAACCCTTCTTGCATTCATGTTGGGATTCCAACTCCTTCCTTCAATGTTCTGATTGGATGGATACATCTCCGGAGACCTGCTTTGTGGCTCAACGTCGTGCCATATTCGGTGATGACGAGACTTGAGGAACCACCAAGTCCCCTACTCGATGATTGTGCTTAAAACAGACGGAAATTCGGCCCCCTCTTTCAGAGTTTTTTTTTTCAAGTCTTTTTCAAGCCTCTGCGATCCTTCGTAATCTTCTTATTTGGGCTTCTCACGCCTGTCAGACGTGAGAGGACCATCATTCGAATTCCTACAGCTGCACTCCTTTAATTGCGTATGTAAGTCCTCTCAAGCGTAATCGATACGTGCGGTATTGTACGGTCGTCGCACACAGCTCGCGGCCAATTGCCTTCATAAAATAAATATTTGCACCGAGACGTGGACGGCCATTGGTCCAGTGGCGGCGCATCGCGCAGACTGACGTTGGACGACGTTTCGCCGGACCCCCCAAAACTTCTGATCGGTATCTGCAAGCTGAGGCGCCACGGGGAGACAAGGGTTACCGAGCAGGTCTCGATCCTCCATAGCCACAACATGTCCAATCATCCTTGACAGACTGCAGTAAGAAACCCCAAATCCTGGAGTATATTGAAGTCTTTACTATTCCCCAAAATAGCAAGCATAGACGTCGTGACTATATATGTACATTGGAGTCCTAATGTCTTCAGCCCAGTATCTGACGTTTGGTGCTGACCGAGGAGATCAGGAGACCACCAGGGGACCGCTTTCTCTGCTACTCGGTCTCACCAAGGAGTTTAACGCGTGTTGCAAGACGTAATGTACCAGACTGTTTAACGCTGGTCCTGGGCTGCACTTAATGCACTTTAAGTCCGATGTCACCGCGGAATGCGCTGCATCCCATCAGTGCTACACTCAGGTCTGCTCTCGTAAGCCATGTTGCATCGAGATGACCTCCGCATGTGATTGAAGGACTTGCTGTACATCTGTCTCATATTTGGCCAGTTCGGCAGCTTATGTCGTTGAGCTTTATGCTTGATGTTAGATAATAACCCGCCAGTTTGGGAGTTATACGCAGGTCATCACATACCCTACTAAGTCGCATTTCTGGTAAACCGGTGCTACTTCGACCGTCAAGTGTCAGCTCTGGAACTTCATATCGCGTGGTCCTAAAATAGCCGCGCATGGGGGCATCGTTGAATACCTAATGATTCAAAAAGCACTTCAGGGAACTATTGTCCAGAGCGGAATGTCACCGCATTTGCGGAATTTGGGGCCAAAATGCGTCTTGCACACAAGGCTGGAGGACGAGGTAGTGATTCCCAGTATTGGATCATGCATCCATCTGCAATCCAGAATGAAGTCTCCCATGGTTGATGGATGAGGCGCATAGTCATAGGGTTACCATTCCCGCAGGACCGTCTAGTTTTCAACCATGCCGAACGGCCCCAATTTCTCTTAAGTCCCGACTTCCAATAGGGAGGTCGACAACTTCTTAGAATATAGCATATAGTAAGAAATTCAATCCATTTCTTGAGAAGTGGGATCTAGACTGGTGAGCGGCTTCTCATGCCATCTGTCCTCGAGGTGCTCTCCATATATGATCAATCTATTGGGTCTGATGATCGGGCAGCTCAGATTCGGGATGAGACATCTTGCAATTTATATTTATCTCCCCAGATATAAATCACTCTGATAAGTCGCAACCATCCTATCCAAAACACACGTTTTCGAAGACACAGTATGTCAAATGTTATTCTCTAATTTCAGACAAAATGATACCGAGTCCTGGATGAAATTCAACACACCTATATTCATTATTCCCAGATGTGCACAGTCGAGCAGTTGGCTACTTCGAAAGACGGATGATAATGACATGATCAACAGTACAGAGGAACGATTGACAAGCAGCAAAGTACAATATGCTGCCGCTTAGCCTTGGAGCGTATCCAATCGGCTATATCTTGGGATGTTTTAAACATCAAGCCCACGCCATAGTAAGAAAGTGAAGCAGTAGTGGCCAGCCTGGGACCAGCAGTGGGCAGCAGGGCAAAGGCAGTCAGGAATTACGAGGTTGTTGTACGTCACGAGAGTGCGTTGGAAAGCAGGTCAGAAAGGGATGGCAAGTTTGCTTACAAGAGATCTCATCCGTACTACCAAAGTGTGCATTATAAGGGCGAACAAGCCACAGGAAGGACTTCCATCCTATAACTCGACAAAGAGTTATAATAGTAGAATGGAACCACTGGTTTCAGGCATGATTGCAGCAGCTTAGAAACGTGATATTACCTAAAGTATTAGCAGCTTAGTCTGGAGTCTCTGTCGTTGTCGTTGTCGTTGTTTTATTGGATACTTCATTGGACGATGTAGACTAGATTATAGACAAGCTGAGAGATGAGCTTTGCTGGTATTTCTAGTATTTTCCTATATTGGGCTTACGGCAGGTTGTAGTATGCATTTTGTAAGGAAGTGAGCAATTTATTTGGGCTCGTACTCCGGTGAACTCGCATGACTTCTCCCAGACTTTCCCCCTTTACGCCTTCACGATAGCTTCTTTTTCATCCCTTTGAGGCTTCACAAGCCGCACTACCGTATCGCCCCCGACGCCCATCCCGTTCGAGTCTGTACCCTACCCGCATGTACCTTCCTTTAGTTTTTATATACGCCGACTATGACACAATAATACCTAGGTACATTGGTATTTGGTAATTTTGGGAAGCTGTGGGCAACTAGATCCGGGGTCACTTGCCCTGCAACCCTCTGTAACCAATTTTTTAAAATGAAATGACATTTGCAGTAGAGGCTGCACTGATTGTTTCATCATTATTTCCATTTCCACGATAATCCTCATCATCATTGTTGTCATCCTACTTGTTTCTTCCCTCATCTACACCTCAGTACCTAGGTAGATGGTCACTTGCAGTAGCACCTACTACCTTTTTACCTCGGGTATCTTTGTTGTCAGTGACTTTCAGTGACTTTCAGTGACTATTGAATTGATCAGTCACTATGGAGACAAACGAGAACGTGTCTGCACGAATGCAATCAGCGGGGGGCGGTCGCCAGTACACAACGGTTGGGTCCGTATGGCAACAGCAGTCAGTACCCATGCAGCCTCCTGAGCGACGGGGCCGCACCCTCAGGTCTTTTATGTCCCAACCTTACGACGAAAACCTTTCCACATTCACCGACAACGTTCCTTCGTTTCCTCACGTTTCCTCGAACCAGTATTTTTCCGAGTACTACCCGCATCACCACCCCAACCAGCAACTGCATCAGCAACACTACGTTGCCAAGTATTCACCTCTACAGCAGAACTTTGATCGCGCCGTCAGTCCTCGTCAACTTCCGCCTCTTCAAGGCCCACATGACAATCAGATCGAGAGCCCTGACCAGCAAATCAATACTTTGGAGGAGTATCATTACGCTAAGTTTGCCAACATGTCTGGACAACAGAAGCGAGTTGCCCCGGTCATCCCCGTCACTCCTTTGCGACCCATCCCTGGCAACAAGAAAGGTGACTCGAACAAACGCGATGATATCAAGAATCTTAATGCAGCTGCTGCAGAGGGCACGGAGGAGGACGATGTTGATGATGAGCACGACGACGAGGACATGAACTATGCACTCTCGCATATGCCGACCAAGACCCTTGTCAACTTGGCCTCTTATAAGAACCCCATGCAGAAGGCAGCCCAGCGAATCCTCACCAAGGCGCGTCAGGTCCCTCCCACCGCAGGCAGCCAAGCCTATCCCCAGGTTGCGGCTCCTAAGCCTCCCCCTGGTTTCTCGGGTCCTTTTGGTCCTCCCGGCATGGGTCCTCCCGGCATGGGCTCTAAGAACAATCTCTCCGATTCTGAGCACAGCTTCTCCGAACAAGCCTATAAGCCGTTTGGCCCGAGTCCCGCAATGTCTGCTGCCCGAGATTCGTCTCCCTATCCCGCCATCTTGGCCCGAGGACCGGGTGCGCCGCAACCCCTAACTGCGGGCCCTCCAGGTCAGCGCCAGTTCCGACCCGCTGCCATCGAAAACCCCTGGCTGAAGAACGTCGACAAGCCCCACGAGGCCAATCCGTGGGAGGATTTCTCACCTCGTTACCAGTCCTTCCCTTCGGCTCAGGCTCAGCAGCAACGAGCTATGCATGGCGCGTCTCAGCAATCTAACGCGCCTCACAAACAGGAGGGCCTTCCCCCTGTTAACCGTTGGGGTGCGACTACAGTCCCTTGGGGGATGAATATGGGTAGACCTAGCAAGGAGAAGATGTCCGATACACTCACCGAAGCCCAGGCGCGCAAATTCTACCCCCGAGGTCTCCCCGCAGACTTCAACTATGATACCGAGCCGATCGCCGACGACTGGCAAGCGCGACGCCTTCAAGAGGTCGGAGAGGTGGGAAAGAAGCCGATGAACACTGTCTTGCTGCAGCAAACACCTGGATGGCAAGCAGAGCACAAGGCCAAGCTTCACCGCGACTTCTATGGCGGAAACAACATGATCAACAAGGATCTAAACACGGCAATTTACGAGCAGAACAGTCGTACCATGATTCGCGCTATCGGTTCTGAGATGAAGGAGAGTAAGAAGGCCGAAGGAAGAGTTGATAACCGCAAGCTCACGGTTGAACAAGCTGATGATATCCCCGTACACCGACATGCAGAGCCTCTTCTAAGCATGGTGTACCAGACCCTAGCCGAGCGTCCGGGCCTACCCAAAACTCAGCCCAACCCTGATCACACACAGTAGATCTACGCCAGGAACTCGTTCTCAATCGTTGTATACGATTAATATCCGCAGACAGGCACCTCGAAGGTGTACAGGTTGGCTATGAAGCATGAAGCAGATAGGGTTTCCGGCAGGATGGTCTAGGAGGGTTGCTTTACAACTGGACGTTGAACACATGCGTCCAATGGATACCCGAGGAATGGGAAAAGTAAAAACAGAAAACAAAACAAAAAAAAATGTTCGAGTTGTGTGTAATGGATGATAAGGGTTCTTCGCCAATCTTGGCCTTCGACTTCTCGCTTGTTTCCCGGAAATCCTTCAAGATGACGCTGCATACGAACCACATCCTAATGGTGTTTGTTGTATTGGAAAAACGCGTCCCCTTTCGGACGCGCCCTCTTTCGACACCGGATGGTCTACTTGATAACGCATTGCATTTGATTGCATTGGTCGTTAGGATGGCAGATGTTTTTCGGCCAACACTTGTTGGTCCGATAACCGCTTCTTTGTATGTAACGGAGGACTCTAGCTTTGGCTCGTACTGAATTCAAGATTCGCCTGTTTTTATATTGCTTGCTAGATATGCAACTTACGTGACGTTGTTCGAGTTGGAAGGTTAGTCAGGTAAGGAAAAGACTTAGTACCAGAAAGAAGTCAGCACCAGAGCGATGCCAGGACACTGACTACCACCTTAATGATTTGTCTACATGACTCTGTAGATATTAGATATTCAAGCGGTTCCTGCCGTCGGCACAGCAGTCCCGTTGTCATTATCCAACATATAGTCCCGTGTTTTGCCGTCCCCACGCTCAACTTGCTCAGTCCACAAGCCGACTCTGTGATGATGTTTGTAAGTAGAGGGTGACAAGATAGCGACTCAGCATTCGTTGAGTGGATAAGGGGGCGGGTTGGTTATGTAGGGATATATAGATAGACGGTGGTGTTGGACACGGCGCCTATAAGCGATCGATCGATAATCATTTTACGTGAGAGATAATACAGCGCTGATTCCGTCCCCGAGGAGTAACTAGCAGGAATAGGGAAAATGTAATGAATGGGATAGCACAAGGAGTCAGGTAAGGTTAAGTACATGTATGCAGGCTTCATAGATTCCGAAATACTCTATTCACAAACGAGGGGAAGGGATGAAGCAAAGATGACCCAATGAGGTAGATGCTAAGGAGTAGGTTAACACGTTTCTACGAAAGCCCCCTTTCACAAATATATTACGACAGCTGGCCGTGCTACACGCAAGAATAGAGCCCCTATTCTATTTTGTAGTAGTAGGACATTCACCAAAATCAAGTCAAGTCATCTCAAGCAAGCTGCACACGGGAGGTTGAAAAAAATAGTAATAAAATTTCCTGACGAAAAGTCTCTACTCTCAACCAGTAGCCCCCCTCCTCTCGTCTTGTAGTCGTCATACTTCCCTCCATACGAAGTGGTAGTAAGCCCGCCTCCTTTTCTTGCCGGATATATAACCGTCTGCCTCATCGCATCCTTTTCGCCTGTCTTCCATCGTCATTTTGGTATACGACGGTTGTAACGAGAGCGAGGGCTTGATACACGGGCCTCACCCTCCTCCTCCTCTCTCCTCCATCCATAACTCGCAAAAAAAAAGTTGAATCTGCGTTTTGGGGATATCCGGGAAGCAGTTGTAAGAGTTCAATAACGACAAACAAGAAAAATCCTAACATTTGCATAGAAAAAAAGGGGGGGCATCGTAGTGAAGAATAGAAAAAGGCGGTCCATAAGTTTCCCATTGCGTGCCAGCAATCGCCTGAGTAACTGAGTCTAGAATGCGGGAAGAAAACATCATACAAAGGAATTGAATGGTGGACATTGCACCATGGGTTGCGGCTGGGTTGGGTCCTCGAGTCGAGGATAGCCCTCCCGGTAGCTGACGTTGTGGATCGAACCACAATGAAAAATTTTGTAGTAAACCCAGCCCAAAATCGACGCCTGGAGCTTTTCCTGCTTTTCTCCGTGGGCCCGAGCAAACAACATCGTGGTATATGAGAAAGAAAACACAAACTGAGGGGGTATGCTATGACTGAACACTTCGAGGTCTTTGACCTCCTAGACATGCAGAAACGCGCTCGATTATCAACGGCTTATCATCCACCATTCACTCTCATCGACGTCTGGTTGCGGGCTGTCGGTGCTTGAGGCGACTAGTTCTCCATCCCTCATACCATTGCTCTCTGCTAGCCTCGCGCAGCTCGCCGCGCCATTCACCAAACACAGCATCCTTGAGGCGGGTGAAATCACAATGTTCCTCATTGTACGGGTCGGCGAAACCCCAAGGGAACTTGCGGCCAATAACGCCAGGCTCATAGATGTCCGGGCTGATTATAGACATCGGGATGAAGGGCGTTTCGTCAGCAGCATCATCGGCCGACTTGGGTCTGCGGACCGAATTATTCGAGCGGCGTTTCGAGGCCGGTGAAACTCTGCCCTGGATCGGAAGATCGTCATCATCTGCATCAGGGCTATCGTCCTCTATAGCAGATTCATCTTGCTCTGGCTTCTTCTCTTGCGACTCCGCATGCTCTTCGAGGTCCTCTTCCTCTTCAACCTCATCAATCCTGCTAGAATCCGGCGTGGCTTCGTCTTCGTCATCTAGGCCTAATACTTCGAGGGGATCGAAGTTTGCCTTCTTGAGGCTTGCCCAGACTGTCTTCTTGAGGACGGCCATGTGGGCGGTGGTGATGGTGTCGGCCTTGGAGATTACGGGGATCACCGTCGTCTTGCCTTGGAGGGTTCGCATAACCTGCAGATCAAGATCTTCATCCAGACCGCCAACAACACGACCAGCATCTTGCTGGTACTTGCCGTTATGACCATTGGCAGAGGCCGCTTTCGCGGCAGCTACGTTTCGGTCTAGGCGAGCAGGGTCCAAGATGAGGAAGACTGCGTGAATGTGCGTATCCTGAACGCCCGGAGATCGAACAACCTTCATCTCTTCCGCAAATGTTTCCTCGAATTTGCTCTCCAAGAAGGTTGACATTTCTCTCAGTTGTAGGTCCACCACGTTCTTCTCGAGACCCTCTGAATCCCATAGGGTCAATCCGACACGCTCGCCATCAATTTCGCTCTCGAGATAATGCGGTATGAAGTTGCCCGTGGGGGTTGCATTGGCAGTTACCTCCATCTCAATCTCGGTTGATCGTTGAGATCGTTTCTTAGGTGGCAGGGCTAGTGCCGTCTTGAGAAATTCGAGGAACGAAGTCTTCCCCGAGCCACGGGTGCCGACGATCAAAACGCTACGAATCCATCGTGAGTTTTTGCAAGAGGGAAACGCGGAGGGCTAACTTACTTGAAAGGAGTAGGATCCTTTCTTCTTCGCACCCTTCTAGGGCTGTTGATAGTACTAACGGCACTACTCGCGTAACTATAACGGCCCCGGTGCGTCATGCTTTCGGTACGGGCGTACGGATCGACCCAAGCTCCGTTGGGGACGGGGGGCATGGGAGGACTGGCGATGGTAGAAGACATCGAAGGACGACCGGGTTCGATGGAAGCCCTAGGAGGATAGTGGTGAAACGAGTGGTCCGCTGTTCCAGAAACGATTGCAAGGGAATCTGGGCGAGTGTCGCCTCCAAAGCTTTGTAGAGGTGGAGGAGGTTGAGCACCATTGTAAAGGGCGGGTAAACGAGGGGGAGACTTAGGAACAGTTTCCCGCTGCTGCTGCTCTTTGTGGTGCTTCTTCCCCCCCTTACCGAGGTCGCCAGATTTACTGCGTCGAAGCAACATCCCGAAGCTAGATCGACGAGGCGGTTGGCTCATAGTTTGATCGTTGCGAGCATGAACTCAAAAAGAACCGGACTCAGGAGGCAGGCCCTGTAGAAAGTTCGAATAACGAAATACCTGGTGACGGTAATGGGTGACCGGTACTTCGGGGGCTTGTCAGGGGTAAGTACCTTTGCGCGTATAGGCGGGGCGAACAGGTACCAGTGATGAGATGACTTGGGACTTAAAAGAAGGTTCAGACTACAAATCCCTTCTTTGTTCAAAGTTCAAATAATTTCTCGGCGGGCGCTTACGAAGGCGTGTTCGTAATTGTGTAAAGGGAGGGTGTAGTTGGCGATTTAAAAGAGGTTCCGTTTAGAGCAAGGACGACTTCCAAGTCAAAACTCGTGTTCGATCTTTTACCGTGGGAATATCCTGTTTGGACGGCAGGTAGATCCGAAGCGATCGAAATTTTTGGAAATGCGCGCCTGTGAGTGGTGCGATTCGTCCCTTATTCCCAGTTTCGATTTAGACGTTCGGAAAGGAAGTCGACGTTGGTTTCCCACTTGAACTGCCTTTGTTGCCGAGTAAAGATGGTAGTGAGAAAGAGTAAGGGAGGGACGGTGAACGTAATAGTTCGAAATGGCAATGCCTACAAATTGCAAACAATAAAAGAGTCAGCCAGCTGTCAAAGTCGATGTAATGTTAATTTCTTGCCAACGCAAACACGCAAGTCGCGTCGGCACCGATGACGAAGGTAAATGTAATTGCCAACGCTTCCTGTTAGAAGGGCACTTGTCTCGTGAAGGGGATAGGCGCCTTCGCCTTCGGAGAGAAAATGCTCGGGTAAGATAGAAAGGGGACCAGAGGGAGTTGCAGCGACTTCGACCAACGAGCTTCGAGCTCTCCTCTCTCCTCACTTTCTAACTGGCGTTGTAAAGCGTCGGCGGTAGTGGGCAGATGGAATTGGACTTTAATTGGTACCTTCTCCCAAGGTGCTACGTAAAGTATCTGGAGGGACGAACCAATCGAGAGTTTTCTTGACTGATCTGTCGTTTTTGCAGGAGGGCGCAAAAAACTGGCGATCGTGCGACTGACTTCGCTGTACCGGTACCTTACAAACCGGCCTGCACCTAGGAATATATGTCGAACAAGGACACTTGCGGTATATGCGACAACGCGACACCGGGAATATGAGTAATATGGAAAGGAAACCACCAACCTGTAAATGAATGTCGAGTCACAAAAATGTGGTCAGATCGCGATGGCGCGCCTGGAACAGATCTTGGAAAAGACGTGCGTATTCGTGGGGAGGCGTTTAACGGTTGGCTGCTGCAAAATTGGGCCGAACGATGCAGATTAGAGAAAATAAAAAAAAGGGTCTTAGGCCTTGTATCTAGTACCCGTCTGCCCGTTTCCTCAGGTACCCAAATGCACTAAGTTCAAACCCCCAGGATCGGATTGACTTGTTCTATACACTGGAGGGCATAAACGAATGTAATATTCAGAGGTACGAAACTGTCACAACTCCCTGAGCATAATCAAATGACGGAGTGCGCATATCACGGATGAATCGAAAAGGATTGGAAAAGAGGATATTGTGATGCGAGAATCAGAAGATGGAAGTCGAAGTCGCGAAGACGAACGAAACGAATGGGACGAATGGGACGAGATGAGCTGCTAACCTAAATTGTTTCCAATGCCCAATCTGAATCTGGATCAAAAGGGGGAAATGCTTAGCGTGTCTGCGTGTCCACCCTCTTGCTTACGGCTGCTGCTTTACTTGCTGCTGCTTGGGCAGCTTGGGGTTGGCCGTTTCAAGTGAAATTTCCATCCATGATTGGACCATGCGACGGACCCAAGCAGGGCTAGTCGCAGATGGTTTCGGGGCCAAGTGACACAGGAACAGAGGAAATATCCCGACTGCCCGGCTTGCCCAGTGGGACACAGGTACCTCATGTACCAGGGCAGGTTTAGCGTAGGTTAATTTCGATCCCATGTAATCCATGTGCATGTTAGTGACCATTAATCCGTATACATAATCCGTACTAGCGGAGATTTGCGATACCTTGGATTTTTATTTTATCTTTTATCTTCAAGTCAACAGATATCGGATCTCATTCCTTGACTAGGTATCTAGGTACGTATCGAACGAAGTTGGCGCTGTCAATGGTTTGCTTGATGTTTGGAGTTCTTGGCTTTTGTAGTTCGAGCGCCTACACGGCTACCTGCATTCGTGTTGTCTTGATCAGCTACTAGAGCACAAGCTCACCATCCGCGTGGGAATCAAGTGGATTCCCCCTCCACGTGCTGGTCCAACTACTGAATTTCCTACAGAATACATGTAGTTTGTCTCGGCTAGCGACACTATTTCAACGAATCAGCAATACTGACTATAAGCGCAATACGAGCTTACGCATCGTTCACCCACCGGGATGATAGGCAGGACAGCCGTTTTCGATAACGTCCGATGTTTCCGATGGATGAGTTCTTCATGTTGTGATACCTACATATAAAGTTGGAAGTAGAGCGCCGTGTATAATATGAAGGATACGGTGATCTTCCAAGTAACATGCAAATGAGTCAAGACGTGGCTTTTGGGGGGTACTTCTATACATTAGGTATTGTACAAGTCGGCTTGACGCTCTACAGTATATGACCGCCCTTTTCTACGCCGTATGATTCTATATGCCTCCTTTTCCATTTAGCAGAGATGGTCATCATAAACCTGACATCAAAGTCGTTAACCCTCGAACACTTCATGCTGTAATTCAACGCCAAAGTCCTTAGCCATATCCCTCATTCTAGCTTCGACTTCGTCTTCCATGCCCCCTCCCCAGCCCAGCCACTGTCGGACCTTGAAAGTGTAGAAAGCCACGTCCGTCGCGAACAGCACCGACTTGAATAGGAGGTGGCGCCACGCGTTCGTCATGCGTTCTCTCCACGGCAGATTCGGGTCTTGGAAGAGACTCCGGCTCGCCCAGTTCCCCATTATCTTCACGCGGTTGATAGGGGATCCCATAAACTGGTTGTTGCCCTGGAATGGCTTGTCAGTAAGTCGAGCTCGGTCGAAACCAATAGACACAAAGGCACACTTACCTGTACAATGCGCATATTACGGCCGATGAAGATGAGTTCCTGGGGCCACTTGTCCTCGTCTGCCAGAATTTCGCGAATGCCCTGCTTCATCCGCTGCTGGGCTTCGAAATGCCGCTGCGCCTGCGTCTTGCGCTTATTCTCCTCCGAACCCAAGTTTATGATATGCCCCCTTGTGGTCTGGTCGCCTCCATCGTAAGGGCGCATGAGCGTTGCACTCGCAAATAGGTCCGGTGCCTTGATCCCCCACTGTTCTGTAATCTCGGAGATCGTTTTGTTGTCGAAAGTCATTAGCGACTTCCAGAAGAGAGCGTACTGGTGACGGAATTTGGGAGACATGTAAACATAGAGTCCGTGGTCAATGAGAACCAATTCGGGTCTTCCGGACGGCAGACGCCGGATGAAGATGTTACCCGGATGCGGATCGCAGTGTACGACGCCCCATTTGAAGATCTGTGCCGAGAATAGATCTACCATCGTGGTCATGACCTCCTTGCTGGATAAGCCGAGTCCGCCTTTGCCGTTCCGACCTTTCCAGGTCTCTCGCTCGGGCTTCAGCTTTTCTTTCATAGGGTTCACTCGCAACTCCCGCCGGGCTGCCTCCAAGTCTGCCCGGCTGAACTGTAACTGAGCGCCATGAACGCCGGGAGAGCCATTACCAGTCCCTCCTAGCCAGCGACCGCCCGTAGCTCCCTTATCCCAAAGTCGCACACCTTCGATCCACTCCGTGACTAAGACTCGCTTCGTCGTAAATTCTGGGTAGATCTTGGGAACGTATACTCTACCCTTGAGACTAGGTTCCGAGTTGACGAGATTTCGCATCACCTCTGAATTCCGAGCCTCTGATTCGAAATCCGTTTCCAGCATCAGTCGCTCGGTGATGAACGGCACTATGCTATATAACGGTAGGTCAAACCACCACGTATACACTCGCATTACGACCCTACTCCAGGTTAGCATATTTATAGTGACGAACCCCCTCTTAGTATCGAAAGAACGTACTTGAAAGCCCAGAGATCCCAACCTACCTGCTTGGCGATCTCCGGCTTCTGCAGCTTGATCGCAACCTCTCTGCCATCGGGAAGCCTCGCCCAATGCACCTGGGCCACGGACGCGCTAGCCCTCGCCCTGCGCTCCATCAGACCTTTGCCCTCCTCGCCGGTAAAGCTGACCCCGAAGACCTCCTCGACGCCGCGGCCGCCGAAGTCCTTGCGGATGACCTTCTCGACGTCGGCCCACTCGTCCTGGGGCGCGTCGTCGAACATGCGCGCGAACATCTTCTGGAACTCGGGCGGCAGCACGGCGCTCTGCATGGCGATGGCCTGGCCGATCTTAAGGTAGAGTCCGCCGTTGGCCCGCAGCAGCTCGAACAGCCGCTCCGCGCTGCGCCGGTGCAAGTCCTCGATCGTCCCGCCCAGCAGCGGCTCTGCCCGGAAGTTCAGCTTGTAGTCCAGCGCCACGAACAGGCCCGTGCCGAACGTGTGTACCGACCGCCCTATGCCCGACGCGAAGGCTTTCCTGTCGATTAGGTACACCGTGCCGAAGACCGCCGAGAATATCAGCAGCCGTCGGCCCCATTTGCGGGTGCGCTTGAACTCGCGGGCCGCTCTGGGCTTGCCCAGGGACGCGGGCGAGGGCGGCCGTAGGGGCTCGAAGGACGTGGTCGTCTGTAGCAAGCGCAGCTGCGTTTGGTTCGCGCGGCTCGAGAGGCGGACGAGGGTGCGAGACTGCGTGACGTAAGCCACATCGCAGGTCTGTCGTCTGAGGGCTTGGCGGGCGCAAAGGTTCGGTATCCGGTTGCGGAACATGTTAGCAATTACTGCTGCACAGAGGCGGAAGACGAGCTTCCGACCTCTTCGTGGTACATGAAGTTAGACTGTTTGCTTTTTTTTTAACAGTCTTCCCAAAGCTGACAAATGAATGACGAGACGTTGGCAACGAGAACGAGTGAGCAAAAATTCAGTAACGAGGCTACGAGCTGACGAGCTGAAGATCGATGACGATTAGGTACATATACCTTATCTCTTATCTCCGGCAGCACCTGGGCACCGTGGCGGCCATGATTTAAGCCGAAACGTGCGGTCCAGTCGGAGCCGATCATTTATTTTTGATCTTCATCTATCATTTCTACGAGAGTTTCATTCAATTTTCCACATCTTGGAATTCTGGCCATCTTCCCTTTGTTACTTACCTAGAGAGTCGCCAAGTTTACATCAATCTCCCTCGATTTTATCAGGTAGAGCCAACAATTTCGTGGCAAACATGTACTGGAATCAGGATTAACTTGAGACTCTCAGTTTGCTGCTTAGGAAATTTGAGATCCAACAAGCGAATCTAGAAGACCGACACAATTTCTCCTAACGGATGCACAATTTCTTTATTTATATGCTTATTAGTTTCTATTGAAGCGAGCATATATATTCTCCATACATGTGATAATATTTTTAAATCGAGTTTCAAGATGGACGCTTAACAGCCATCCCCTGCAATCTGAGGCTCTGCTTCAGAAGCTACCCATAAAATGTAGATCATGCGTTTGATCAAGGGTCTTCGGGAGTTTGAGAAGCTTTACGCATGACAAGACGTCCATCACCGGCGCATCATGAGAAGTTCAAGCCCGAATCAAAATCGTAGAATTCGAACCGTGAACGAATAGCCAATGGTTTCTAGGAAAGACCCTAGGTTAGAGTAGTGCTCGCGAACTGGACACCGGTTTGAATCGCACCAGCGAACTTACACACCGTGCTAATCATAACATTGAAGGTATTGTTGGGACGAACATCGCGGTCTAAGCCTCGTATCACTCTGTACATATATTGCCACTACGGACGTACATACGTCCCTACATACGAGTTACGTAGAGATGACCTATGCTGAGCTATCGAAAAGTTATCAAAGAGATTGACTTAACTTGTAGTCTATCTAAGCTGCTTACGTCTTTCCAATAGCAGATTTCAGCGCACACCACTCATTTGCCAAGTTGAAGGGAGACACAAATAAAATAAATAAAACAAGAATTCTGATTGTGCAAAGTAAATGTACCTCCTATTATGGCTTGCGATTGGTCTCGGAATCTTCTTGTATGATGCTATTTCGTTGCTCGGAACAATCCCACGGACTTGCATTGCATTCGAACCCGCTTCTAGAAAACGATAGGTTGCGCTACCGGCACCGCATGAGGTCTCGTCTGCGATATGTTAAGTGCTGCGCCTCTCGTGTCTACACCCGTCCTGCCACAATTCATTGGTGGACTATTACATTAAGATATTCTTTCGTCGAATCTTCTTCCTTTGTTCACCGACCTTCTCCTTTTAGCAACGTTTGTCCCGATTGATAATTCGCCGCGGGGCCATTGATAAGACTACTTTTTAGTCTATCGAACTAGTAGTAATCTTTTAGTGTTTGCTCTATCGGCCGCTTGGTCTCACGATGTAGATCTGAATGGGCAGTCTATTTTAGGTATTGGGTGAGAGAGCAGGTGATTACGTATCGATGCTGTTCGCCCTGTAGAACTGTACATTTCCCTCAGAGGCTACATGTACTACCTAATGTATCTATCAGAGTGGAACACAGCATCGTTGAAATATACCTGTAGCAACATCTAAGCCTGGCCGAGTATTGCTCCGAAAATATGCATGTCTGTTGTTCACGCAGTATGCCAACGGCATATCCCGCGATATCAAGTTTAGGCTATCTGGAAACCTGCACCAGTTTGGCTTTCTAAGTTATGAATAAGATGCCACGATGCCACCAGTTCATCGCGTCAACCAGAAATGCAGTAACAGGAGCCTACTTGATAGCTTTATTCCGACGTTTGCTCCATCCGAAGTGCGCTCATTATCGTTTGCGTAGTTCCATTCATTCGAATCATAACATAACGGCGCAAAGTATCGTCATAGGAATTTGAAACATCGTTTCGGGTACCAGGAGGTTTCGATATGGCACTCGAGCTTAGGTAAAAGCTAGTGCGAAATGCCAAAGCTCTGCAAGCTACAGTCGTAGACGTATCGAATGGGAAACGTTTGCTCGAGATGGGCCACTCCGGCAAGATTTTTACGCCGCCTTACTGCATCCATGGTGGAGGGGATTGCGCATGCGCTACTGTAGATCTCGGTCATCATTGTCGATGTTGTACGTGTACTTGACAGCTTGAGCAACGAATGGATCAAATCTTAAGGGCGAGCTGTCAAAAGTCAATGGGGGGGCCATCAAGATTTGGTTACAGGTTACATAGAAAGACAACCTTGGAAAAGATAACTCGAGGCCCGGCTCGGCTCCGTTTCTTGCCAATTTCGACTAGGCTCATCGTTGCCGCTAGGTTAGACAGGTACAAGTTCCACTGTCCAGACACTTAACGTAGGGGACTTGCTGGGCGTGGACAGGTGGGGCTTGTACCATAATACCATAACACATGCACCATAAATCTTTCAATATTGCTAAGCCACTTTCCCACTTTGTCGATTACAAGGGGTCCCACTAAATTCCACAAGTCCAGACCCCCAACTCCAATTGATTTACACCAGAGAAGCCCCGATCCCTGGAAGTTCCCTTCAGCCCTTTTTTGCTTGCGCACCTTACGCACTTTATGCACCTGTGCACCTGCAACTAAGCACGAGCACGTAGGTACCTAGCCTGCTAGCCAGCCAGAAACAAGCCCATTTCTCAGTGTCTCGTCCCACCCACCCAAACAACCTTCTCACCCACCGATCTCCCTTCCAATCAACACGATCCGGCTCGACTCTCCAAGTCGACTTTCCGAACTTCAACTCCGTCACTGGCACTGGCACTGCCACCTCGCCAGCATAACCTGTTTCCGCCACTTGCGTCGCTATCGTTCCGATCGCCTTTAGTCACTCGTTTCTGGAAAGCGTGTTAGGTCGACGATACTGCGACAATACAACATTCGTGCAGAAGGGGATATTTCGAGATCCGGTGTTCAACGAGTTGGGTAGCGAGCAGCATTGCATCTGCATCACGGAGAAACAAAACTACGATTCTAGTTGGAGGCCACCGATCAATCTACATGTCGCCGCCGTCGATATTCCATTTCAATTGTCGGCCTTCGCATACACAAGCAGATTGTCGTATCCTTTAAAAATCTCAACTTCGATACTTCGAACGAAAGAGATCACTTCTACGGCGTCGCGACTCACTCGAGTCGGCGCGCTTTTAGGCCGTCATCATGTTGCGGCCTGCCACGCCCTTGACGGTGCTGCTCTTTGCAGCATTCGCCATGCTACTCCTCGCTGTCCTGTCGACTCCTGTCATCAAAGCTATCCCGCTAGGCACATATAAGGGTGTGAACTTCGGGGTGTTTGGATGGTGCGACAACACTAAGTGCAGCCCAATAGAGATTGGATATAATACAGGTATGTCTACCCTCATACCATTTCTGCACTACAGAGAGCCATTTGGGCGGATATTGACGCCTTTGCAGCAACACTGCCCTTCTCTCCCGGAGACTCGGCGACCTTCGATCTTCCCGAGACAACAAGGACAACGCTATCCGCTATTCTCGTTGTCCATCCAGTTGCGTGCCTCTTCACGTTGATAATGCTGATACTCGCCGTTGTGGCTCATTTCCATTCTCCTTCTCACTCGTCGCGATACTTGTTACTACTTTTCATCTTCGGCATCATTACATTTCTAGTATGCCTCCTCGCCTTCTTAATCGACGTCCTACTTTTCGTTCCGCACATGGCCTGGGGCTCTTACATCGTCTTGGCCGCTACAATCCTTGTTTTCCTAAGTTTCATTGTATCGTGTGCTATGCGCCGCACTCTCGTTAGTAGGAAGGCGAGGAAGAGGCGGATTGCGGAGAATGCTGAGATGAGCGGAGAGAATTATTACAATCGTCGGCGGGAAGAGGATGCGGCCGTTGTCGCTTCCTCTGCTCTACAACCAACCGTTCCTGTGGTCAGTGGGGCAAACGGACCAAGCGACAAGATGGGCTCGTTCACCACGTATGAGAAACGAGACGACCGCAGCAGTGACGAGCATGTGCCTTTAACTGCAAGGACTCCTTCTGACAGATCCCCGAATCATGTGCCTACCGATACCAACATGTCGGGCTCGACGTACAATGCACCACAACGCTCAGGCTCTAACACCTCAGTTCCCAGGGACCAATACGGAAACCCGATGGACCAAACTCAAGATGCTTATAAAATGCGAAGGGGGCCGTCTTTCGAACGCATGAATGCAAGAGGTCGTGGTGGTCCGCCAGCTGGCTATAGGGGACGAGGAGGTTACGGTAGAGGGGGTTATGGAGGACCCTATGGACCACCTCCGGGTGGAAGAGGTGGATACGGTCCACCGCCGAATGGCAGAGGCGGGTATGGTCCACCTGGCCGTGGTGGATATGGCCCACCTCCGAACGGGCGAGGAGGCTACGGCCCACGTGGAGGATATGGTCCTGGAGTAATGATGAGAGGCGGGAGGACGCCCCCGCCAACCTACCCTGGTCCCGGCCCATATGACCGAAGACCATCCCCAGCCAACGGTTACGGGGATTACGGACAAGCGCGGCAAGAATCTCCGGCACCTCCAGGCGGTCCCTACGGAATAGAGCCTCCCGTTCCTAGTCTCCCAACAGGAGCAACAGAAGCAGGTGGCTATCAAGCATTTAACCCTGACCGTGCAAGCGATCTACCTAGAGCAGAGTCCCCTCCCCCGCTGCCGGGTATCGACGATGCACACGTGGTGCCGGTAGGCCAGGCAGTAGAGATGGATGCTGCTACGGGAAGCCCCGCGCACGCGCCTCGAGGTTTCGGCCAGTTCAACAATCAACTCAGGGATAGCGATGCAGATGTAGCAGGCATGTTGGCTTTGCAGCAAGCAAGAACTTCTGCACAGCGACATGATACATACATGAGTGAAGGAAGTAGATATAGCGAAGACGAGTAAGTCGAATAACGCTTGTGAAAATCTTCCACCACTAACTTGTTATGTAGTCAATATGTTCCTCCACGACAAGTGTGGAACCAGGGACCTGGCCGCTCTTCTCCAGGGGTTCCTTCGCCTCTCCAAATTCCCGTCCATCCGCAGCAGATTAACGGTGGGACGCCTCCGCCACAACAACAACCGGCGGCTGCTGATGCAGGAAACTACTACGAAGACGTGGATCCCCGCTTTACTGAGTCAGCTCCCAGAACGCTCCAAGTAAACCAAAACCAGGATAGACCAGTGCAGGCCTACGATGAGGTGCCACCCCAGCCTAGAAGTCCAGCAATATCTGAACAGTCAGCTTTTACGTCTGTCTCGCAACGGGGTGTCAACCCTCGCTGGAATCCGCCTCCTGGCCAAGGCTACAACCAACAAATGCCCCCGCGAAAGCCGGTCGGCCGAAACGAAGTGAATGTTCTTAATAGTAACCCGGACTTTCAGCTGCCATTAAGTCGTGGAGGACCAAGTCCTGTGAGAGGAGGCATGATTCCTGGAAGCGCGTATCCAGGAATTTAAGAGCTTGCGCTCATTCATCCCCTGTTCGCCAGGTTATGGAATACGAAAGAGTTATGCGAGGGGCTTACATGCGTCACCTCAAGCGCCCCGATACCAAGGCATTAGGGTGCTATCTAAACGCCTTCGATCTTAAAGACACGATCCACCCGATTATACAGTCGACTACACTTTTCCTATCCTCTATTCTCATATACCCACATACGTACATGATCCTTCTCTTCGACCCTTGACTTCTTTGACTCGACTCGTCGACATCGGAAACGCAAATATTCTCTTTGAATAACATACTACATATCAAAGACGGAGAATATACGTCATGATTCACGCACCTCTAACCCGGTTACAACAGACAAACCAAAGGAAGTCACGGGCATTTTCTCTTTCTACTAAGTCTTCGGCTAACGGCCCAGGACCCAGTCTCTACTGCCATTGAATGGAATGGAAACTTGGAGACCGAAAACACGATACAGGGTGGCAACCCGAGGGACGGACCATCCACTAAAATTATCGGTTAATGTGTAAGGGGTGTTTTGTGTATACGGCACTGCAACTCGTTTGCGGCTGGTATCTGTACGGGGAGCTACATGCAAATTCGGAAAGCAATCTTTCTGCTTTTTTGCACAGCGAACAATAATAATGGAATCAACGAAGAAAATCCTAGCGATGACTGTGCTCGTACGAATGTGATGTAACTCCATGTGATCTTATACATGCGTTTTTTTGCCGCCGGCAAGAGGTCGATAAAGTATGATGACGAATGACAAGTCAGTCCGCCAGAGCCGCGAGAGCATGCCCGATTTTGTTTTTCCAGACTCTTCGAGGGTTGTAGCTGAATGGTTACATGATGCACACCTACCTACATTGCTCTTCGATCGAGGCATGTTGGCCATCTCGGTCCAATGGTCTGTCTGTTGTGTATAGTAAGCACGTGTCGGGTAGAGCCGCGGTAGCGATACGCGGATCGAGAAGCAGCCCAGAAACTGCCGTCGGCAACGTGGTCGGCGGTTTGCAACGACTCCCCGGACCATCTAGATCTATATGGAGGTACTCGCTGACGACGACTTTCCCGATACAGCAGCTGTCATTGTTACTTTCTGCGTGCTGGGCCGATCGAGTATGGAAACATGAGAGCGGTGTAGTTGGAGGTGTGATCTACGGTAAGGAAGGGCCTCGGGGGCGTTGAGCCGCGCTAACGTCCATGTGTGTAGTCTATATTCACCTACCTCCTTGAGCTGGAGGTCCGGTGTAGTATTCTATGAGGCTCTGGGAAGCGTTGACGTACGATTCGCCACCTCCCTAAATCGATTAATACCTATGAAAAGGAGATTCTTGATCTGAAATTCTTAAGATAATACATGGTAGGCGCTTCTGATGATTACTGTAGGCTTGGTAGTATATATATTTGTGATTTGTACCCTTCGAATTGTCAGACTGGTAGCAGCCCAGATGTTTAAGGGGTGGGGAGGCGAGCTGACTATACGAAATACGCAGGTGAACACTGCGGTAGAACAGGAGTCTTGAAAGCAGTTGTACCAGGATAGAACGAGAAAGATAATAACATCGTGATCTTAGACATCAAGAAGTAGCTCCACGAAGACCGGTCAACCTTATCATTTCACACGGATGTAGGTGCGCGGAAGCGTAACAGGCAACTCGCAAGGTATGGATCCATGGTGTTGTGACAATACTTACGGTATAGCTCCGGTTTCTGGAACACACCTAGATTAAAGCTGTGAAAGCCGTGTAATGAACACACTACTAATTTCAACAATGATAGCGTCCCTCCAAAATACCAAAGGCAATGGTATAAAACGATAGTAACGTATGTGAGAGACCAAGGTGCAGATATGAACAAGCTGGAAAATGTATTTCGAGATACTTGAGATCAAGTTGAGTTACTATGGGCGGAATAGATCTACCGCCAGGGAACAGTTATGATCGTAAACCGTATACGGCAAACTTAGCGGTAGTAATTGAATAGACCTCCAGCAATTCTAATTTAATGGCGTACATGTATCTAGATGTACTACACGTGTAGATATACTAGCCTTACCTCCTGGCTCCTCTGTTTGAGCGTGTGGTCGACTTATTTCTCTTTGACATAACAATATTTCCTACCCCCAAATTATCGTCCTCTACTATAGCTATCGCACCACATTTGACTGCCATTTTAAACGACCTACCGTTTCGTCTGATAAGTCTGGCATATCTCGCTTGGGAGCTCTGCTGATATACGTACCTGATACGAGTGGTTGAGAAGTGGATGTGAGACTACGATAATATGGTAAGATGGACACTTTGAATACGAAACTGAAGCCTAAAATTGCAAATTCCTATTCAGATCTTGTTTGCCTCATTAGGTTGGAGAACTGATGGATATACCGGCGCAAAAGTGCCTTGGACCTATTGCTCTTGGGTACCTATCGGTAGGTAAAAGCGGAAGACTGACAGTGGCCCGCGAAGTTATTGTAAGTTGTCCGTACTCCCGTATATGGATTTAAATCGTCCGTTCACTGGTCTCTCAACATCTCCTTCACCTAAGTACCCCAGATTGCGAATTCACCTTGGGGACAACAGACTGGATTCACGTGAGTTCAAGAGGCATCTCTTTTGGCATTTGGTATATTTTTATCATTCCTCTAGGCATTGCCTATGTCCATCCATACCTTGCCATGCACAGAAGATCGATTCCTGGCCACGCGAAAGAAACCCCTAATGCAATGAGAAAAGAGCAACCGGCAGAACCCAAGACACCACCCGACTTTCCCTCCCTTAGATAGTCGTCTCGTACGCGATGGGGGTTACTGTCTCGGGGAGGTTGTCCTTCATGGACACTGTTCGTGCCTCGCGGGGTTGGACGGCTTGTCGCTTGGTGGTCATGGTGGTACCCGTGGCCTTAGCTTGCTTCTTGTACTCGGCGTTCTGCTTGACGCGCTTCAGGAAGTCTTCTCTTGATCGCGACCGGCTGATGTGCTCGATGCGGAGGTTGACGCGCTTCTCGATGTACCGGTGCTTCACCTTCTTGTAGATGATAACACCGACGGCGTTCTTGGCGACGTTGTAGACGACGCCGGTCTTGCCGTGGTAGACCTTGTGAGGCATACTGTTTCCTCCGAGTTAGCCCTGATCCCTGAACAATCATGTCCTTGCTCTCGCCAAATTCGTGTCCAATTCGGCCCGGGTTCGATCGCATTCTTGGATTTGGATTGCCTTACCCCTTCTGAACAGCACCATTTGCCTTGATGTCAACAATATCGCCAACCCTGCCCGATTGTCAATCAATTTTTCCTGTCTGAGAGGTTCGGTTTCGAAGCATACTTGTACTGTTGTAGGTACGTGGAGAGGCGGATCATGCCCTTCTGGCGGAAGTTTCTGGAGAAGGCATACTACCGAGATGTCAGCTGCATTTCCTCAAATCAAAATTAACAGAAACAATAAAACATACGCGAGTGCCAGCGCGGAGACCTGCGGCGTGACCCATCTTGCCGGTGTTGTTGTGGTGAGAGAAACGGTTGATGTGATGAGGTTGGATTAATTTCTCTCGATGTTCGGTCTCGCAAGAAATCTGTCAGGGCTAGCAACAAATTCGCTTAAGGAATTATTTTTTGGGGGGTCCGTCCATGTCACGAGTTGTGGACTTTGGAAGTGGCTTCCCACCTCTGCTACTACCAATTAAGCGAGGGGTAGCTTGTTTGATTTGGGCTTAGCTGCAAACTTGCCCTACTCCATTCCACAAATCCACTTTTTTCTTTTCACACTTTGACCTAAGCCGCCCTTCCACTTTTCATTCGCTTCTCATTTCGCGAATCCCACGACATCTTCAATTTCTTCTTTCTTTCGTCAACACCTAACGACAAGACAATCGAGTCGCAATCATGGCGCCTTTGTCTTACTCCAAGACCGCAAAGGTCCCCCGTCGCCCCTTCGAGGCCGCCCGTCTGTCAGTAATCACCGGCCACTGAGCTAGAGCTTGTCTCTGCTTAAGTCGTGAGAGAAAAAAACTGACATGGTCGCCTTCATAGTGATTCCGAGTTGAAGCTCGTCGGAGAGTACGGTCTGCGCAACAAGCGTGAGGTCTGGCGTGTCCAGCTCACTCTCTCCAAGATTCGTCGTGCTGCCCGGTATGTTCTACTTGTTATTTGATGCTATGATAAAAATGCTAATTGATATCGCGTGCAGTCAGCTTCTTACCCTCGACGAGAAGGACCCCAAGCGTCTTTTCGAAGGCAATGCCCTCATTCGCCGTCTGGTTCGTGTCGGTGTGCTCGACGAGTCCCGCATGAAGCTCGATTACGTCCTTGCCCTTAAGGTCGAAGATTTCTTGGAGCGCCGCCTTCAGACTTGCGTCTGCAAGCTCGGTCTTGCCAAGTCTATCCACCACGCTCGTGTCCTGATCCGCCAGCGCCACATCCGCGTCGGCAAGCAGATCGTCAACGTCCCGTCGTTCATCGTTCGTCTCGACTCCCAGAAGCACATCGACTTCTCCCTGACCTCGCCGTTTGGTGGTGGCCGCCCCGGTCGTGTCCGGAGAAAGAAGGCCAAGGCGTCCGAGAAGAAGGACGAGGGTGAAGAGGAGGAGGAAGAGGAGTAAATGCATCGCATTCTATGATGATTGCGTATGGATAGCTCTACAGTGGTGGTGGGAAAAACGGATCACATTATGGGTATGAGACATTGTGTCATAACCCACGGCGTTAGGCCACGGGAAACGGAATGCATGATCAACTTTTCACCACCAGACTTCTTTCTACGTGACCTACTTCTTCGAGTGATTTGACTGATTTTATATTGCTATCATATAATTATTCGCCTGGCGAAGTGATTTGATTACTACCGGACTAACTCATTGTTCCCTAAGAATTTTGCCATAGGGTCGTCCGCTGCGGCTCGTTTCCTTCGATACTCATCTAGATCGGCTTCTGAAACGCCGCCCATCATTTCCTCTCTCGAACGTTTCACGCCTGTTGGCTGTGATGGTTCCTTACTTTCGTCTCCTTTCTCATCCACTTCCCTTTCCTCCTCCTGACTAGGTGCCTCCTCTATTAGGTTGGTACCCGTTCTTTGCTTCTCGGCGGCTTCCCAGGCGTGTTTGCCCTCTTCGCCCGTACAATAGCTGTTCTTTATGAAGGAGTGGCAGCACGCGTAGCCCCACGTGAAGTTGGACCACCAGCTGCCCCAGACCGAGGTGTGGTTGTTGACGTGGACGTCCTCGGCGTACTTGGACTTGGCCGACAGCCTCGGCGCGCCCTTGACGAGGCCCGTCTCGTCGTACTCGACGAACTGCTCCGACTCGGTGACGGCGGCGCCGCGGAGGGCGGCCGGCATGACGAGCTGGTCGCCGCCGTACTTGTCCTGCAGCGCCTTGCGCTTCTCGGCCTTCCTGCGCTCGGCCTCGTCCTGCTCCTTCTTGCGGTAGAACTCGCCCGCCGTCGGGTTCGCCTGCATGTGCTGGCTCGTGTCGCCGCTCCGCTCCTGCTTCTCCCACGCGTACTTGAGCGCCCGCTCGAACTCCGCCGCGTCGCCCGACGCCCGCAGGAACCCTTCCTCGGCGAACAGCTGCGCGGCTTTGTCCGCCGTCGCGCCCGCGTCCACCATGGTGCGCGTCTTCGGGTCGTACTTGGCCGACTCCAGGTCGAGGTTCAGCAGGTATTTGGCCGTGTCCTCTCGTATCCGCAGCTGTCTTGTTGCCGTGCTCTGGTGCCGCCCCATGTCCGACTCTTCGGCGTACTTCTCGCCGTCGTCCTTATTGTTCTCCTCCTCGCCCTCCTCGCCTTCGCCCTTGTCCTTGACCCCGGCGATCTGGCCGCGCAGCTCGTCCATCTGCTTGTAGCGCTCGACGACGTGGCGGTACTCCTTGGGGTCGTAGCCGTTCCAGCGGTCGCGCTTGGCGTCCCAGCCGAGCTGGACGTCCTGCACCACCTCGTCGGCCTGGATGTCGCGGCCCGTGTACTTGGCGCCCTTGGCCCGCGGCCGCTGCAGGCAGTCCTTGGCCTTGTGCGTCATGGCGCCGCAGTTCTCGCACGCGCCCTTGCGGTACTTGGTCGCCGCCGGCCCCAGCTTCTTGCCCCGGTCGTACCATTTCGACTGGTCGTCCTTGCTCTTGTGCAGACGCTGATGCTCGAGGTAGTCCGACTGGTCGCCCTCTTCCCCCGCGTAGAACGGCCGCTTGCTGATGAAGGACGGGATGTAGATGTTCTCTTCCTTCTCCGCGGCGGACGCCTTGGAGTCGTTCCGCCGCGACGGCGGTGGCGGTGGTGGTGGCATTTTGTATGTGTCGATCGCCGAGATCGCCGAGATAGACGAGAGGCTGACGAAGATGAAATTCCCAACAGGCGAATATAAAGAGTAGGACACGGAGATCCGCGGTCGTAGAAAAGTAGGTTCTTTCCAGTCCTTATCGATTGTGGCTATGTCAAAGACGGGAGAAATCTAAGGTGTGGCTGGTATGGATATTGGCAACTAGCTCGTTAGACTGCATATATACATACTCGTATATGCATTTATCAAAGCTGATCGGCACATGACAGCGCGTCGCGCTAGAAGCCCTACCTTGAGTTGTCTTTCAGCTAAACGCGTTCGCCTGATGGGTCCCGCGACCATGAACACCTGCATAAATTCGTATTTGATACTTTGCTTCTCATAAGTAATCTATTCATTCTTAGCCGAGCTCATGCGTATCGCTCTGCTGTCCTCCATGTATTTGCAAAGCGCTCAGGCGCTTCCACGTATAAGTCGTCATGGACGTCTTCCGCGTGCGGCTGAACTGCATAGACCACTATCAGGCTATCCCTACGAAATATGACCCCCAGCTTCGCAATGATATCCGTCCATCTCAATTGGGTAAGGAGCCCAGGGTACCCGTCATCAGGGTTTTCGGATCGACAGAAACGGGTCAGAAAGTATGCGCCCATATCCACGGCGCATTCCCGTACCTCTTTATCGAGTATAATGGGAGTTTACTTCCTGATGATGGTAAGATATATGTGAGTCTTGTGTGTTCTTGGTCCTGACTCGAATCTTAGTGGGTGCTTATATCTATCGGCTTCATCTCTCTATTGATCACGCCTTGGCCGTGAGCTACCGTCGTAATGCCTACGATAAAAAAAGCAAATATGTAGCTAGAATCACCCTCGTCAAAGGAATACCCTTCTACGGATTCCACGTCGGCTACCGATTCTACCTCAAGATCTACATGCTCAACCCTCAAGTAATGACCCGACTCGCTGAGCTGCTCCACCAAGGGGTCATTATGAAGCGGAAATTCCAGCCTTACGAAGCGCATCTTCAATACTTACTGCAGTTCATGACCGACTACAACCTTTACGGATGTGGATACATCGAGACTCAGAAGGCTTGTTTCAGAGCCCCAGTGCCTAACTATGATCATGACATGGAATCACCCCATTTATGGCATAGCCAGTCAGTGCCTCAAGCATTCATCACCGATGATGACACAGATCTCCCTCGGGCAAGTCACTGTTCGATCGAGGTCGACATATGTGTCCAGGATATCCTCAACCGACACGAGATCAGGGAGAGGCTACTTCACCATGATTTCATCGAGAGAAAACATCCTTTACCTCCCGACATGAAACTCGTCCACAGCATGGCCGGACTTTGGAAAGACGAGACAAAACGTCGTAAAAGAAAGATGCTTGGTCAAACACCGGGAAGTAGTCCATTTCCTGCCGAAGCTTTGGTGTCTATGTCCGCGGATCCACGAAATTCGCAAACTCCTGGCTGGATTCACGAGGAAGAATACAGAGATAAGATACAGGAGCTAATACGACAAGAACGAGAGCAAGGCGGTGACAGTAAAGTCACGTTCGATACATTCATGCAAAACACGCCGCTAGAGTCAATGGTTAACACTATTTTGCAATCAATTGAGGATATATACCCCGATCACCTAGCTTCAGCGCTTGGCGCGAGCAGCCAAATTTTTGAGGATGATCAGAATCCTGCTAGCAGCATTATAGTGGACGACGACCGTATCCTTGATATTGGACTGGATGATGACGGGGTCTTTCCAGACGACTCGGACGAGCTAATTGTTCGTGAGCCAGACTCACTGAAGGAAAAGAAGACTCTGGATAACAAGAAACCAAACAATGACAACTTAACGAAACCGAGAAAGTTATCGAGCAGAACTATTAGGAGTGACAATCGCCTACATAGTCGGTCTAAGCCGCCAGACTTACATTCTAATTTGGATAAGGAGAATATTCCAGAACTTCTTATTAATGGAGTGTACGTCAGCTGTCTACGTACGAAAGGTCGACCACATATTCCCGTCTCGGACACTCTACTAGATGCGGCGAAGGAGCAAGGGCTCGTGAGCAGAGCTCCCCGGGAAATGCAGCCCATCCAATTAAACGGAGCCGCGAAACGTCCGGCATCAGTGTCATTGGAGAAACAGGAAGCCAAGCGTCCCCGTGTAGAATCTGCTTCTCATGTGAACCAAAGGATAGACGCGGTAAAGAAGAAGCCAACAGTGGACGCGAAACATTCAGACAATCAAGACACACGAATGATATCTTCTCAAACCACGCAATCGAGACCAAAGAAATACCCCAAGGGATCCGGAAACCAAGTCCTCAAATTTCCAGTCGTTAAAAACCCTAACGACCCAAGCACGAGGCTACGGCTAAGTCAGCAGACAGGCTCCCAGAAAAGTGAAAGCAGTCAGCCCGGGAAGCATGTCACATTCGGTCCATGGACCTCTACAGAAGACATAGCACATGGCTCAACCTCACATACAGATAAATCGGAATCCGACAGCCCGGTGTTAAGCATCACGAATGAAAAGGAGCGCAGAAATCTTATCGATATTGGGTGTACTCCTCGACCCCAGGCGCAATTCTTCGTCCTTAATCATCCCCCACCCTCCGTGAAAGAAGTTCTCTTGTCTCTAGATAGTCTGGGCCGTCCAAACGTCATATACCAGGATGCGTACTACAGTAACGACAAAGATGTACCGCAGAGAGTCCGAGAGTACGCGGGCCAGGAGTTTCGCCTTGAAGGCAATACTCTCCCCTATCTCCCGGAGTTTGACCCAACAGGGGAATCTCCAGCCAATTTTGGCATGAAATCCGAGGTGCCTTACGATGCGAATAGGGATGAACAGATTTATAAAAGATTACGCCGGGAATGTTCACTGAGGAGCTGGGAAATCGCTGAACCTCCACCTAGTTTTGATGAAGTGCAGACCTGGTGGAAGGAAACCCAGGATGTGGCAAGCAACTCTCGAGAGCCCGTGATGAGGCTTCGTGACCCCGAACTCAAACCATATATGTCCCAGATTGATGGGCCTACGCCAAGGAACAAGCACGGGTTTAAATATTCCCAGAAGAAGAAATCAACAAGCGTCCAGCATGAAGCTCAGTACATGAGTACAATGAGCTTGGAAGTGCATGTCAATACCAGAGGCAAGCTCTTCCCAAATCCGGAAGAAGATGAGGTTCAATGTATCTTTTGGTGTTGCAAGTCAGATGATAACTTTGCCACTGGCGACAATGCATCTCTAGCAATACCCTCTGGCATCATTGTGCTCTCTGAAGATGGCTCCTTGGCGCGAAAGATGCAGAAGCAGAGCCCGGCCTCGACTGAAGTCATCGAAGAAACCTCCGAACTCGATTTGATGGTTAGGATGGTTGAGATTGTCAGGACACACGACCCGGATATTCTTACCGGATACGAGGTTCATGGAAGCTCATGGGGGTATCTAATCGAGCGAGCGAGATTGAAATACGACTATAATCTGTGCGATGAGTTCTCTCGGATGAAGAGTCAATCCTTTGGACGGTTCGGGAAAGAAGCTGATCGATGGGGTTTCAACACTACTTCGACAATTCGAGTTTCGGGGAGACACATGATCAACATCTGGCGAGCTATGCGGTCAGAGCTTACTCTCCTTCAGTATACAATGGAAAATGTCGTTTGGCATCTGTTACATCGACGGATCCCGCATTATCCCTGGCAGACCTTAACAGAGTGGTATGTTGAGGGCAGACACAGAGACCTAAGCAAACTCCTTCGATACTATCTGACCCGAACGAAACTGGATATAGAAATTCTCGAAGCAAACGAACTCATTCCGCGAACTAGTGAACAGGCACGGTTGCTAGGAGTCGACTTCTTTTCTGTCTTTTCTCGTGGCTCTCAGTTCAAAGTCGAGTCCATCATGTTTAGAATTGCGAAGCCAGAAAACTTCGTGCTTGTCTCGCCCGACAGGAAGCAGGTTGGAAGCCAGAATGCGCTCGAGTGTCTGCCCCTCGTGATGGAACCCCAAAGCGCGTTCTATAATAGTCCCTTGGTAGTCCTGGACTTCCAGAGTCTGTACCCTAGTGTCATGATCGCCTACAATTACTGCTACTCTACCTTCCTCGGTCGGATTGTTAACTGGCGAGGCACAAACAAGATGGGGTTTACGGATTATCAACGGCAAGATCGACTCTTAGAGCTACTCAAGGACTATATCAACATAGCCCCCAACGGTATGATGTACTGCAAGTCGGAGATCAGAAAGTCTTTATTGGCGAAGATGCTGACGGAAATTCTGGAAACACGAGTGATGGTGAAAAGCGGGATGAAGCAAGATAAAGATGACAAGACTTTGCAGCAACTTCTCAACAACAGACAGCTTGCCTTAAAGTTACTCGCAAACGTCACGTATGGATATACGTCGGCGTCCTTCTCGGGCCGCATGCCTTGCTCCGAAATCGCGGATAGTATTGTGCAAACTGGGCGCGAGACTCTAGAGAGGGCAATAACCTTGATCCACTCGGTAGAGAAGTGGAAAGCAGAAGTTGTCTACGGCGATACTGACAGTCTATTCATCTATCTCCCCGGTAGGACTAAAGACCAAGCATTTGATATCGGCAATGAGATTGCCAAAGCGGTCACGGACATGAATCCCAGGCCAATCAAGCTCAAATTTGAGAAAGTCTACCATCCCTGTGTACTGCTTGCGAAAAAGCGCTACGTCGGCTATAAGTACGAGAGCAAGGACCAAGCCAAGCCTGACTTTGATGCCAAAGGTATTGAGACAGTTAGAAGAGACGGAACGCCTGCCGAACAGATGATAGAGGAGAAGGCACTCAAGATCCTCTTCGAGACGGCTGACCTTAGCCAAGTCAAATCGTATTTTCAAAGGCAATGCGAGAAGATAATGCGCGGAGCTGTGTCGATACAAGACTTTAGTTTTGCAAGAGAGGTCAAGCTAGGAACGTACAGCGAGCGGGGGCCACCTCCGCCTGGCGCTTTGATTAGCGCAAAGAAGATGCTCGAGGATGCTCGAGCAGAACCCCAGTATGGTGAGCGAGTACCCTACGTCGTTGTTTCGGGGGCACCTGGCGCACGTCTCATCGACCGCTGCGTGGCGCCCGAGGAACTGCTGAGCAACTCGCACCTGCAGCTGGACTCGGAGTACTACATCTCCAAGAACCTGATCCCGCCGCTCGAGCGCATCTTCAATCTCGTCGGGGCCAACGTGCGGCAATGGTATGACGAGATGCCCAAGGTGCAGCGGATCCGCCGCGTCGACCCGACGTCTCACGACGGTAGCGGCGGGAAGACCCCCTTCGTCAAAAAGATGACGTTGGAGTCGTACATGAAGGCGGCGGCTTGTCTCGTCTGCAACGCGAAGATGACCAAAAACGAGAGCGGCTCGTCGATCTGCGCGCGATGTCGCCGGAACGCGCCGGCGTCGTTGCTGAAGCTGCAGTCGCAACTCAACCGCGAGGAGAGAAAACTTACGGACGTGACCAAGATATGCCAGAGCTGCGCGGGCCTGGCGCCGCTGGATAGCGTGCCGTGCGATAGCAAGGACTGCCCGGTGTTTTACACGAGGATGAAACAACAGGCTCGCTACAGGGCGGAGAAGAGCGTCGCGGAGCCGGCTGTTAAGCAGCTTCTAGAGGGCGATATTGGGATGGGGGAGTTGGGGTGGTAGAGGCAGGGCATGTTGGATTGAGGGTGTATAGCATGGATGATCTGGAATACAAACGGTCCCAGGGTATCATTTTGATATGTATTATGATATGCATCGGCGTTGGGGCGCATAAGGCTTGTTATATTATTGATACGTTTCGTGGTTGAGTGATTTGCCTTGGTTAAGCCTTTGAGACTATCATGTCTTTGTGGCTGGGCTACTTTACAAGCTATGATACTAGAGATGAATATGAGATCAACAAGTCTATCATGATATGGCATGTGGTAGATAGGTCTTTTATCTTCCAAACTGTGAGTCAGGTACGTAGATATTCGCAAGCTGTCATGTGCTTGAGAGTTGTCCTTGGGAACTGATTACAGGGGTCCAATACTAGGCTCTCAGCTCTAGCGCCTAGTCTCTAGCGCCCAGTCCTACAAGTCCTATCCCCCGCGATACGAACGAAAAGCCCCACGTGGCTTTTACCTAACCGCCTAAGCTGCTAAGTTAACCACTGTGACGTTTCGTTTCCCCGGCCAAGCCGCCCGGTCAGCCGGTGCCGTTGTTAACCTTCGTTGCATGCATAGCTTCACCCAGCTCCAGAGTTAAGCTCTTGTTGCACACCTTGCATCATTCACGTTGCATAACAAATTACAGAACTCTCTTGTGTTGAGAGAGAAGGAAATCCATTATCCATGATCTTCGAAATTCGGCCGCAGCCTCAGAGGTTAGCAGACTCGCACTCTGCTAACCATTATTGTAAGCCGAAGGTATGAGCTGGACCGCTTTCCTCCTGACCTACCTATTCGGTGGTGTCACTTTCATTCCTCTGGTTCTGGCCCTCGTCTTATACCACGCGCACCTTACCTTCCCCGTCCACGACGATAGCCTGCCTCAAGATGCCCTCAATGACGCCGACAGTATTGTCCAACCAGGAGATGACACATTCGCTCTCCACGAGGCCCAGAAGGAAGAATTAAAGCAACGCCTCCTAGCCGAGTCCGACACTGCGGCAGGCTACTTTGCTGTATGTCGAGAATATGTTCCGATGGGAATTAATGCCAAACCGATCGAACGATCTACTCCAGTAGGATCGACAACCGTTGCTGCGCCGAGTCAGAGCGTATACCAGTCCATGTACAGAAGCATATTCGACAGGAAGCAGGCTCCCAACCCGCTTGATGAGCATAAGAGTGTCAGCCAACGACCCAAGAAGGCAGGGAACGTCTTCTATGTCGTACTTAGGTACGCTGCTAGCCTGCTAGCCGTGTTTGTTCGACATAGGTCTCGGGAAAGGCGGATGTGCTAACATTATAACTATGATAGACACGGCCACTTAATGCTCTTTGACGACGACGAACAGCTCGAGGTCCGCCACGTTATCTCTTTAGCCCATCACGATATCAGCATCTACTCTGGAGGAGACAAAACACCCGAAGGCGAATTGTTCATCAAGCGGAACGCGTTGCGCTTGAGCAGAAAGACGGATGGGAAAGAGTTGGCTCCCGACGCGCAAGTTTCGAAGCCATTCTACCTATTCTCTGAGAACTGCTCTGCCAAGGAAGATTTCTACTTTGCCCTGCTCAGAAATCAAGAGCAATCCTTCGCTGGCCAAAACCTGGCCCCGAAACCCCAGCGGTTCGAGGTTAAGAATATCATATCATTGGTCCAGAGGCTACACTCCACCGACGAACACCTACACTCGCGATGGCTGAATGCTTTTATCGGAAGGATATTCCTTGGTATCTACAAAACTAAGGATATCGAGAACTTCATTAGGGAGAAGATCACGAAGAAGATATCTCGCGTCCATCGACCCTCTTTTCTCTCTAGGATAACGATCCAGAGAATCGACACCGGCGATTCAGCACCCTACTTTATGAACCCCCGACTCAAGGATTTCAGCGTAGAAGGAGAATGTGGAATGGAGGCCGATGTTAAATATACGGGTAATTTCAGATTGGAGGTCGCAGCTACGGCACGAATCGATCTGGGACCCCGGTTTAAGGCCCGTGAAGTCAATCTCGTCCTCGCCGTGGTTTTGAGGAAGCTTGAAGGACACGTTTTCTTCAAGATAAAACCACCACCCAGCAACCGTATATGGTTTTCCTTCCAGTCCATGCCCAAAATGGAGATGACTATCGAACCTATTGTTAGTTCGAGACAGATTACGTATACAGTCATTCTTCGACAGATCGAGAACAGAATCAAGGAGGTGATGGCCGAGACACTGGTGGCTCCTTTCTGGGACGACATGCCCTTCTTCAATACCGAACACAAGGAATGGCGCGGAGGGATATTTGAAGGCGATGATACGGTCGTGCGCTCGCCTGACCATGAGGCTATTGTTGCTCAGCTCGGACATGTAGACGAGCTGAGCCAGATTGAAGAGACAGGCACCACTCCACCCTCTGATCTGCCACCTGCTTTGGAGAAGAGTCATAGTGTGCCTGTTTTGGAGACATCCCAGACACCCCAGACGCCCCAAACGCCCCACTCACAAGGGTTCTGGAGCAGGAGACTTAACTCAAAGAGGAGTTTGCTAAGTGACAGCAACCAGAACCCGTCCGTGTCCGCGTCCGCGTCAACGACTGCTCTTGACGCGAAGACTCCACGAAGTTCTGCCTCAGAAGTGTTACTACCTGTTCGATCAGGGTCTATCTCGGCATCTAGCCCCATTGTTGGCACGGACCCCGTGCACGCTGATACATTCAAGCCTTCAAGTCCTCCGGATCGCGATGGCGCAATTAGTATGATAGCGAATATTTCTGCTAAATCGAAGAGCGGCTCACCAGTACATACTCCTGTCGGATCACCATGGATATCAACTTCGATTGCACAGGAGGGAAGCATTTCCGCAAGCTCATCGTCGGAAGCAATCCCTGAAGTCCGTGAAGATGATCATATTACACCTACCGCAAAAGGAAGACGGCAGACCGCCTCATCTATAGGGAGCATGGAGAGTGATGCTGCTGCGATTCCGAGTTCCCCGGCACCCTCGAGCAGCAGGAATTCAATCAAGAGTGGTACCGGTTCCATAGGTAGGGGCTTCTTTTCGCGAAAAGATACGACTCCTTCGCCAGTGCCTTCTGCAAACGGAACGCCTGAGGGTAACAAGCGTAATACCCTAGCAGCTATGTCTAATGCTGCTGCGACAGCGAAGCGCTGGGGCCTGAATGCGATACAGCGGCAGGGCGATCGAAACGGACCTAACGGAAGGAAATTGTCTGATCCTCCAGTAGATCTGAACCAACCTATGGGACGCGGTCAGCCACTACCACCTCCAGGGACGCCACTCCCTGGACCGGGGAAGAAGGTAACTTCTCCGATGCCCATGCCGAAGCGTAAACCCGTCGCCCCACCGCCCTCGTCGATACCGCGCAAGAGCACCAGCAGTCTGAACGAGACGAAAAGTGAACGGCGGCCAGTGCCACCGCCTCCATTACCCTCGCGACGAAGACGGGTTTCGCAGATCCATGTCGGCAACGAGGCTAGCAACGAAGATAATGTCTTGGTTGTCGAGGCGCCGCTGGCAGACTCGGAACCGAATAGCCCCTTAATACAGATCGAACACGAGAGTGAAGATTCGATGTCGACACCCGCGTACGTCCAGCCCTGGGTTGAGGATGCCGAGGAGCTGGACGCTACTGGGAATGAAGAGTTAAGCGAATCGACAGCAGGGGGTAGTGAAGAAGAAATCTCGACAGCGGCGGCGGCGGAGACGACTCATATGCCGCCCGATCTGCCGCTGAGAAGGACGGCTACCGAGAGTGAAGAGGAGCTGTCAAAAGTATTGGGCGAACGTCCACAAGAAGCTCAGGGGGAGCAGGACCAGAACCCGGTAGTGATAGTCGAAGAGGAAGACGACGACGATGAATATTCGAACTGGCTGGATAATCCCGAATTTGCGTCACCCCCCGAGGCCGAAGTCCACATGAACGCTAGTGCTGTGTCGGCCGGACATTAAGCACGCAACGATTCATTGATTGTACACGCGAGAACATCATAGGTTATCCCGGCTTTAGTCGGACGGTGTAGGGTTAATGGAACATTTTTAATACCCACGCACTATTCTAGTACTGTCAGGCTGGATACGTACATTGTTTGAGACGGGTTATGTCTCTCGACCTGGGGGGTGAGGTTAGGGTTGGGTACGGATATATGGTACTAGTAACGGAGTCTGGATTATTGCGTAGATATCCATTTTACGTTTGCGTAATGAATACCCACCTACTTTACTCAACTTATTCGAGCTTGTTTTTTTCTCATATGTCTAGTGTTTTGCGCAGCAGAAACCAACGGCCAGATAGATAACGTGACCTCATGGATTAACTCGTCCATGTAGAGATCTTGCAAATGACTCGATATGTATGTCACGAGTTCAACGACTGATAGATTCGACTGGTTTAGATGCTTGGTATGGATTTTGACAAAGGGAACAGCATATCTACACCAAGACGCGAGGTCTTGTCGAGGGCGACCCTGCTAGTTCTATCGACACCCATTCTCTCCATTCTACGGCTCTCCTTCGCAGCGTCATCGTCTTCGTCATCTGTGAGTCTGCATATTCGGTTTCTGTCGATACTGGGAGCTGCTTAGGTGGTCTTGTCCTTGTTGTGGTAGTTGACGCTGTCGTTCCAGCTGTTCCGGTCAGTTCGGTTAGCCAGTCTCATTTCCTTCCATTTCTTCTTCACTTGTAGGATATCGAATAGCGCAGAGGCGAAGGGGATGGGGAGAACAGAGGGGGGAAACGTACAACAGGGTCTTGTCTCCGTTGCCCCAAGGGTAGTTCTTGGTGCGGATGTTCTGGAAGGGGTACTCGACGCGCTCCTCCAACGGGGGCATGTGCGACCAGTGCTCCCAATGTTGGTTCCACAGGGTGTAGGCGTTGACGCCGGCGAGGACGAGGCACGGGATGACGCCGCTGTTTTGCGGTATTTTGTTAGCCTTCTGTCTGTTCACTTCGTTCTTTCGATCCCGAAATCATATATACATTCCCGGCCCACATCGTAGCACCCGAGCCGACGCAATGATTCTTCATGTCATGTCGGCCTTCGCTTTTGGGGGATTGGCGGGTTTCCTCGCTCGTAGCGGATCGGGTCAAGGGAAGTAAGTGGGAGCGGTTCTTACTAGATGGAGATCTTGCGCCAGAGTTCTGTCGAAAAGTCAGTAAACTCAATCCAGTGGTTGAAGAAACCAGGCAAGGCTCACCAGTCGTGGCAGCGGCGTGGTCCTTCACGGCCTGGCGCTCCTTGATGAAGGCATTCTCGGTCGAGGCGAAGCGGCGCTGCAGAGCGGAGCGGAGGACGGGGTTGTTGGCGGCACGCAGCTGAGCCGTCGCGCGGAGGAGTTGTCGCTGAAACACCATTTTGTTTTTCTATCGTCGTTGAGAGGGGAGATGGTTCTATTCGGAATCGAAGGATTTCGTCGTTTGGTTTAAAGGTTGAGGTTTGGCTCCTCGGCTAGGATGGTCTGATTTGAATTGTCGAATGAGGTCAGATTTGATTGGAGCTAATAAAAGCGGGTCCATGGTTGCGATGCCATGACGCGGGTCACGGGATCTCGGGTCACTTTGGTGTACATGTGCGTTGCCCGCTGACAAACGTCGCGACTTCTTCGCGCATGCACGATTTGGGGAGTCTGGGGTTGCTGCTCCTACCTATGATGATTACCTCACGGATGACAAGGCTGAATTGTTGATGGGGCAATAAGTAGAAATATCGGATTAAATGGTTTGGGAGGCGCGCTTTCGTTGCCTTTCACACTGTTCCTCATTTTCTTCTCCATCTTGTTCTTAACGAACCCAAATTCAATCTCACCGACACTCACGTAAATACAAACCTGCGGGCACATTACGGGACTCTCAATCTTCTTGCTGGGAATCAGGAAAGGCTGGTAAATAAAGTCGGAGAGTTCAACGATGAATGGCGTTTTCGGAGTTTAATTGAATTTCTCCCCCCAGACTCTTAGACTCTTAGTCAAAATCTCGCCACCATGGGCGTACGCATCACATCATGGAATGGTACGTACTCATTCGAAATATCTACGTGTAGTACCACATCTTACTAATATCATGTCCAGTAAATGGCATTCGGTACGATATCACATCTAGCACATCGCAAACTGCTTCTGACTGCTTCTTATAGGAATCCCTTTGGCTACCAGCCGTGGAGGGAAAAGAGGACTTTCGAGGCTATGTTTGATATCCTCGAGGCCGACATAGTTGTCATGCAGGAGACCAAGATCCAGCGCAAGGACCTGCAGGATGACATGGTGTTAGTGCCAGGATGGGATGTCTACTTCAGCCTTCCTAAACACAAGAAAGGTATGCGCTTGGTCTTTCACCTTACCATTCATGGCCTATATTAACACCACGTATAGGCTATGCCGGCGTAGCAATATACACCCGTAACTCGGTGTGTATGCCGATTCGGGCGGAAGAGGGGATTGTCGGGATTTTATCCCCGCCAAACTCTTCAACCAAATTCCGAGATCTTCCTCAAGACCAGCAAATAGGAGGCTATCCAAAGCCTGGCCAGCTTGCGGGTCTGGTTGACGATGTAACCCTCGACTCAGAGGGACGCTGCGTCATCCTCGAATTTCCGGCCTTCGTCCTAATTGGGACCTACAGTCCAGCAAACAGTGATGGGACCCGAGACGATTTCAGACTTGGCTATCTAGACGCGCTAGATGTTCGAATACGCAACCTCATAGCCATGGGAAAGAGAGTCGTCTTGACAGGTGATCTCAATGTCATTCGATCCCCTATTGACACTTGCAACCTCGTTGATCGACTGAGGAAAGAAGGAATGACGGTCGATGACTTCTTCTCCACTCCGTGCCGCCGCCTATTCAACCAGTCGGTATTCGAGGGTGAGGTACGAGGCCCGAGAGATGAGAATAGAGAGGAGCCGGTACTGTGGGATCTTGGCCGACTTTTTCACCCGACTCGCGAGGGCATGTTCACGTGCTGGGATACCAAGAGAAATACTCGTCCTGCCAACAACGGCAGCCGAATCGACTACGTCCTGTGCAGTGATAATATGAAGGAGTGGTTCGCCGACTCAAACATCCAGGAGGGTCTGATGGGCTCTGACCACTGTCCTGTCTTTGCAACCCTGAAGGATGTCGTCACAATTGATGGGAAAGAAGTACCTCTCAGGGACATCATGAATCCACCTGGAGTGTTTAAAGACGGCGTCCGACTCAGAGACTGGACGGCCAAAGATCTCTTACCGTTATCGGCGAAGCTTATTCCGGAATTTGACCGTCGGCGAAGCATCAAGGATATGTTCTCAAGGAAACCCGCAGCTTCCAAGTCGACACCAATGCCAGCCAGTCAGCTCAGTCAGCTGTCGGTGAGTTCCACCAGTGATTCAGCCAAAGCCGAGCCATCAGTAGATGAAAAGCTAGCCGAAGTTCCGACTTCGCAATCCGAATCCGTAACATCAGCACCGTCTCCGGCGAAGGCAACGGGTACTCTCAAACGCACACCTTCTAGCAATACATCCACCAGCAGACCACAGAAGAAGGCGAAGGCAGCGTTAACCAAAGAGCCTTCGTCCAAAGGGCAAAGCAGTCTAATGGGTTTCTTTAAGCCCAAGGCCACGGCAAGCCCGAGTACCAATCCCGATATAAAAGAGGACCCCGAACCAATCGGCGGATTTGACAGCACACCAGAGATCAAAACTTCCACGGAATCAAACGACGAGAATGAGACGAAAGACGCACCCGAAGCGGCCGTCTCAGAAACGGTGTTTGATCCTATCCAAAATAAGGAATCCTGGTCTAAGATACTGGGCAAGAGAGTCATGCCTAAATGCGAGCACGGGGAGGACTGTATCAGCTTTGTAACGAAAAAGCAGGGAGTCAACCGAGGCAAGTTACTTCGCCCTATAGCTTTCCTAGCAAGCTGTCTTCGCCATACCCGATGCGATGCTAACTTTTCTTCCAGGCAGATCATTCTTCGTCTGCGCCAGGCCGCTTGGGCCGTCGGGTGAGAAGGAAAGGGGAACAGAGTGGCGTTGCGCAACATTCATATGGAGTAGCGACTGGAGCGGGCCGCAAACAGAGTGAAACCAGACCATGTATGGGTTGAGTCTTCGTTATCACTCATATTGGTCGCCTTCGTAATCCATGTTTCCCCTTAGTGCCTCCATGTACACTACATAAGGACTATGCTTAGAAGGAAAGGCTATGGCAAGTTACTTGCTAACTATGAACCTGGTTTAGTCAGTCGGTCATCGACTAGCAATATCTAAGTATTCGGGACAATATGCGCTTAGCGAGCTAGGCTGGAATTGTTCGTTTCGTGATTAATATTCGCAGCCTTACAATCAGCCTGCGATTACGTAATATATACTGTGTCGAGTCTAGTACATTAAGACCTATGTAAGACACCATCTTCTTTGATATAAAAACTATCGTAGGAGGACTAATATTCTCTTACTTAGTATCTTACATTCTCTTAGCTGCTTCTATACTGTAGCTACTAAGACTAGCGTGCTTTGTAATCAGATAGGCTTACTCATCTATGTGCTAGTAACAGTATTATATAAAAAGGGGTAAAAGGGGGATTTGCCCCTTTCAAGTTGGGAAAGGCAAGCGTAACTGGTTCTACTTCTCTAATATTTAACACGCAGTTTCTTCGTAACTGAAGTTCCACCTCTCTTAAGAGCTCGAATTAGCTTGTACACCGTCGTGAATTCTAAGACCCCCCATCAGCCCAAATATCAAGCGGCTGCGATTGCGCGTCAAAATGTCGGCAGTCTACGTTACGAACAACACAGCTATTATCTTTCCTGGGATAAAAGCTATCTACTACGGCTATTAAGACTAGCATGCTTTGTAATCAAATAGGCTTAGTCATCTTACATGCCAGGGGATAAGTGGATCCGTGTAACAATGTTTTTAAAAAGGGGTAAAAAGGATTTCGACACTTTCAAATGGAAAAAGGCAAAATATAACTGGCTTTATTTATCTATTATCTAACACACAGTTGCTTGGTCACAAATTATCTGGGCAGATTAAATGAATTCACAAGTCAAGTTACGCAGCAGGAAATTCACGAAAGGGTCTGATAGCCAATTGGTGTGGTAAAGCGTGCGAGTAGCATTGACGATGGTTCAAACCACCCAATATGCTAAATGAATGTTTTCCTAGCTAATAGCTAAGTAACCCCAAGAGTCCTCAAGTGCTCGAAAGACCAAACCAATCCTTGATAATATCCAACCAAGCCCCAAAGTGAGCTCAGTCTGAGACCAAAGTGATGAGTTTATAGGTCGTTCGTGAATAGACCGTCATCGCCAAAAAGCGCGTCGATCGAAGAATCGAACTCGCCACTGAAGTCTTCCTCCGCAGTTGTAGATACAGGCTCCGCCGTACTGCCACCGCCGACAGCACTGGGTTCTTGCGGCTGGCCGCTTGTGGAAGCCTCCGGGGCCGGGCCGTCCGTAGAGCTCGCCGAATGCCTGGCATTCGCTTGTTGCGGCTGCTCACGATACCGGCTCCAGAAAGCCAGAAGCGCGTCGTTGCTATGGTTGTCGTCGTTAGGCTGCTGGGGTCCTGTCGCGGGATTGTCGGCCGGCTGTGCGATGGCAGGCGCCTGCTGTTGGATGGCGGGAGCCGGCCGGCTGACGATCGGAGCTGACGGGCTGACGCTAGGAGTCGGCTGGCTAGTAGCGAGACGCGGCTTGTCGGGGATAAAGCGCGACTGATTAGATAGAGGACGCGGCTGGTTGAGAATAGGACGCGACCCGTTGGGGGTAGAACTCGGCTGGCTGATGGGAGTTGGTGTCATCGGCGCTTGTCCATGGTGAAGTCCCATAACTTGAGTCGGTCCGAGTGGCGAGATAGAATGTTGTGAAGATAGACCTTGCGCCGTTGTTGGTGTCTGAGCCCGACGCGTCTTTCTAGCCTTTTCAGACTGAGAAGGACTCGCTCGCTTTCTCTTGTTTCCAGTCTTGTCCTTTTGCTGACTTGGCTCTACCAGGGTTCTTCCGTAAAGCTCCGGAACATTATATTGTGAGTAGCCACCGGCGTCACCGTCCGGGACGGGCTGAATAATGTTGAGCCCCTCGCTTCGCAGTAACTGGTGGTACTCTCGTACCAGGCTCTCCATGTTGAGGTACCCGGGGAGGACCTCCGTTATAGAAGTCTTCTTCGAGTCGGCACCGCTTTCATTCTTCCCAGGCTGGTAGTGGTAGTCGGGGTAAGTCTGCTTGTGGAGTGCCTCTTCTTCCGCAGCCTTGCGAATGAAGAATTCCTTCTGCACGGTAGGCAGGCGTTCTCTCCACTGGTCGGCCAGTATACGAGCTGTTCACACAGTTAGCTAGAAATTCTATGTTAAAATAGCATTCCTTTTCACTTACAGATTAACGTAGTGCGATTTACGCCATCAATCACCAGTCCTCGGTGTTCCAGACGCTTCGCAATCTCCTGGTCATGAACCGCCCGATACAAAACCCACGAATTTCTGGGGCGTGGTAGCTGGTTATAGTGAGGTTCCTTCGTGTACGCCTCCGGGGAAATCTAGTCCACCGAACGCCCTTCAGGCACACCTTCACTGTTCACCAGCGCACCGCCCTGTCTCGGGTTTCCAGCGCCAATAGCGATACCACGTACTTGTTCTCCGTTAGAGGTAGGAGAACTGCTGGATATTCCGTTGTTAGGTATGAAGCCCCGGGAGCCGACAGCATTGTAACCAGTGCCGAAGCTGCTGGGGGGAGAAGCGAATAGGTTTCGTGTAGCTCCGCGTTGATGGCTGACAGGAGTGTTCAAGATACTAGGCAGCATCATGTTGTCTGGCATTATGTTGTTTGGCATCATGTTCGTCGCCATGGTGTTAGTCGACATGATATTAGGCAACATGGTATGGGGAAACATGATGTTCGGAGACATCATATTAGGAGTCAACTGAGCGGGTGCGACAGAAGAAGCCATGTAGGGATTCTGGTAGTTGGGCTGGTTGTGAATGAATAAACCCAACATAATCTCTCCCGAGTGTTGACAAGGCTCAATCTTGACGTAGTTGTTGTAGAGAATGATCTCGCTAAGGACGCCTAGAAGTACTCGGTTCGGATGTGTAGAATCGAGGAAAACTTGCACAAGCTTTCCCGGAGCTTGAGAACTGTAAGCTAGTTAGAATTATCTGCTCGCGTAATTCGAGAGGAAGAAATGATTCGAAGTAGAAAGTGACTCACCTCGCGAAGTTAAAGGCTGCCGCCTTCATGTCTGGCGAGAATAGATGCCACTCTGAGGCCTGGAAAGTGCCGATGATGCCATGGCACTGGCTTAAGTCGACGAAAGCGACGGCATGAGGGTGATTATACGCCATAGTGTGAGGCGTTGTATGTAATGGCTACGAAAGGACGAGGAAGTTAGTACTGGTCGATACAAAGTTAGATGAAAAAGAGAGCAGGTTTTGGGACATACAATTGACATGAAGAGTTAATCAAGTCTTGCCAAAGGTAAGAGATGAAGGTAGGATGAAGATTGATGTTGTCGGGTCTGATTTGGTGGGAAGAAGAAGAGAGAAAAGTTACGGGCTGGATAAATCTTTGGGGTGGAAAGATTTAGTTCAGAAGTTTGTTGTAGAAAAGATGTAGGTCTGGGAAAAGAAAGTCTGCTTGTTAGATGGCAGGAAATATTTACAAGAGCGCGGGAGATAATTGTAATCTATACTATGGAACCCAACCAAAGTAATACACGGTTTCTCTGGGCAACTAGGTGGTTTAGGTGGTTTAGTCGTATCCATATGTGGGTCTAAACGCAACTTGGATTATAGACTGCCCGGCAACGACAGTTTTGAAGATAACCTATAAGGTGTTTGGTACTTATCAACAGGTGCCAGCCAAACACCACGCATAAGTGGTGACCTTAGGAGACAGATACCTGCATTACACCGCCAAGCCTGGTCCAAGTGACGGCAAATGAACGTCAAGCGCTCGGCAGTATACGGTATGAATAATGTGGCTCTCATCTTTCCTACCACAGCACCCCTAAGAGAAGATAAGGAGTGCCTCACACATAATAATGCCCCTTTGCTCTCAAGTTAATTTATAAACTTGACATAAACAACGAGAGGGTACCAATTAGTTGGAATCATATTTATAAAACGTTAAGGCAGATACTATTAAGTAGCTAAAGTAAGATGGTGCTAGTTATGCTGACACGTGCCGTTTACGCCTCCTGGAGACTAGGGCAAGCTATACACGCGTTAACACAGCCGTGTATGTATCAAAACCACAGAAGATCATGGTCGTGGACACTAGGATCGGCTTCATACTTGGTAGAAGCTGACTTCAGTAAGATACTTTGGTTATTCCGCCGCAGCTATCTAGTCCCTCGAAGATTCGCGGCCACTAGGTGTTGGAGAGCCGGTAGAGCCGCTGCCGTTGGTATTAGAGTCACCAGAATCGACACTGCTGTGACGAGGACTCAAGCCGTTCTGAAAGTGATCCGTTACGGGAGAATTAGAGTCTGGAGTCTGGACCTCGCTGGGCGCCGGATCACCATGGTCGGGCTCAACATCTACGAAGATACCTATTGTCGGTTCTCCAGAGAACAAGCAAGCCTCGATCTTGAGATAAGGATGATGGTTGAGGATGTCGCTGACTACGCCTAGGATGATCCGGTCCGGGTGCGTGTTGTCAAGAAGAACCTGGACAGGCTTGCCGGCGGATTGGTGGCTGCAGAGTTCGTTAGTATATACTCTCTCGCGTAATGGAGACGCGACGCGGCAGGTGTAGGAGGTACTGTTCTATGGTGAGAGCTGGAGAGGTACAAAGAAAACTTACGTTGCTTCGTTAATGACTTCTGCCTTGTGCTCAGGGTCGTAGTCCTTCCAGACCGATGCTGGGAAGGTCATTATGACACCGGGTTCCCCATCAATAGGCCACTGAACGCTTGACTGGTTGGATGCCATGGCTGCTGCCAAGTGTGGCGTCAACAACGTCTATTACAAGATGCGAGTTATTATGAAGAGATGTAGAGATGTAGGCGATTCTTAGGAAGCGGGTCTGTTGACTCGTGAACGCGCCTTTATAGGTATAGATAAATTTGGACTTGAGGTTTGCTTTAGGTGAGCAACCGGATCACACGGTGTAAGTACTGTATCCCAACGAGTGAAGAGTAAGGTTTGTGCAAAAGGGCAAAGCTTGAAGTAGAAACGATTGCTACAGTATTGGTCAAGGTTGGTATAGAACGTTATTCTAGTGAGGAGGAAAAGAAGAAAGCCTGACTTTGGGAGGAAGGAAGGAGATGTTTATACGTGGGAGGAAGGGACAAGGGGCAGTTTGTGAACGGGCCTGGGGTGTCTGTTGTAGACCTTACTCTAGGTAGTAACAGCATGTTTGAAAATAACATCCAAAGCGCTTATCAAAGAGGTGGGAGATAGTTGCTAGACATACTCGTCGTTCACCCGACGGTAGAAGATAAGCAGAATCCGAGAGTTTGTCAAACTTTCGCAAGCACTTACTTAGGCAAATAGAACAAGTCAAACGTCAAGATAAGTTTCGCAGCAATAATTCAAGGAGAGCCTTATAACCACTTAGGACGGTGAAGCACGCAAATTATATTTGTCTAGACCACCTGAACCAACGCTGCCAATCGCTAATAACAAGAGTGTCAAACTCCCAAGGGACCAAGTCCACCAATTTGTGTGTAATCCAGTGCAGATACAATCCAGTGCAAATGCAAACCATCAAGTGAAAGAAAACCATTGTAATAATACTAACATCCGCTCGTTGCCAACTCTATTTTGGACTTGCCGGGTCCTCCCCAAAGAGATCGTCGAACCGATAATTCTCCAGGGCGTCCTGGAAACCGTCCAGTTGGAGGGAGTATAACCCAGTCTGGGAATAACCGTCATTCTCACCAGAGTAGAACAGCTGGTTGTTGATAGCAGGTTGGGACTCAGCAGGTGCTTCCGCTACGGATGTGGGCTCGTCTCTGGAGCCTGTTGTGCCGACATCTCTTGGTTGTTGTCGGGGCAGATATTGGTCCCAGAAAGACAGCAGAGCAGTATTGTCATTGTTAGGTAGTCCGCTGTCAGAATCGGTGTTGCCGGTGGCAATATCGTCGGTAGGTTGCCCATTTATAACAGGCTGTTCTTGGACACCAGATTGCTGGTTGACGACAGGTTGATGGTCGACGATCGACGACTGGTTAATGACAGGCTGCCGACTAAAGATAGGGTGTTGGTTGAAGACGGACTGCTCTTGCTGCTTGTGGAGTAAAGACTGCCCGTTCATGAGAGGCGCATAGTTGATGGCAAATTGATTATTGGCGGAAAATTGCTGGCCGGGGAAAGGCTGTTCGCTGGCGGAAGACTGCTGATACGTCGCATATCTCGGAAGGGCAGATGTTGACGGAGCTCTCTGTGTCATAGCCGGTGTTCCATTCCGGAGAGTCTTCCGAGCCTTTCGGGGGTTATAGGAACTGGCGGGCTTCCTCTTTTTCCCAGATTCATTCAGGATGGTGCCGTAGAGACTAGGTGTATTGTACTGATGAAGTGCCTTAGGGTCGTCATCTTCAGGGACCGGATGAATGATGTAGAGCCCCTCGTTTCTTACAAATTCATGATACTCTCTGGTCAAGTCCTCCAAGTTCAAATACCCAGGGAGGCTTAGGTCCGAAAGGTTTGGCTTCTTGGCGGTGTTCTTTTCCCGTATATACTTATACCATGGGTAAGTGATCTTGTGGAGTCTCTCCTCCTCTTGAGCCTTATCCACAAAGAATTTCTTCTGGATAAGGGGTAGGCGACGGCTCCATTGGTCGCCGAGAAAAGTAGCTATAGAAGAATTCATTTAGTAAACCTAGGTATGTAGTAGTGGAAGTAACGTCTATTCACTTACATACTAGGCCATTCGAGATGACCTTTTCCCGCTGTTCCATTCTCTTGGTGAATTCGCAATGATGCACCGCCCGGTAGAGAATATAGGAATTTCTGGGACGTGGCAGATGACTCCAGTTGAAATCCTCTGGCATCCCCTCCGGGGCTTTCTAGTCCATCGGAGGTTTGCGGCCTTCGGGCTCACCATTCATCGCGACACCGTCCTGCTCACTGCCTCTGGTGGCAATAGTGACATTGTGATCTCCGCCGAGGCTCGGGTGACTGCTGTATCTACCGCCACGAGAGCCGGTACTGTTATGATAAGTGTACAAAAGGTCCTTGTGAAGAGAAGACGGGCCCCGCTTGATACCTCCTAGTTGAACTGATTGAGGGGTCACCGGTGAGTTGTATCTCATGATGGCATTGTGCATCATGGCGGGAGTCTGAGCTGCGCCGGGATATTGCACCATAGGAGGAGCTGTCATGAAGGAAGGGGCACAGGTGGGGACAAGATAACCAGAGCTCGGTAGGTTGCTAGTAGTAAGACCCAACATCGGCTGTCCCATAGCTTCAATTTGGACACAGTTGTTATTGTTGAGAGTGTCGGTAACGACACCCAGGATGACTCGGTCTTGGTTGGTTCTATCAAGAAGAACCTGTATCTGCCTGCCAGGAGCCGAGTGACTATAAGCTAGTTAGCATATACCTGTCCGACATCGCTATGTAGCACGTTAAGAGCATGATAGAAATGGAAACTCACCTCGCTGCGTTGAGAATTCTCGCTTTGTAATCTTGCGAGTAGTTGAACCATTCCGAGGCCTGGAACGACATGACGACGCTAAATGACTGGCTTAGGTCGCTAGTAACACCAAACTGGTAGGAAGCCATGTTGCCTGGTGTCGCGGAATATGTCGACGGCAAGGTATCTCTAATAAGAGACATGTATTAATATAGAGATGAGTACACGAGAGATAAGGACGCGAGAAATGGGGACGCGAGACACAAAGATGCGAGTGGCGAGTATGCGACAGGCCGCGATCGAGACCAGGATGAGAGGAATAGAGAAACGGAGAGATGGAGATGAAGAGATGGAGGGGAGGTGGAGGAGAGATGGAGAGATGGAGAGATGGAGAGGACTGACCGATAGAAGAAGTTTACAGAATGGATGGATGCAAATGTGTTGCAAGTAGAAGTAGAAAAACAGTAAAATTTTTGTGGGAGGCTGAAGCTGGGAGAGATTTTTGGTCCCAAGATTTGTTGTAGGTAATGATAAAAAATCAGAAAATGACGGGGGTGTGCAAATGTTTATATTTAGGCAGGAGCGAAACATTTATACCCAAAGTGTTTATATTTCTTATAATTTGCGGTTCTGACTGACCGACCACACTAACCCGCCACCCTCCGCCCAAGAATTGACCAGTTCCAACTTGGTAAAACGTCAAGTCACGTACCAAGTTATTAACGAGAGTCTTATAACTAATTAATATGGTAAAGTACGCAACTTCGTATTTGTGCTATTCTAAACCATGAAACAACACGCTTGAAGGCTCTCATCTATTGGCGCTTTAAGCCAATGTTGAAAACACCAAGTGCTATAACACCGGAAAGATACCTAAGGTAAACTCGCCAACGTAAGTAAAAGTTTAAATTTCCAATCTAGCTAAGAAAATTCGGGCCAGCGAGCTCTAAGTTACCAAAGTCGTAGCGGTTGATATCAGTAGCCTCATCCCCGAAATCGAACTCGTTGATGTCGTTGTTGTCCTGGTCAGTGATACTTTGAGGCTGGATTGGCTCAGATAAGCCGTGATCGGCATAGTTGTTAGGCTTGCGAACCGTTGGTTCTTGTTGGTCTTGTTGGTCTTGATGGTCTTGTGCTACGGTCGGGGCGGTTGGGGCAGGAGACTCAAATTCGTCGTCCATGTTGCCGTATAGAGTTCCGTCTGCCGAGTCGAACAAGCCGTCCAGATAACCTAGTATATCAGTACTATCTATTTGCTGGTCCTCTTCCGGATACTCATTGAGCCCTTCCATTCCATTGTCGAAACGGTCGTTGTTGAGTTGTGTAACAGGATCAACAACTCTGGCAGGATGATCGGTTATATGAGGGTTGACAGTTTGGACAGGTCGGACAGCTTTATCGGAATAGACAGTGGGCTGCTCGTGGACACGGATTGTTTTCATTTGGATCTGTTTGGGAGATTCTTCGACCTGTCTCTGAGGCGGTGTCAAGAATGCGTTTTGCGCTGTCGCCGCAGTTGCAGGTGACTGACTCTGATGGGTTTTTCGAGCCTTTCGACTCTGACGTGGGCTGGACCGCTTCCTCTTCCTCTCTCCGTTCTCGATTGGGTCAACAAGAATGGTGTTGTAGTACTCAGGGATATTGTACTGAGAAAGGCCCTTTGAGTCGCCTGCCGGAACGGGCTGAATAACGGCGAAACCATTGTTTTGAAGAAACTGATGGTAGTCCCGCATTACGTCTCCCATGTTGAGGTAGCCTGGGAGGTTCATATCGGAAATACATTCTTTCTTACCGCCGGCGGTGTTGTTTCTCTTCTTCTTGTCAGAATCGTAACGGTACCATGGGTACACCTCGCGATGGAGTGTTTCTTCCTCAGTAGCCTTCTGTATAAAGAACTCCTTCTGAGCGGGTGGCAGCCGATTACTCCACTGGTCGCCCAGAATTTTAGCTATCGAAATATCAGTCAGTAAATCCATATACCAATGTAAGATATTTCTTTTCACTCACAGATCAAGTTGCTACAACCTGGAATTCCTAAGGATTCTAGTCGCTTTGCGACCTCATGGTGGTGTACAGCACGATACAAGATGTAAGAATTCATGCTGCGTGGGAGCTGGTTCCAATCGAAGTCTGGAGGAAAACCCTCCGGGGCTAACTAGTCCGCCGGAGGTCCATGACCTTCAGACTTGTCGGCTACCATTAAACTTCGTTCATTCAAAGTAGCACTAGCGACACCGTGTCTTCCGCTAGGTGCCGGGGAATTGCAGTCGCTACCACCGTAGGCTCGGGCGCGGTGAGAGCTGACGCCACCGTAACGAGTGTCAAGAGTGTCAAGAGGAGTTGGTGGGCCCCGCTTGGTTCCGTGCTGAACTAGTTGGGGTGTCGCAAGATGCATAGGAGTCATCACGGATGACGGCGAGATGGAAGACATGGTAGGGATTGCTGGCATGACATGTGTCTGGACCATATTGGGGTTTAGGTGACCAACGTTAGACTGGCCATCCACAAAGAGACCCAACATTATTTCTCCGAAACACTGACAACCCTCGACTCTAAGATGAGGAGAGTGGTCGAGGATGTCTTTGACAATGCCCAAAATGACTCGGTCCGGGTGAGTGTCAAGGATAACTTGGACACGTTTACCGGGCACCTGGCGACTGCAAGCTAGTTAGCAATGTAGAAATATTATCTGGGTGATGAGACCGGGGAAGGGTAGAAAAGCAAACTTACCTCATTACACTGATTAATCCGGCTTTATAATCTGCTGTGTAGGTACTCCAGGCAGTGGCGCTAATTGTCGTCAAGACACCAGGTCTCGCGACGTTAAACGCGGTGGCGCCAGATTGATACGGTTCCATGACTGGTGCTGGATATTGCGGACAAAAGTTGGATCGTAGGTAGGCCATCTCTAGCGAGGGATGTTAGTGTTGTCAAGTAAAATAGTAGATGGAGAGGTGAAGAGGTGAAAATGTTGATGGAAAAGGACCTACCATAGACGCTGTATGAATACTACCTAACAAGTCGAGTGTGAGGAATGGGGAGGAGAGGCTTGATTATCACAGGTAGAGGAGTGTGGAAAAGTTTTGGTGATTAAGAGTTTCAGGTACAAAGTTAGTACAGGATGTTGTTGCGTGAGAAGAAGAATCAAATGCAAAGTCTGCTTGTGGGTGGATAGAGGAAGAAATATGTACATGTGCGAGGGAAGACGTATTGTCGATATCACGAGCCTATCAAAATGACCTTATCTATAATTAAAACATATGAGATATGCCAGGCGACTCATATTGGGAGCAACAAAGTTAATTATATCTCGAAATGGTCTTCATACTGTATGAACATGTGGGTACCTTAAGGTAGTAACATTAGGTAACCTAGGAGACGAGTCGCCTTGGATACCGGTTAATCGTTCACGTGGGAATACGATATAAATAAGAATTGAAGCGGATCTCAGACGATGTCGGCTCACATGTTTTATTCTAGAGGTTTATCAAACGGACCCAACACCAAAATATGATGAATGACAACCACACCAACATGGATAATTGAAGCTAACTTGCCCTCCGCGCTCGTTCCTATCTTAGAATACTCCAAGAACGAGTGTAAGAGAATAACGACTTTTCTTCAAAGAGCAAGTATTGCTCTAGCACGCTAAGAAATGCTGCGAAGTAGAAAAACAGTTGATACTTCGCCTGTGTCCATGTTACCGACTTGAGAATGAACAGTAGTTTGGTCTCGAAGTCGTCCATCATCGCTGTAATAGCCCTCGATAGATACCTGAGCAAGTAGCCAGGTAAAAGAACCGATCAATGATAACCGACATGTTAGTCCAAGACCAAGTTCTGATAAAAGGGCTCTTGTACTCGAGCCAGCGTGCTACCAGAGACCAACTCTAAGAGAGGATACGCCGCCTAAACCGATGTCTACATCAATCACATCGTCTTAGGTGGGGGATGCCTCAATCAAGGCTCTCTGTAAACGGCGTAGAGTACTTCAGATGCCGCTTTTAACGTACCTGGTTAACTAGATGGATGGTGTATCATTATACTCTTCCCAGTTAGACCTTCGGGTATTACTGGGTCCTCTATAAGTTCATGCAACCTGGCTTGTAAAAGAGGTTGTTATTAGGACAGGAGGTATATAACGATTTCTATGTATTGGTTATACTCCGACATGCCATTTAGAGTTAATCCTTCATAAGAACTAGCTGTCTATCTGGCGACTAATTAGTTGGCTCTCATAGTAGCAGAGCAGTCAATGTTGACTTCGAACAGAACGGCGACGATATAGTCCCATGATGAAACGGCGGCTGGTTTACCTCAGGTTAGATTAGGTACTTAAACTTGGAGGAAGTTACAAGGGAAGCCACATGATAGCCTCATCCTTAACAATTTACTACAATGTAGTAAAATAGAGAAGTATAAAGTAAAGTTGAACTATTTTCAATTCTAGTCATCAGCCCACACCTCTGTGCTGCCAACTTACAATATGATTGCCAAATAGCAACATTTATCAAGTAATGTATAGCCGCAAATGACACAATAGCACTAGACGCTCTTTACGGATAAGGGCGATCTAAGATGTATACTCAGTCACGGGGGAAGTACCTCTGTAGGAAATGTCAAAGTACTACCTACCTACCTCCTAAGTACTTTTGATGCTGCCTCGAGCAAAACCAATCTCATGACTAGAGACAATCTAATCGTGTAATATGGGACCAATTGACAAGTGGAATACCAGCTTTTGTTCCCGCGAGTTTTTGGTAGAAATACTCGGAACAACAATCAATGGAAGATATAGTACACTTAGGATTGCTTCTCGAGTAATGCCAACTACCGGTTTGTCCTTCAAGTGAGCTCTGAGAAGTCAAAAAGGCAATCTAAGATGCGAAATTGGCTCTGGTTGCTGTAACAGAGCTGTCTTAAGTTCCTGTTTTCAAGGAGTAAAAGTAAAGACTTTACTTATGGTGTATCTTACTTCTCATATTAAAGTACCTAGCAAGTGATCAAAGTATAGACAAGATAAAAGGGCTCTACCATGTATGGGTGGTTTAGCTTAGAATTAAGTCTATTATATGCCAGAGTGTCTTACATAAGAACTATGTTTGCTGGACTGCTTCTGCTAGCTGGCATTTCAACTAGGTACCCCTATTACACGCTTTAAACCCAAACAAACATCTATAACGCGGATAATTCCACAAGGCCACTACTATGTTTTACAATTAAGTAACTAGCATAAAGTACAGCAGCAGAGAGAGTGCCCGAAATGTGGGTGATGATATAGCAGCTACGCTAGTAGCCCCTGAACCCCTGAACCACTGAAATTGCTCCGCAATTAGGGGATACCCCTATAATCAAAATCGAGACACGAAGAAAATAACAGATGGTTAAATAAGTAGGCAGCCAATGTAGAAGCTATTAGATCATCACCTATATTCCATCTCATAGTTCAATCGCTTGAAATTAAACGACCTAAGGTATCTAGACATCACATACCCTAGCCTCCTAGTGCGTAGCAATTTCGGCAACTTTGTACAAAAACCTCCTCCATGATTCGACCTGCTCAGCCTACCTACCTACATTTCCCACTTCCAATAAGGGAATCCCAGCAAACTGCACGAAGATGTGATAATGCAATGCAGCACACTACCTTACCAAGCTACAGTGGCGATCACTCTCCTCTTCATCAGTCCTCCTGGTACGAGATCTTGCGCATCTCTCCCAACCGGTGTCTAGCCGAAGCCAGCGAGTTCTCGAGCTGCAGAATTTCGACCTGTATTATCGCGTTCTTCGTTAGCCGCGGCCCAATCGTCATATCTTAGAAACGATCCAAGTGTCAAGACTTACCTGCTGCTCCATCTCCCGGACCTTGAAGGCGTGCGGGTCGAGTTTGCTATAGTCGACGGCATCCTCTTCCTGGTCGCGGTCCTTGATGATGCTCTGCACCTGCCTGACCAGGGCTCTGCACGCGGCGCCGACCGCCTTGCTGGCTTGCTCTAGGTGCTCTTGGCTCTTGCTCATGAAGCCGGCCTTGACGCGGCTGGCTGCTACGAGTTGCGCCGTAGACGCCGCGACGTCGTTCGACGCCACGATCAGCTGCTCTGGGCTGTTGCGGTTCGACAAGACGCCGTCCGCCGTCTCGATCAGCATGTTGGTAGACGTGGCGACCGCCTTGGCAGCAGAGATGAGACCCTCGGTCCAGCGGTTGTTTTTCTTGTAGAAAGCCGTCCTCGAGGATGTTCCCCGACCTGCCTGGACGATTTCTTGTTGCGTCACGGTAGCAGCCTTGATCAACTGAGCAATGGCATTTGCAACTGCCATGGCGGCATCGAGTATCGAATCGTTGACTTTGAGTTCGTACGTTGAGTACCCATCGCGGGGTTTATTCTTAAGCTTGGCGAGGCGGGCGGCTGCCGCGGCGATGGCGTCCGCAGCTTTGCTTAGCTCTGAGTCGACAAGGTCACCAAGATCACCCTTGTTGGTCGCGAGCTTGCCGAAACCTGGGGCGAAGGCCTCGATGAGATTTGTCAACTTCTGTAAGTTTAGACGGACATCGCTGTTGCCGTTAACGAGAACGTCGGTCTTCTGAAGGGGATCCATGCCTTCCAACCGGAAGCTCTGGAGGCTTCGGAAGAACTTAACGGTGGATTGGGCGGCAGAGCGTGCACCATTCACGAGCTGGTCAGACTTCCTCTCGTCAGTAGCGAGGCGGGTCAAACCCTTGGTGTTGCTGCACACGTCTGCTGTAGCCCCCGCAAACGCGTTGGTTGCCTTGATAAGTTCGGCGTGGGTGGCATTAGGACCGTCGGCAATAAAGGCGCTGAAAGCAGTTGCGAATTCCGTAGCGCTCGAGACAGCCTTTTCGACCTGAGATAGCACGTACGACGGCGACGCGTTTTGATTACCAGCTTGCATCGTTGAGTCCAACTCGTATAAAGCATCGTCTACCCGAACAACCGCTGCCTGGAGTACCGAGTCGATAATGTCGTTAATCTTATCAACATTTGCCATTATCAGAGCATCGATCTGGCCGTCGAGGACCTGGTCTGTGTCGCCTTGGTTGAGCTTCAACTCGTTCAGCTCGATCAAGGTCTGGTCCATGCCCGCTTTGTACACCTCAAGTTCTTCCTCCTTCTCCCGGAGCAGTTGCTCCAGGTCTGAGCTGCCGTCTCGTACCTTGGCATGAGCCTCTTCCAAGGCACGCGACTTGGCTCGGAGGGCCTCTTCGAGGTCTGCCATTTCTCTGTTGTACTTGGCAAGCATAGTTGACAGCTCGTTACCCTTGCTTCGCTCCAGATTGTCGGCCCTGTCATGTGCCATGCGTAGTTCTCGCCTTAGCTTCTCAACCTCGTCTTTATTGCTACCGGATAGCCTATCCTTATCATGGAGTGCTCGGTCACGTTCTCGAATCATATCTGCTAACTCGAGGTTCTTCGTCTTAATCTCACGCTCTAGTTTCTCGCGCTTTTCAATGGCTTCTTGAGCCGATGCTGCCTTGAGCTGAACCGTCTTGAACTTCTGGAGCAGATCGAGATGCTCGTGGCGCAGTTGCGAATAAAGCTTCGCCAATGCCTCGTACTTCGTTCGCCATGTGTTGACCTGCTCTTGCAACGCGCGAATCTGGTCATCTCTGCTGTTTAACTGTTGGCCGAAGTTGCTCTGGATCTGCCCTAGCTCGCCTTCTAGCGCCTTTACTCGCTGATCGTATTGTTGTAGCATTAACTGGTCTCGTTCATACTGCGCTCTCGCATTTAGGTTCTCTTGCTCAAGTTCGGCAAGCCGTCCTTGCGTCTGCCATTGAGCCTGCTGTGCGAGTAACGCTTCTTGTTCTCTTTGTTGTTGCTGTGCAAGAAGCCTCTGTTGCTCCTCGAAATCGCGCTGGGCCTGTAGTTGCGCATCCTGCTGAGCACGGAGAGCTGCTGCCTGACGTTCCTGTAGGACTCTTTGCTGTTCCTCATACTCTTTGTTCTGCCGATCGATCTCGCCTTGCCAGAACTCGGCAATCTCATCGGGTTCCTCGGACTTTGGTTGCCGCACAGGGGTCGGTTGACGCTCGATCTCCTGCTTGGGACGAGCAGGTAGCGCAGGCGCATTTTCGTCTTCCGCTAACAAGTTAGGGGGATCCTGAGGCAGTTTGGGGATCGTGATCAGGCTTGTTAAGTAGCGCAAGTTGGAACATTCATAATAGAATTTGACCAATCGATAATGTTGTGCATCGTACCGTTGTCTTAAGGGCTCCAGAGCATCGTTATCGCCAGTCGCTATACAATGTTAGCCGAGTACACAGCCAGAGCTCCTACAGCCAACGTACTAGAATGCATAGCGCGCAGCATGCTTGTGATGAACTTGTAAATGCCATAACTCTCCGCTACCAGGGGCACGATAGCCGAGATTCGGCATTCATTGTTGCCTACATTTCGAAAATGGGAAAATATCAATTTCTGAAACTGTTCGATCTTGTCTTGGAGAGACATCAGGTCGGTGATAGTCTCATAGCCTTCGTTGGGATCGTTAATCGCCTTCAAGCTGATATATTCCTCGTATTCGAAGGTGCCGTTGAACTCAGGATGCTGCTGGTGGAAGGACAGTTTGGCGAGCAGGAAGTAGACATATTCTCGAATCAAGGGACCATAGCCACGAACGCCCTCGCCGGATAATCCGCGATTGAGACTATCAATCCACGGCCGGTTTGCCATCGCCTCCCTCAAGGTCTGGGGGTGGCCTTCCTGCAGGACTCGGTGGATGGTGATTAAAGCTTTGAATGTTTGTACCTCATCGGCAAGAATGGGTTGCCTAAAGCATCATTTCCAGTCAGCCATTGCATATCTTATATGCTATACATAGCTGCCGACCACATACACTTTCATGCCAGCCCAGAAGGACTGGGAGGACTTGTGGTCCCATGTGTAGACGATGCAGCTCCGTACATGTTTTCGCTTGGGGGCTGTTTCTTCAGCATTGGTGGCTTTTCGGATATTGATAGCGAGCTCAGCTTCGGATCTATAGGTTCTCTGGTCAGCGGCTAGAGCGACGTAAAGATCATCCATCGTGAAGGTGATACGAATGGCGGTTTTACTTGGGCCTCAGAAAGCAGGAAGCTCGAGATGAGGAGAAACGCACTTTGTGTGATCGAGACTACGGATTGTAGCCATGGTGAATGAGGTGATTCTTGTTTGCTTTGTGTGTCACCGGTAGCTTCTTCTTGTCACCAAGTAAAGGAGTCGGTAGGTGGAATGGAGGGATGGAGGGATGGAGCTTCGAGGTCAAGTTACAGCTACACAAGCACAACGCATCTCACCCCAGCACACCTTCAGTAGAAACAATAAGACAAGAGTCACTTCTCGATCCAGATATAGTTGTGGTCAAGAATTAGGTGCCTAATCTGGGCGACGTCAGCGTTCTGAAGATCACAAGCTCCCAACTCTGTGGAGTTTGCTTTTGCGCATCAAATAGCGACCCAGGTTGACGCAGCTACCGCTTGGCACGCCACATAACACGCGGCTGGGAAAAGCGGGACGGGCCTAATTCTTAAATCTAGGTAGTTTTTTTAACATTCTTATAACCAATAGTTGCAACCATCCAAGTTTGCATCTAAGAGATTAAGAGCTTTTCATCAGTGATAGAAAGCTAAAAGCTTCAACTTTCTCATTGGATCTAAGCTATAACTACTTCCAGCTCCTACCCCCGATGACTTCTTCCTAATTGTACGGATTCTGCCGATGTCAAAGCTGATGCTTGAGCCTTTTGGCTCCTCCGACTTGTCTAATTGACCTCGCATCTACTCGCGCATTTCATTTCACTTCAAGATGCGCCCCACGACAGTATGCCTGTCCAAGGGTTTCTTCGGGCGTAGTCTCGAAGAGTTCAAGCGCCTCTGGAGCATAGGCATGTCTACCTATATCAATGCGCCTGATCCGTACACTTCATATGCTAACAAGCCACAGCATATAACCTCGAGGGCATCAAGGGACCGTCGGGCCCTCTCCCGCTCCATGACTTCCACCGCCCCGAATCCCTCGATGAAACCAAGCTCATGTCCGATGTCGACATCGGGGGCTACTCGAAAGCGTCGCTAGACTGGATGCCACCTTCCCCGCAAGAAAACACGAACGGCCACGCGCGCTTCCACGGTACCATATCGACGGCGCTGCCGCCGGACCGACCCGAGATCCAGCGGTCCGGGTACGCGGCGTGGCGGACGCTGGACCGGCCGCTGACGCTGTTCGGGCGGGCGCTGTGGAACATCGACATGTACACGTACCTGGCGATGCGGATCAGGTCGGACGGGCGCAGCTACTTCGTCAACGTGCAGACGGAGTCCGTGGTGCCGACGGACCTGCACCAGCACCGGCTGTTCGCCAAGCGGCCCGGCGAGTGGGAGACGGTGCTGATCAAGTGGAACGACTTCGTGCGCACCAACCACGGCTTCGTCGTCGAGCCCCAGACCGAGATGCTGCGCCAGAAGGTCCGGTCCATCGGCGTCGGCCTCACCGACCGTGTCCCCGGCCCCTTCGAGCTCTTCATCGAGCGGATATGGGCTACCAACGACATGAGCGAGGGCGAGGAACACCTGGTAGAGTCTCCGGCCTCCCGAGAGGGCCAGTTGAGGAATAAGCAAGGTCGGAATATTAGCTGGAGTGATAAATGAACACTGGAATCCTGCAATGGCTTGGAAATAGGCGTGGTAGGTGAACAGCTCACCTACACTGGCCATGCGATATACATGAATTAGGTTGCCTATATGGTAGCAGGCATGACTGCGCAAGTGCTGTCATTATCCTGAATTGGGTATGATATATGTTAAGAGGGAAGATACATTCTCCAACACGACGGACTCGTGGTTAGAGTCCAAAAGAGGGCGGAAGGGCACAACCCGACCAGCCAAATAATGTACAAAAGTTCAAGAATAACAAACAAATCACCACACAGAGATTATTTCTTGGCTTAAAAATGCTAAAAAGGGAACGCGAACTTCATCTCCCCTTATATCCTTTTCGGGTGTTATTGGAGCTAAAGCAGAAGATACTGATAACGAAATAAGCATCATGTAATGGGATATTTGAATTCGTCATCTACGTAGCTCGTTGAGAATGTCTGACTAGTCAATTTTTCTAATATGACTCGACGTGGTAAGTCGTCCCATGATGGCTGCCACCTAGTATCAAGTACAACGGTATTAAACGCTAGTAGAAGGTGCGGTTTCTAAGTCGCACCAAGAGACTACGCGAATGTCACTAAATCTTCCTTAATATACACCCATTCGTTCCACAAGTGCTCACCTTAGATTCGAGAAAGTGTGATAGACACGTCACGTATTGTAGTCCGTGTACACCCTGACACTCGAGCTTTTTTTTCTTCCTCTTCCCTCGCAATCACCTACACGTATGGCCCTACCAATCGACCTTCGTCCCAAGGATAGTTGCCTCGAGGCACAGCGTTCAGCAACTCGAAATATCCCGGCGCGCTTGGCCTTGGGGGGCTGGCCACGTCTACGAATACCCTCTGCGAAGCCGTCACTCGAACAATGCAAGACAAGACCACGACGGCGGAGCAAACCAAGTCCAACACGTCATGTGCACGCGAAACTACAAGCAGGCGTGGTGCCGGAAGGGCAGGCACTCCTACGGCAAGGTCGTGTTCACTCACATAGAGGCGTGCACGATAGTCAAGTCTGCAGATACGCTCGAGATAGGCCAGTGCGAGTACGGGGTCCTCGTTAATCCCTACCGCTCCGCAGACCCGGTTGTTGAAAAATGCGCCGAGTGCGAGGCTAAGGAAGCTGAGGCGGCTAAGCGAGCTGAGGACGAGGCTGAGGCGGCTAGGAAAGAAGCTGCGGATGACGCTGACGATGAAGACGAGGAGGGTAAATAGTCGGAGGAGAAAGAGGGGAGAGCACGTGTTCAATATGGAAGTGCTGGGAGGAAACAGTTGTCTGGAACTTAGCTCTCAAGTTCACCAAGACAGACATCAAACCAGCCAAAAGACACCCTCATAGATGTTTCTAGGTAATAAGTCCCAAGACTTATACTTGTGTCATCGATTGCGTATCATAATCGTTTTCCTAAGTTATCTTTACATCTTCACTCGTGCGGCAGCATCTCTCCGTATCGCCAGATATGCCGCTGCGCAGTCATTTGCGAGTACGTTCTCTCCCGAGACCTTCATGATTGTAGCCTTTTTAGCCATCATCTCGCACTGCTTATTGATGTCCTCGATGCTGGAATAGTGATTAAAAGATTTCTCGATTGCCTCCAGGGCCTTCGTCATAAACTCCCTCCTCTTATTAGACTTCGGGGGCATCTTGCCCGCCATACCCATGTTGGCATCGCCAAGGTACGAGTATAGGTTCGCAGTCATGGCCGAATTTTCACACTCGAGACTGCGCGGCAGAACCGCATTTAAGAGTTGAATGGCTGGCTCGAATTCGCCAAGCGAAGTTAGAATATTCGCAATGGCTCCAATCGCTGGCCAGAGATAAGGGAGCAGACGCGCGCGCCAAGCTACATTTGCTGCTCTCACAGCTATTGTGAAGCCCTTCTGGGGTCGTCCACACTGGCTAAGTAGCTCAGCCTTGAGAAGGAGGAGTCGAACCCGTAATGCAACGTCTTTGTTTTCGTCTCGGAGCTCTGACACCATCCTCTCTACCTTGGCGAAAGCCTCGTCAAGTTTGCCTCTACGAACAAGACACTCAACATGGAGAGTGTCGGTAATGACGTCGAGGTCAGGCTCCAAGTCTTCGTTCTTAGATTGGAGAAGCTGCGAAAGAAGAAGTTCCGCGCCATCGAGATTATTTCGATGAATATCCCTTCTCAGCTTGATTATGCCACGAAACTTTTGCCAATACTGGCTCGGCTTCCAGGTTCGAAGCGAATTGGCATCCAATTTTTCCAAAAGCCCAAGACCCTCGTCGTATTTCCCCTTGAGGGCAAGCATCGATGCTTGACGGCTCATTACTTTCAATTCGTCATCGACAGTGGAATGGCGGGCGTGACATCGGAGGAATACTTCGCAGGTGGTTGCTGACAAGTAGGCGATCCCTAACCTGTCCCATAATGCTATGTTGATCGATAGTTGAGAGCCGATCATACTCTTCATGTTGCGTTCGACTAGGATCTGGGAACTTCTGACAAGATGTTCGACGGCTGTAGCTACGCTTTCGCCATTTGAGAGTCCCGTCTTCGCCTCGCTCATAAGTGCAGAACTCCACAATGTCCACATACCTGTCTCTTTTGCCCTACTTCGAAGGTACGCGAGAGACTCCTTGCCGGTTCCGAGCATACTATTCGACTCCAGCTCCTTTGTCACCTCGGGATGCGCCCGGCCAAAGTGAAAAAGCCAGTTAAGGGCGAAATTCAAGCAGGTCATATCGCGATTCTCCCTGGCCGTGGAGACAGTTTCCAGCATCGCCGCGATTGCTTCCTTATAGCATCCAAAGTCGGCTTGCAATACTGCCAGGTTCATTAGCGCATATTGATAGAATGATCTGTCTCTGTTCTGCATCGTGTAGTCGAAGTACCGATGTAAATAATCGAAGGAAGTTGAGTAATCGCCTGCTCTCCAAGCGTCTAAATAGCTTAGATAGTGGGACAAGCTTGGTACCATGAAGCTGTCGTTTAACAAATCATGGAATTGGTGTTGTATCTCCAAAGGGATTCGGGTGCCGTACTTCTGCATCTGTTCGATCTGGAACTCCAAGAGCTTCTCGATATCGTCGGTGCTGACAGGTAGAGTCGAATTGGGATCATCTCTGAGCATATCTCCATATGTTACAGAAGCAACGGTCTCCACGCCCTTGCCCCAATCGTTCTCCCCACTCAGGAGGACATGATCAAAACTGAGCCTCTGGAAAGACGGCGTCTTCTTCCGGTAATACACAGCTGTAGTCTGGCGATATTTGACAAAGTCTTTCCACAGCTCAGAAACATCGTGGAACCGCAGCCTTGTATACTCGAGCTGGCATCTACGCACAAAGGCGCCGAAGGGCGAGTTACGGGCGAGTAATATGACTTCCGGGCCAGGAGCCGGGATGCCTAGTTCGGCGTCGTGGCGGAGTTGGTCCTTCGTCTTGGCTAATAAGCTCAAGCAGTTATCAAAAAATTCATGTAGGGCATGCAGAGAGTCGATCTTCCACAGCCTGTCCAGAAAGGCATACCACAGGCTCCGACCAGGTATACCAGAAGCTGCAGTGTGTGGTGCCAAGACTTTTTCGAAGTCTGCAATTGAGATGACGAGACTGACAGTTTTTTCGGCACGTTTCCATCGGCTTTCAGGGTCTGACGATGATGTCAATGAGTCGCTGTCGATCAAATGAGACGTTATGAAAGAGAGAACCTCGACGATCGAGGCTGTCGGGACGGCTTTATGTATGTACAGCTCGATGAGAGCAAGGAGGCCAATCTTGGCCGGGTTGATAAACCGAGACATGAAGGTTAAGATTGTTTCTCAGCCAGCAAGTAAATACGGGAGGGGAATTTGTAGAGATCGATTATCGTCTGTTTGTCATCGTCTGCTCGGTGTTTATAGTTGTACTCGGTTTACGAATAGCCATCGCCGGTGAGCAGTGCTGTTTTTCTTTTTTGGAAGCTTGAACGCGAGGGAAAGATCAGCAGGCATCAGACCTATTTTTTAAGGCGCGTGTCGGTTTCCTCTTTCATTTTTGGCTTCTCAAATGTAAGACTCCAATCTTGAATGAAGTCTGCTTTCCTTTTCTTGTGTAGAGAATGCTGTTTCTTAATGAACAAGCGTGTTGAGCGTGTAAAGTGGTACAAGCGGCCCCACCGAGAGACTGCGGTTAGGCACATTTTGGGTGCACTTAAGCAGTTATGGGCATATATGCAAATGCAATTAACGAAGTAACGCTGAGGCGAGATGGCAGCCCACGAAGAGGATCTTCTTATGAGAACCTACCATTGTTAATATGTGTGGAAAATAAATAAAATAAAATACTTGCATCTCTAGTAATATGCATATCTACCTACCGTACAGATGGGAAAGACCTAACAATCAAGTTTGACAACATTTTTCATGCCAAGATGTGGTCCAATTTCGGAATCTATAGATTTGATAATCGTTTGTCAGTGTTGCCCAGGTGCCAGCACTGCGGTAGCGAGATCACAAGCTTCTCCCTGCAGCTTCGGTCACTATTTCAGCCTCATAAGTATCGCCTAGGTTGGTTCTCATCCTATAAATAACGTCATGCTGTGTCGACAAACATTCCGATGGATGCCTACGCAGTATGCCTAGCCATGTGCTTCCTCAAACTTATTGTCAGGTTTATTATTCTACCAGGTCGTCATATAACGAAGAGCTGCCATCTGAGTTTACCCGCCGAAGTCCGCAATAGGTGCCGGGATTTGGTAGATCGTGGCATCGTACTTATCGTCTGGATTCTTTAATAAAGTAACGGTGTATAGCTGACCGAGTTTGATAAGAAGGGCAAGGCTGGCGCCGGAATAAAGGACCTCCAGGAGTCTTCCTTCTCGTACCTTGGGTTACATATATCAAGAGTGTGTGTGCACCCCACACCATTAGTCGTACGATGCGGAATCTACATCCCGCGATATGTGAGAGGAAGTAGGTGAGCATGTTCCATTTCACTCTCTACTCATCCCCAGAACGCTCTAGATGATGATATCCAACTACCTTAATATATTAGTTGGAACCTGGCCGAAGAGAATATGACAGGCACGCGGTGGGTTGCTCATGATTCGATTATCATTCAACTTCAACTCGATCAACTCGAGCAGTTAGAAAACCCACAACCAAGTGCTGTGTGTTTCTGTTGCAGTAAAGAAGTCAGAGTTATGCTGGGTACGGGCTGACGGCCGATAAAGAAGGAGACTTGTTTAATACCAGCATGGAAATTTCAATATACGTATTGTGCTGATCGTACTAGGTGACTTCGGAATTGGCGAGAAACGATTGTGAAGTTGGGGAATATATTAGCTGATTAGGTGACTGATGTCACAGACACTCTGGATAAATCATCGACGGGCACGAGTCGTTCTTCCCTATTGGCGAATTTGTGAAGCCAAGATTAGCCTAACCAGGCTAGGAGATAGTACTAGTGGAGTGCGAAGTACAGAAGACGCCATGCCCCCTTGCAGCCCCTCTTGCCCCTGAAGCCAGCATTTTCAGCCCCTAACGTTTCCCGATAGCAAAAACATTGGACCAATCAGGGAGAGCGTTTCACTGATCACTGGCTTAACCTGGGACCATCTTGTGCACCCTACGAATCCCAGCTGCCCTATCAGACCTAGCTAAAACCCCTGTTCCTGAAATCTTTCGGGTAAGTGGAGAATTACGGCCGTCTAGCAGGCGCTTGCGAACAAATCATTAAGCCTGAACGACAGCGCCTAGGAACACGAACTCGCCAGCTCGTCAACCGGCGTCTGAGATATTATACTTGTGCCAGAAATCGACAAGTTTACAGAGGCCAATTGGTAAGTCTGCCTTGTTCTAGCTTTTCAAACATACGACACTAGCATATGTATCTGGTAGTTTATGACGAGAGTCTTACTACTAGGTAAACTAGCCAGACACCGGTAAAGGGGTCTGGTACGACTGGTGAAGATCCTTTTATCAAACGGGGGTGAAGCCGATGATGGATCTTGCATAAACCCTGTGATCTGCTCTTGGTGATCGTCGTGTGATTCCAATCTCTCGTGGCTCTCGACTAGTTCGATATCTGCTATTTTTCTGCTTTAAATGACTTGCCGACGATCGTTGTCCTGCACAATCTTGACGATTGAGTAAAATCAGATTTCTACCCACAACTTCACCTTGGCAACCCACTTACCAGGAAGTCACCGCGTTCCTTCCTTCCTTTGTCGCGGCTGGCAACGCTTCATGAGCTTTTATTATTGATTTCCAGTCATCTGTCTCACTGGTCATTATTTCGCTCCCTTCCGCCATCATTTGCCGGAAGCCAACCCGCATCAGTAAGCCCACCACGTCACTGCATCTACCGAACAGTCACGACACGAATCCTTTATAAAACTAACAATATATCATCATCAGTTTATTGCCCACCAGCATCATACCCCATACCCCACACTTTCCACCTTGTTTGGAAAATATCAAGTTCTCGGCTACCGGCCTATCCACCCGAGGACCAAGGTAGACTACCTATACCCGATAACAAAAAGAATCGAGAGGTCCTTGGACCATTTACGCCTTCCGACGGGCTTCCGAATTGGCCCTTTGTTTATATCCTTCCGCCACTCTACAAGAGTTGCTTCGGGGGCGATTCTTTTCTTGTTGCACGAGGACAAAAGCTCTTTCGAGTCTCACAAAGAACTAGAACGTACTTGGATCGGGTCACTCTATTGTTCTCGAACACAATGCATTCATAGGGGTCGTACTAATAACCTTCTTTGCCCTCGAATTTTCTGGATCCTTGCGCGAATCCTTTGTCTCTCACTATCGACTCTCCTTGTCTCCTCATCGCACTCGACTCTCAGGCCAATATATCATTTCTACTCATTATTCATCAATCGTGGAAAACACTATAACTCAACACTTCAAAATTATGTCGTTGATACGGCGCAGGATCGCCGCCTTCGGGCCACTTACACCAATAACGGTACTTGCACTTCGAGATTCAGATGTGCCTTCGGCAACGCAACAACAGGATGCAAAATCGACTATTGCCCCCTTCTCCACATCCTTGAATGGGGTCGACCAGCCTGGAAATCTGTTGTTTAAGGACATGCTGTGGTGGACGCTGGGCATAATGGCGCTCGTCGTACTCGGTATTCGCGTTCTTGAGATAGGATGGAGCAAACTCCGCCACGTCTCGTCCATGTCTGCCCCCGCTGAGAGGCAAACGTACTGGAAGAGGTCGCAATGGAGTTGGATGCCGACCTTAAAGAAACATCTTATCTACGCACCTCTATGGAAGAAACGACATAACCGCGAGATCAGGCTGTCTTCCGCAGTCAGCATAGGAACCTTGCCGTCTCGGCTCCATTCTGTCATCCTAGGCATCTACTTGATAAGTAATGTTGCCTATGTGTTCTGTGAAGATTGGTTTCAAGAGAACCGCTATTCTCTAGCTGCCGAGATTAGAGGGCGATCGGGCACCTTATCTGTCGTGAACATGGTCCCCCTTATCATCATGGCAGGCCGGAACAACCCTCTAATCGGAATGCTGCGGGTCAGTTTCGATACTTACAACCTCCTTCACAGATGGATGGGTCGCATGGTCGTGCTAGAAGCCGTCATACATACAATCGCTTGGGCCTATGTTGCGGTTGCTGCCGACGGATATGACGGTATGAATTTAAGGTTGATCCACGATAATTTCCTCGCCTCTGGGTTTGCCGGCACGATAGCCCTCGTCATCCTTCTCTTTCTGTCTATCTCTCCGGTTCGACACGCCTTCTACGAGACGTTTCTCAGCTTCCACATCATCCTGGCCTTCATCATTTTCGCGATGACTTGGGTCCACTGTGCGACAGCGGCGCTGCCCGGTGGACTTCCTCAGCTTCCGTGGATGGTGGCAATCTTCATGATTTGGGTGGCAGAGCGCTTGTCTCGCATGTTCCGGCTCGCATTTAACAACTGGTCAAGAAAGAGGGGATTTACGGAAGCTATTATAGAGGCTATGCCTGCTGAAGCAACCCGAGTTACGATGCACCTGCCTCGTCACGTTGATGTCGAGCCCGGAACGCACGCCTATATCCGCTTCATGGGGATTAATCCCTGGGAAAACCACCCCTTTTCAGTAGCCTGGGTTGAGCATCATCCCCAAACGGACGAGACAGTCCTTGGAGGAAAAGGGTCAGATGAAAACAAGGAGTCTCGACTGAAGAAAGGAACTACATCTGTTTCATTTATAATCGGCGCCCATAGTGGTTTTACACGGCAGCTCTACAACAAAGCGCTCGCGGGGGGATCTCAGTCTATCCGAATCAGAGCCGCAATGGAAGGTCCATACGCGGGCCACCACTCACTCGACTCGTACGGCCACGCTGTACTTTTTGCCGGCGCGAGCGGTATCACGCACCAAATCTCGTATCTCAGACCATTAATCGAAGGGTTCAACGAAGGGATAATTGCAACGAGACGCGTAACGCTTGTATGGATAATACGCGACAACGACTCACTAGAGTGGGTGCGCCCCTGGATGGACGAAATACTACGAATGCCAAGGAGGAGAGACATTCTTAATATGCGGATCTTTGTTACGCGGCCGAGGAATCCTAAGGAAATAACTTCGTCCTCCGCCACGATTCAGATGTTTCCCGGACGGCCCAATATTCCTACACTTCTTAAGAAAGAGGTTGAGGAACAAGTTGGAGCGATGTGTGTTTCAGTCTGCGGTCCTGGTGCGCTGGCAGACGACGTGCGACAGGCAGTTCGCGAAGTTCAGGATGAGAGTTCCGTAGTCGACTTCGTGGAGGAGAGTTTCACATGGTAAACACCCATGGACTTTTGCTACCCTCCATCATACATAACACCTCGGTATCATCTGTTAGCGGGAGTGGACTTTGGAGATGGACGACATAGCGATCTACCGATGACGGAGAGTCGAGAGAGGTTGGTGATATTTTGCATTCGATCATAGCGAGGCGTTTCAGGTGTCGGAGCCGAGATGGATTTTCATATAAGTGAAAGAGTCAGCGTTCAATTGGCCAGTATATTTATTGTTGGGGCCGTAGGCGGACGCTGAGGCTTTGCTGTACAAATAGCATTCGTGGGCTACGACTCCAAGGCAGCAGTGTTAATAAGACACCTACTCTTGCGTTGATACATTCATTGTCTGCCGTGAACTGCACTTTTGTGCATCCTGACTTTGTTCTGAGCCACCTTGAACCATTGGAGCTGGGAACCTATGATCGACGTTTCTCGATCGCCCATCGCATTTATTGACCTGATTTATATTTGGTGTTGCATGTCATTACAAATCCCATCCAGTTCGAATTACGTTGGCGACTTGGATGTCACGACGCCTTCCTCCGTCCGGTCGGGTCTGCTTACGATGGCAACTTGGATATCCGATGTCTTCGTCACAAATGTACTGGATGTAGTGTCCATCGGCTGGACTCTAATTGGTCGCTAATATATGTGATGTACGTCTTTCGACTGAGGCTAAAGTGCATAGACTATATGCAAGGGAACCCAAACAACATGTCAGAGGCACTCGGTCTGCGCTTTGTTAAGGACAACCGAGCAACCCGGAATACCCGAAGCAGTAGCCCTCGTTGCTCTCTAATTGGATTGAAATATCTGTGGCGGCTGTGGCTCGTAGAACTTAAGTGGTAAAAGCCTTAATCAGAGTAAGTGAGCAGGTGAGTAGTGCAAATTCTTTTATGTAAATGCACGTACATGGGTAACGTCGCCTGACTGCGGGGTTACCTCACAGGATGCAGGGTAACCCCACCTGTCAATACCTGATCAGAGACGCGGACGCAGACGGGGATTGAATTTTTTTTATAAAGAAAAATAGTTTCGTCAAAGTGGGAAAGCATTTGGCCTCTGACTCATGGCCTTTACCGAAACATCAATTGATTAAGAATTTAAACTTTAGAAACACCTGACGTACATTCGAAGTCCCTACCTATTTTTAAATTCCCAGTGAATCTCTTCTTTGCCGTCGAAGCTCCGTTTATTGTAACAGGTCTCAAGTATCAAGTATCAAGCGAGTTGATATCAGACCCCGCGTTGCGCTTCAGCTGCGGTCCCACCATCACCATGCCCATGTAAGTCGCACTCAAGAGTCAGACTACACAAACAGCAACAATTTGCCCGTTAGACCGATCTCCAGTCAGAACACACCGGCTAACACGCAGTTTTTGCTGTAGGCTTAAGGATCCCTCCAAAAAATACAAGAAGTTTACGCCTCTAAACCTCCCGAATCGTCAATGGCCGTCTAAGTCCATCGAGAAGCCCCCGCGATGGCTGGCTACCGACTTAAGAGACGGCAACCAGAGCTTGGTTGACCCAATGGTTTGTCCCACGGTATTTCTGGAACTTGCGAACATGATCTGACAATTTCTACCACAGAATGGTGACGAGAAATGGAGATTCTTCAAGATGTTGGTCGAGCTTGGCTACAAAGAGATCGAAGTGTCCTTCCCCTCTGCCTCACAAACCGATTTCGACTTTACGAGACGCCTTGTCGAGACCCCAGGCGCAGTTCCTGATGACGTCTGGTTACAAGTCCTTGCGCCGTGCCGCGAAGACCTCATCCGCCGCACTGTAGACTCCCTCAAAGGTGCAAAGAAGGCTCTCCTACACATTTACCTCGCGACGAGCGAGTGCTTCCGGCGCATTGTGTTCGGGTTTACCGAAGAAGAGAGCATCGAGCGAGCGGTGGCGTGTACCAAGTATGCTCGCTCCATTACCAAAGACGATCCGGAACAAGCCGGTACAGAATGGGCTTTCGAGTTCAGTCCTGAGACTTTCTCAGATACCAGCCCCGAGTTCGTGATCCGGATTTGTGAGGCAGTCAAAGCTGCGTGGGAGCCTACAGTTGAGAATCCCATCATCTTCAATCTTCCAGCCACAGTCGAGATGGCGACGCCTAATGTCTATGCCGACCAAATCGAGTACTTCTGCACCAACATTAGCGAACGAGAAAAGATTTGCGTCTCTCTCCATCCCCATAACGACCGGGGTTGTGCTGTTGCTGCTGCCGAGCTGGCGCAGATGGCGGGTGCTGATCGAGTAGAAGGGTGTCTCTTCGGAAACGGCGAGCGGACTGGAAACGTTGATCTGGTCACTCTGGCTTTAAATCTCTACACCCAAGGCATTCACCCGAAGATTGACTTTTCTGATCTCAGCCGTGTCGTTGACACAGTCGAAATTTGCAACAAGATTCCCGTCCATCCCAGGGCACCGTATGGTGGATCCCTGGTCGTATGTGCCTTCAGTGGTTCGCATCAAGACGCCATCAAGAAAGGCTTCGTACAACGGGAGAGAGACGGCCAATCGTACGAAGACGAATGGCAGATGCCGTATCTGCCTCTCGATCCACAGGATATCGGCCGAACGTACGAGGCCATCATCCGTGTCAACTCGCAAAGCGGCAAGGGAGGTGCTGCCTGGATTATCCTACGCAAACTTAACCTTGACCTCCCCCGAGGTCTTCAAGTCGCATTTAGCAAGGTGGTGCAGAAGAAGGCCGATAAGCTGGGTAGAGAGCTCCTGTCGAATGAAATTACCGATCTGTTCGAGCGAACATATTTCCTCCAGGAGCACCCTCGATTCAACATCATCGACTACTCTATCTCGTTTGACCGCTCAACGTCCCCGGCTCCTCTGGCAGCCGACAGGACACAAGATACTAGGAATCTGGCACGTGTTTTCGAGGGTATTATCGCTATTGACGGTAGGGAATACCAGCTACGAGGTCGGGGGAATGGACCGATCTCGTCGCTTGCTAACGCTCTGAAGGGTGTGGGAATCGATTTAGATGTCGCCGACTATAAAGAACACGCCATCGGAGGCGGTCGTGAAGTCAAGGCAGCTACGTATATAGAGTGTATGGCTTCCGGCACATCACAGAAGGTTTGGGGTGTCGGCATACACGAAGATGTCGTCCAGAGCTCACTCATCGCACTTTTGAGTGCAGCTAGCAACGTAGGTGTTCCAGGCTTGCCCAATTTGTTCTGACGTATACCTAACGAAATTCTTCAAACAGTTCATCTTAAGTCGACCGGGAAGCCCGGTACTCTCGAAGCACCCACAGCGTAGCCTGAGTCAGGAGCTAAATCTGAACGGTGGTAGCATCGAGGTGCCGTCCATCTTGAATGGAAGCACAAGTCATGATGCCCCATCGGAGACAATCCAGGGCCTAGAAGCCAAGGCCAACATTATTTGAGCCCCTCTAAAAAGCTGCAAGGCTGCGGCACTGGAGTAAGGGGAGGGGACACAGAGCATATAGTTCACCACTTGCAAGACATAATGGGTCAGCCACGCTAGGTGCTTGTATAATCCAGGGGGTTCATTTGTCGGTGTGCATTTGCATTATTCCCATTTTACATCTAGGGCGGAGAATTCAAAATAAAAAAGTAACATTGCCTTCTGGAAACAGTATTTACTAAATGCTCAATAAAACACACTCGTGGACGTATGTGGCTGATGATCTACTCTATACCTACCCCCTTTTCCTAGGTATTTCCCCCTTTCCCCTTTTCTGCTACTTAAGTACATGTAGAGTAGGTACCCAAGGTTTGTGGAAGTCCAACCAACAGCTCAGGGCTCAGGTGGAACAGAAGCTGGACGAAAGCAGCTGGAGGTGCGGGGAAGCAAATAAGGGAAGAATGGATAATCCGTCTTTCCGATTTCGCAAATTACCTAGGTATCTCCTAGTACCTAATTGATTTGATTGGCTTAAAGAGGCATGTAGTGGAACGTGTGGGGTGTAATCAATAGCACGTACATAGGTACATAGTGCAAGAAATATCGAGTTTCCGGGTATAATACTGTGCTGATCCCTCGCTGGGTACGGGTACTAAGGGTTGCGGCAACTGGGCAACTGGGCAACTGCAGGCTGCTGCAGGCTCTTGATTGAAAGGCGGTCCCTAGGCCCAGGGCGTACCCCGTATTCGCATAAGGCATAAGGCATAAGGTATTCGCATAAGATTTTAGGGTACAGGGCGCTTTGGTTAAGAGTTAAGGTATTGTGCACGTGTTATAGGTACCTACATACCTCATATCGAGTGGCTCACCGTTCTTTCTTCCACGGTGCACACCTCTTTTTTTATGCAATTGACTTCAAAGTTCGTAGTGTCCGTCTCGAGAAAATAATAGAAGGTTCCTAAGGTCCAGGTCCAGGTCCAGGTCCAGATTCATTGAGGTACCTAAGCAGCTAGGCTCAAGTCATCTTACGCACTGGTTTTTCTTTCTTTTCCTACTAAGGTACGACGAATTTGTCAAAGCAAGTGGCAGCGTCACCTCAAGTACCTTGGCACATTGGACCCCTCTAACGTGTTCCTCAGGCGTTTTCTAGTAAATTCGTCATTTCTGGTTACCCTAGTACCCCTGGTAGTACTTCTGGGGGGGTTTGCAGGCTCGTGATTGTCAACAAAATAAAAAGGACCCGCTGCATCACTCCGCCTACCTCGTTAGGTTTATTAGGGAGCCAGAAAAAAAAAAAAGGTCGCTACTGGCGCAGAATTCATCCACTGGCGAACTTCTGCAATTCTGCAATTCTGCATTTTTCGTCTTTTCTTCCCAAACCCTTTTTTTTCTCGTCGACCTCATAACGTCCTTTGCTGCCTCGGCTCTCAGCCTTCACGTCTAAGAAAAGCATTCTCTTTTGCTATCCTGCACTATTTTACAGGCACATTCGACTTTTCCGTCCGCGAAACAAACCCCCCTTCTTAAATCTAATCTACCTCTACACCACCACAACCTCAACACTAAAATCCGACAACCTGGATTCTACATAACAATCCCAAGATAAACGATCTGTTGCGCAGACAAGATGGCTGACAACAGTGATATCAACACTGTTCTCAGTAACTCGCTAGCCTCAGGTAAGTTAATCTCCCGCACTTCGCGTGCCAGTGTCTACAAAGTCATGCTATCTCCCCGAGCTCTATACTGACCCTTGTTCCCCCCTCTTCTTAGACGCGGCTACGCGAACTGGCGCCGAGCAACAGCTTACCCAAGCTGCCGAGAATAATTTCGTGAGTTTCCATAGCGTCGTTTGATATCGTGACCAACTTGTCAATTACTGACCTACCGTGTTTTGTCTTCAGCCTCTCTATCTAGCCACTCTTGTTCAGTCACTCGCGGACGAGAGCGCGGAGGGCACTATCAGAGTTGCTGCGGGTCTTGCCTTGAAGAACGCCTTTAGCGCCCGCGAATACCCCCGTCAGCGCGAACTGCAAGCCAAATGGCTACAGCAGACAGATCAAGATACCAAAAATCGCGTTAAAGAGCTTGCCATACAAACCCTCACGTCCAGCAATGCGCAAGCCGGCCAGGCCGCCGCCCAGGTCATAGCCTCCATCGCTAGCATCGAGCTCCCCAGAAACCAATGGCCCGATCTTCTACAAGTTTTAGTTCAGAACGTTAGCACTGGCGAGCCTCATCAGAAGCAGGCTTCCTTGACATGTATAGGATACATCTGCGAAAGCCAGGATGCTGAACTCCGAACAGCGCTGATTGGCCATTCTAATGCCATTCTGACAGCTGTCGTCCAGGGCGCTCGTAAGGAAGAGACGAACCTGGAAGTGCGACACTCTGCTATAACTGCGCTTGGCGACTCTCTCGAGTTTGTTGGTAACAACTTCAAGCATGAAGGCGAGCGAAACTATATCATGCAGGTTGTTTGCGAGGCAACTCAGGCCGACGATGCGCGCATACAGCAAGGCGCCTTTGGTTGCCTCAACCGCATAATGGGTCTCTACTATGAGAATATGCGCTATTATATGGAGAAGGCCTTGTTTGGTCTAACGATCCTAGGCATGAAGAATGATGATGAGGACGTTGCGAAACTCGCTGTTGAGTTCTGGAGTACGGTGTGCGAGGAGGAGATTGGTATCGAGGAGGACAATGCGCAGGTATGTATCTTTGGTCTCGGCGAGCCGAATAGAAGACTGACAAAAGAAATGCATAGGTCGATACCGCCGATCAAATGCGTCCCTTCTATAACTTCGCCCGTGTCGCGACTAATGAGGTTGTACCCACGTTACTCCAACTTCTCACTAAGCAAGACGAAGATGCTACAGACGACGAATACAACGTATCGCGTGCCGCATACCAATGTCTCCAGCTCTACGCCCAAGCTGTCGGGGCAAATATCATTGCGCCGGTTATTGCGTTTGTTGAGCAGCACCTGCGGTCTGAGGATTGGCATTTCCGAGAAGCCGCGGTAGCCGCCTTCGGAGCCATCATGGAAGGCCCCGAGGAGAATGTTCTCGTGCCTATCATCAGGCAGGCCTTGCCTATCCTGATCACTATGATGGAGGATAGCTCAACTTTTGTCAAGGATTCAACAGCCTACGCCTTGGGTCGTATCACCGAGGCTTGCTCCCAAGCTATCGATCCCGCCACCCACCTTGATCCTCTGATTCGATCGCTATTTGCTGGTGTTCACGATTCTAAGATGGCAGCATCCTGCTGCTGGGCACTAATGAACCTAGCAGAGCGCTTCTCGGGAGAATTCGATGCGGCTTCGAACCCCCTCACACCTCATTTCAACCAGAGCGTCCAGACTCTTCTCACAGTGACTTCGCAGGCCGGTGCCGAGACCTCTGTCCGCACTACTTCCTACGAAGTGCTCGGCGCATTCGTCCAGCATGCGGCAACGGACAGTTTCCAGTCTATTGCCCAGCTGTCCGATGTTATCATCAAGCGACTCGAAGAGACTATTCCCATGCAGACCCAGGTTGTCAGCATAGAGGATAGGATCGCGTTGGAAGAGATGCAGACGAGTTTGAGCACTGTTCTCCAGGCGATTATTCAGCGACTAGAGAAGGAAATCTCACCCCAAGGAGACAGGATTATGCACGTCTCGCTTCAGATCCTTGGTATGGTGGGACCCAAGTCCAGTGTTCCCGAATCGATCTTTGCTACAATCAGCGGACTGGCGAATGCTATGGAGGACGAATTTGTGAAGTACATGGATGCGTTCGCGCCTTTCCTCTATAATGCTTTGGCGAACCAGGAAGAGCCTGCTCTTTGCTCTATGGCTATCGGTCTTGTTAGCGACATCACCCGATCCATGGGCGAACGCAGCCAGCCTTACTGCGACAGTTTTATGAACTATCTTCTGAATAATCTTAGGGTTTGTTTATTCCAATCTCCTATTTCTAATCTATCACCATATATAGCACGTTTATGTGTTGGATCATCATCAACCGTATTTGGTAGCTAACAAGATCCCTACAGAGCCAAACACTTTCCAACCAGTTCAAGCCGGCCATCCTTCAATGTTTTGGTGATATTGCCAATGCTATTGGTGGTCACTTCGAGACTTACCTATCTGTGGTCGCTCAAGTCTTGCAGCAGGCCGCAACTGTGACTGCGGCTCCTGATGGCTCTTATGAGCTTTATGACTATGTCATCTCTCTACGAGAAGGAATCATGGACGCTTGGGGTGGGATCATCGGTGCTATGAAGATGAGCAACAAAAGTAAGTAACCTCGCGAGAATATTTGAAGTCCAGCACTGACCATCGAAACAGCCCCAGCTCTCCAGCCATATGTTCAGTCGGTCTTCCAGCTATTGAACATTATCTCCCAAGATATGAACCGCAGCGAGTCTCTCATGCGATCGTGTATGGGTGTCATCGGGTAAGAAGATTGTCTTCACTTTCGAGTACACGTACTAACAACCGAAATAGTGACCTAGCTGATGCCTACCCCAACGGCGAACTGGCCGAAGTATTCAGACAGGACTGGGTGACAGCAATGATCAAGGAGACTAAGACAAACCGTGATTTCCAATCCCGAACACTTGAAACAGCTCGATGGGCGAGAGAGCAAGTCAAGCGACAAGTCGGCGGCAGCACGTCTGTCATGCAGCAGACATGAACCTAGTATTCGATCGCTTTCAGTAACCAACCCCATCCACGTCACGGCATCATCACGCGTCACGACACACACGATCCTCCCGACGAGCAAGTCCGACCCCGGTCCGGCCTTGCACACAAAGTTCGGAGGCGAACCCAGCAGCACCAAATCCCCAGCACCAGATCCCCCAACAGATCCCCCATCGGACCCCCTCCCTTATTCGACACCCTGCACCGAACGACCTATGCTGTATATAGATCCTCCCTTCACTACCTTAGTAATCCAATACCCCTAGCACCAATTTGCCTATGGAAATCCCTTAGCCCATTACCACACAATACCGCCGTACATCCCAACATTTGCTGAGTTTTCCTTCGGTTTGGACTGCAAAGCCATAACGGAGATATGTCTAGTCCCTTTAGAGAAGATCACGTCATGTACGCCCCTTTCTTCGGGTGGGGCCACGAAGTCATGTAAAGGAGAGGTGGAGAAAAGCATAGGGGACGTATGCCAGGAGAGGCCAAATGGGTCTCCACGCACTTCAGCTGGGGGGTATGTCAGTTCAAGTGAATAGACATTAAAAGACCTGCTGGAAGTTCGGCCGAGCTTTTCTGGGTCTACACTTTGTGGATTTTAGCAGCCGGCAGAGCACGTACTTCCACGGTGGTTTTTGGCGAGGATCACGGAGTTCACGGGTTGGTCGTCCACCAATCCGGATTCAACTATGTGCCTTGCCACTCCCCCGGGCAAAGAGAGTTGGCGATGTGCATGGTTAGTAGTTAGAGCTGATATCAAATACAAGCCCTGTCTACCTATATATTGATGATCCGGCTGCGTAGATGTTACTGTGCCACCTAGGAGACGAATCTTCTACTATTTTGCTGATACTCTGGTCTAATTATATTGCATTATACCGTGGATTATAAGTAATAGGTAGGTTTGCGGAATAAAGGGATTGAGATATCGCTAATACCGAGAGAGGAAGAAAAGAACCAAAGGTTCCGGTCTGAAAGCCCTACGATAACCGTTCGAGCGATTTATTCCTAGCCCCAACTGACACTTTCTAGCCGCTACGTAGACCTATCAACTTCGGTCTAAGGGACAGAAATGGTTTCTCTATTTGCAACAAGTCCAGTGTGGAGTATCTACGTAGGTAAATAGCAACATATAACCAGCAGCCAGACAGTCGACGGTCGTTCTCGGCAAGCAAGGAATATACGTGTGGCAACAGACGAGCTCCGAGATCAGTCTCTCCTTTCCTAACCGATACCAACATATATCCATCCATCCATCCGTCGACCCCTTCTCCCCTATTCCTATTCGTTAGATACTTGCAATGGCGCTCGATACCCGATAAATAGATACGCTATATAACGTCCGAAAAAGAGACGGGAGATGGTATAATGCACACTCTTAACTTGAGGAAATCGAAATCCCTACTGGCTAGTAATTCTTTCCGCGCCTATAGCTTGCAAACGTTCGTAATGTCGTAACGAGAGATATATATATATATATATATATACATTATGTATATATAGCAGCAAAAGTCAGGCGTCCACGACGGTATCGGCCGTTCGCCACAGACCCGATAGAACTGGTGGGGTGGCCTTCAGTGCTGCGGCAGGTAGCTCGGGATGTCGTACGCGCCGCCGTACATGGCGCCGGCCGCGTCCGTCGCCGTCGTCCACTGGCCGCCGCCCCCGTCCACCAGCATCTGCAGGTTGCTGTCGAACCCGTCGTTCAGCGACGCCGTCGCCGCCGCGTACTCGGGGTAGTACGAAGGCGGTTGGTGCTGGTGCTGGTGCTGGTGCTGATGCGGATGGTGTTGATGGTGGTGGTGGTGAGGTGGTTGCTGCTGGTACGGATCCATCATCCCCTGCGGCGGCTGCGGTGCGTGATGGCCCGTCGGCGTCTGGTGCGACGCCTCCGCCAGCATGTCGAGCCCCGCCGCGCTCGGGTACACGGGGTGGTGCGCGTAGCCCTGCTGGTGAGGCGGCGGCGCCTGCGGGAGCTGCTGCTGCGGATGTTGGAGTTGGTGTTGGTGTTGCACGGCGTTAGGCACCCCGCCGTACGGCGCCTGCGAGAGCGGCGGCAGGCATACGGGCTGCGCGTAGCCCGGCGGCTGGGTCTGTTGCAGCGGCGCGAGGCGGTGCGGCTCGGCGCCCTTGGCGCCGAGCGTCGGTTGCTGCTGTCCTCGCTCTTCTGCCGTTGTGGGTGGCGTGATCCGCGACCGGCTGAAGTTTACTATGGCGTCGGATTGCACGCCGCTCGTGGTCGTGCGGGGATGCAAGACGCTGAGAGCGTAGGGTTGGGGTTCCTTCTGTAGACGCGGTTAGAATCTCGACGGATACGCTGCTGGCTGGATGATTAAAGGTTGGGGTTAAGATTTAGGTCCGCGGCTTACTCCGTCTGTCATAGTGCCGAGTTGGAACGATATGCGCTTCGGATTAGGATCCTTGTACCACTTCTCCAAGCCGTTGCACCAGGTCTCGGCGAGCGGCCACGCCTTTTGACATTCTCTTAGAACAGTGACGATGCGGGTATACATGGTGCGGCCTTCCGCTTGTATCGTCTCGAGATTCTGTCCCGCATGGTGGGCTTCCACTAGGTATGTCCAGTCAGCGAGGTTATGGATGCCTGACTTGGAAAGGGGAGGTCTTACGTTGCGGAAATTTGCAGAGATACGAGGCTAGTAGTCCGCAGCCATAAATGATGAACCCCTATACGAACTTAGCAATCACTCTTATCGCAAATGCAGAGCAGAGGTAGGGGTTTAACTCACTGCCATCTGGGAACCAACCCTTCCGACTACAACACCATCTTCGTAATGGGCCTCGATCTGTGAGTACAGCTTCCTGACGTTGAAGAACAGTTCCGCCGCCATATCCTTGTAGAACTTGACCTCGGGGTTCGAAGGGTTCCCCTGAGCGTGCCGTATCATGCTACGACGAATCAATCAGCAATTTTCATACACCAAACAAGAAATCATGCGTACTCTTCCATATGCTCCTTGCGTAAGACGATATGGCAAAGCCGGATACAGCCGGTCAGACCTAGATATGACTTCGGTTTTCATATTAGCTGAATGTACTCCGAAACACTTGGGTAAGTTGCCTGTCCTCACCAGGTCCTCGGCATAAAATCTATGACCGCTCAACATGATCTTATTAAACGTGTGCTCATTGGGCAAGTTTTGCTCGAAGTCGAGGAGCCTCCGCTTCAGCTTCGCGTACTCGCTACCGCCGTCGTTGGGACGGCCGCACTTCTTATTGAAGAGCACGCGACGTGCAATAATCCCCCATAAATTATGTGCTTGCATCAGGGATGCAAACAGGGATCGCGGCCGGAGACTCGTCAGTCTTGGATTTTGCACGGCCGGTGGCGTGCCGTCGAGAGCGGCTCGTTGCTCGGGGATCTTGCCGGCTTCAAATTCCGCCTCGTCGCTAGGCAGGAGCGCGGTGATGTCGCCGGGTGCTAGAGATAGCGGCTTATACGGACCCGACGAAAGGTTATCTTGGCCTAGAGATCTTGTTAGGAGATATAGAGTTCTTAAAATCATCCGCTGTTCTCCCAGTCTGACATACTGTGTAACATCCACTATAGGCTTAAGAGTCAGCAGACTAGTCTACGATCAAATAGTCGTTTTATGAAAAAGAAGTAAAGAGTCTTGATCATCACATGGAAAATTGTGCTGAACTCACAAATGTGCGTCTAGCGGATTCGGCTCGCACCCGGTGTTCCACGGGCGACTGCGACGTGATGGGACTGTAGGCCTCCTCGCGATGGAGCCGCATCAGGGCAGCCATCCTGAAGGCAATACCTGCGCTGATCTTTTGTCAAAGGTGAGAAATTCCATGTCCACTACGTTCGCTTTGGATGAGTTCATTCTTACGTAGCTCGTGTTTGATTTGCCGCTGCCCTGCTCGGCGATGCTCAGCAGGTAGAAGGCCTGGCACCTCTCGAGTGTGGGCTGCTGGTACAGCTCGTGGATGGCGAGGCACTGGGCCTTGTGCATGAACTCGGTGGCCGCCTTGAGCCCATCCCCGTACGCTTCGATCATGGCCTTGTTGAATCTCGACGAGATGGCGAGGATGCTCAATAGGAGGAACACGCTCATGGACGAGGGGTTGTCTTGGACCTGCTTAGGAAACCTCTTCTTGGGAATGAAGCCAAGCTGGTAGTAATTCCTAGTGAAGGTATTGATACCGTCGACGACGGCATCGACCCCTGGAAGCAGGTCCCACTCATTCTCCAACTTGAGAGGCCGGTAGTCGGCGAGGGCTTTATGCAGTAAGCCTGGGGAAGGAGGCTCTCTCTTGACTTTGATATCGCTTTTCGACTTCTTGTCAGCTCTCATACGTGGGTGCCGAAATTGGCGGTCCTGGTCCATTTCGCCCCGAGTAGGGAAGACGCTAGAGGGGAGTCAGCCTATTAGGATCAAATACAGTTCGGGATTTGAGACTCGAATACCATTCTCCAGGCACGTTGGCCTCTAAACACGATTTGCAAGGGGGTGCTTTGTCGTGTAAACATTTGCTGCGCATCCGCCGACATCTAACGACAGGTTTAGTGTCACGTGTAACGGTTTAGGGGAAAAGAAGACGTGATCACGATACCTTCGGCACGCAATAGGAGCGCGGCGCTTGATAGGCGGCGCGTTGGGGTCCGAGTTGGCGGTCACGGATGGTGTAGTCGAGGATGGAGTCGGAGACGAAGGCGATCTGGTCTCGGAGTCTGGTACCAGGCCCGCCATTATGGGGCTTAGTGAGACGGTATTACCGGCCGCCAGTCACGGAGGAAGTGTATATTAAACGTCTTAGCCTTTTCTTAGTCTCGGAATAGATTGGCTCCCAAAGTGGCGCAATTCGGATCCGTCGTGTAACTAATTTACTAGCTCTAAACGCCCCATGAAAAGGCGCCGGCGTCGTGGAGAGCCCAGCCCAGTCCAGGTCGTACACTAGTCCCCCGTCTTCCGAGTTCCGGGGCTTTGGGTTACTAGCTGCTCTAGTAGGTTACCTCGAAGAGATGAACGGGATTAATTCAAGTCCTTGGATTGGAAAACGCGCCGCCGCGGTATTCAAGCACCTTCGCTGCGTGTCGTGCCAAGTCAGATAACAGAAACAACACAAGAAACTCAGGTAGTGAGAGGACGAATAATAGCAGAAGTGGCTTGGACCGGCGAGGTTATGAATCCAGACAATCTCCTAAAAGAGGCCGAGCTCTTCGCAGGCATCTTTCCCTCAAATGCCACCTTGTTTCGAACACCCTAGCCTAGCCCAGTCTAGTCCGCCTTGTTTTTCCCTGAGAGAGACACATAAGCGAAACAGGGGATCCAGCGTCACAGTCAATTATGTGCGGTAAAAAATAAATAAAAATAAAAACCGAGATAGAAGACGGAAGATATAAAAATGGAGTCTTGATCCCGGCACGGGCGCTGCAACCGCAACCCGAAGTTTACGAACAGATGTTATATATCGATAGCGCATCCATTGGCGATTGGAATGACCAATATGAACCTCAAATATTCTAGCAGCGGCACGTTTCGAAACTGGTACCCATGTAGCTGTATATTGAACAGGATTAGGCGGAGGTGGAGGGGTGGGGGGTAGGAGGGAAAGCCTAGGATTCGGCCCGCTCATCTCTTTCGGGAAGAACCTGACGTGGGAGAGATCCCTGGTGCCTGGGCCCTTGGGGAAGGAAACTCCCCGGATACACTGCACGTCTTGGGAAGATGGGCAAAGCTACTACACCATACAACATACACCATACACCATATATGCGTCTATTTACACCCTTTTTTTAATGGTGATTCTCCATACCGGTGTGATGGATCGGATGTCCAATCCGACAGTCAGCCAGTCAGGGCGTCGAGACCTGGGGGGGAAGAGGTCACAACAAACGCTAGCCTGATCAGATGCTACGCCATTCAAGGCTGAAAACCAAGAATCCCTCCGCCAAGGTCTCGCCTCCGTCCTGTCGATGCCTGTCGACCGTCGATGCCTCGTGCACATGCTAGGGGCAAATGCCGTTGCGTCGAGGGAACACCCTTGGCCGTTTTCCCAGCTGCTCCAGTCCCCCAACCCAGCTACCTAGCTAGCTGCCTTAGGTAGGTAGTCAGCAACTCGACATCCTACCAGGCTGTCATGTAAGGGGAGAGTGTTCTAGCCCGTGGAGTATAATCCGTCGTTTCCTCCGGATCCGGACCTCCGTTGGGAGTAAAACGATATCGGCTCGCAATCTGGTCCAAGCTGATACCAGGATAGCCTATATTTCTCTTTCTCCCTCCGCGTATGCAGCCGGGCGGTTAAGCCATGCCGAGTGGCGAGCGCCGGTGTTCAAACGTGAGGCTATCTGGCTCTGGCAGGTGGTTCCGCGGAGATGGGCAATTCTTTTCGTCTTCTGCCGGTCCGCGGCGGGGGCTGGGCAGAGAACAAGGTTCCGGGATTGGCGCTTTCCGAAAGGACAGCGCCCAGACCAGGCCGTCTGAGGCTGATGCTCTATTCGTGCGTCTCTTTCGTGACATGATCTATCATATTCCGTCGTGCCATAATGAGACTCGTGCAGGGAGCACTGCTACCCTACTGCCTTGCGCTCACACGTGACAGCTAGATACTCTTTTAGCACGACACCGTAGGCGTTGCGATTCCACTCCTTATACCATACCTTACGACGATATGTTCGTCTTTGTTCCCTCTACACTAGGAAGTAGCTGGGTTCAGACGAGCTTCGCTGGCATGATCACGCAGCTACCCTACGATTCAGAGCTTCTCCTTGCTCTGGTTCGATATTCCGAAGCAGTTAGATATGGCAGTAGCACCGGACTTTTCGAACTGAAATACCCAGGTTGGAAAGTAGCTTGTAAGTGACGCCATGTTAGAAAACCTCGTATATCAAATAGCCGAAGCATCATCACCAAGTACAAGCAGATATATCACAACGATCAGGTCCTAAAGATATTTCGCGCAGCTGAATTCGAGCGCAACCTTCATATTGCTATACCATCCTATTATGCGATTCGAGCTTGAAGCCACCGAGCCACGTCTCGTAGACCGGCTCTGCTAAGCCCAAGCACTCATGAGTCCCCCCTTTAAGCTCACGAGGCGCTTCCGTATAACCCCTCCTATGCCTACACGATCCGAACCCAATCCAAAGTGCCTTAAAAAAAGGAATCTTCTCCCAAGCCGAAGACTCTGAACTTTGCCCTTCGTCCGATGTAGGTAAATCGAACCGACTCCCAAGCAAAAACGCCTTGTCCGCTAAAACGATGCACCGATGCCAAAACCAAAAACTACCACGACCCGCCTGTGGTAGGTCGCCAATCTGCCCCAACTCTTTCTAATAACTAGATATTATACACAATGCTCTAGGCCCAGCGCTGAGAATTATGTACGCTTAACAAAAAGACAATACAACTTCTAAAGAATGAGCCTTTGTGTTCGTAAAGTCGAATAACGGATAATAAGTTGGATAGCGAGTGTGTCGATAATTAAACTGATGCTTCATTGAGTACATTCATTCTCAAAAGCACCGGGGATTGTGAGCGAAAGTCTTTGGCCTTTTCCGGCTTCTGTGCCAGTTAAGCCTGAAGGTTGGACCGAGTCCTCAGTAGTAGGGATAGCGGATATGTGTTTTTCGTCGGTTCCCGGTTTTAGACTGTCGAGATCTACGACCGTCTGTTCAGGTTGCTTTTCATCTTGATGGGGTTTACTTTGCTTGAGGGTTGATTTCGATTCGGTGGATCCAGTAGAAGGGACTACGGCCGCGTCTGCCTTATCGTCGTCGGTCGAAGTCCTATTTGCATCCTGACTATTCCGAGTAGACCTCTCGCCAAGGCTGCTGGATGGGCCATGAGTGCTTGCTGGAACCACACCGCCTCCGATACGGCTCCAGAACATTTGGTCCCGCAGCCGGACGCTCTCTTCCCACGCAGCTCGCTCAGATTCGGCATCCTCGGCACGCCAGTGCCCGTCTTTGACCATGCGTAGGAAACCGAGAAAATCGCAAGTCGACCTCACACGGTCAAGACAGTACTTGCAAAGAGGGTATCGCTGGGCAGAGTCTGACTCGCTCGTCCGGAATCGATGGTTGCGCAGATGTGGCGTATCCTTACGTGCTTCACCACAAAGCGAACAGGGATAGAACTGAGGTTTGCTGATAGTGGCGAAAGCCGAAGTTGTTGGTACCGGCTCTACGACGAGCGTACCTTCGATCATCGCACTGAGCACAGACCGACGAGCAAGCCAGGAAAGACCTGGCGCGATATCAAGTCGCAGAGTAGGTTCAATATCCTCGGCCAGGACCCTCTTGTAAAATTTGGTATCTTTTAACGGTGGTAAAGGAGCAGGAGTTGTCGAAGATCCTGTACTAAGGACCGAGGCTGGAGTGTTCGGTGTCTGCGGAGAGACATTTGCGCTCGGCGTCCCTATGGTAGATAGGGACGCTGTTGATGAGTTCGATGGTGCCGAAGCGTGTCCACGGCTGAGGAGAGGGTTCAATCCGCTATATGACCCTGACGAAGCACGGCTGCTCGACACTTTCTTCGACGTGTGAACGAGGGAGACGAAGTCATCGTACGCGGAAAGATCCGTTCTTAATACGGGATGCAGTAGGTGGTGAAGATTTGTCGGGTACGTGGGAGGTAGCGATTCCACAGCACTAGCGTGTGAGCCTCCTTCGGACAATTGGGTATCGTCGTCTCTTGAATCGAATTTGCTAAATCCAGGGGATGAGGGCGCGGTGCCACTATGATCGTCGCACTCAGCCGTCATTTGCTCCATGACAAGCTTGAGCTCCGCCAATTGTTCTTGTTGTGACCTCAAAATGCTCTCAGTGTCAGCTAATTGGGCTTTCAACTGTTCGTTTTTTCGATGTAGGACCTCCTGGTTCTTTTTGGCATCCTCTTTAGCCGTGATAACCATTTTGTTCGCCTCTTCAAACAACGAGACTGTTAGCGTCTCCAACTCCTGTTCAATCTTCTTCTTCTCCTTTTCAACTTCGGTTCGCAATCTCTTTTCTTCAACGACGCGCGCTAGGAGCTTAGCTTTTTCGCTTTCAACGGTTTTGCGCTTAACCCAAACATCTCCAGACAAAGTTTCTTGCTGCCGTGCTACCTGTGCTTCTAGCTCCCGAACCCGCTCCCGAGAAGCTTCCAGGTCCTGTCTCGTTGCCGAAAGCGTATCGTCGAGGTTGGTCTGATGGTTGATCGCGTTGATGAGTTTCGTGCTAAGCGCGGCCACCTCCTGATCTAAATCGGGATGGTGATTACCGCCGTCTGCAGGACTTATAACACGGGTTCTAGGATCGGGAATGGTACTATGGTCTTGGTCCTCCATCAAAGAGCTCTGTGATGGCATTCTCTTGGGTTGAGGCGAGCTGAGGGAGTTGGTTTTGTTCGGGACCATCATCTCTGTGACATTTGATGATGATTGGGACTTCACCGGGGATCTTGAGCGGTTCATGGCTGAAGACGATATACTCGAGAGTGATCTTAGATGGCCCAAGGTACGCTGAGGACTGGGGCTTGAGCTCCGGTGCTGCGACCAGGCTGCGACGTGGATGAAGCTGAGCCAAGTCATGTTAGTATCCGCATGAATTTGTTGAGATGCTACCGTTAACAGTCCCAGTTTAAAATAGCCGAAATAAAAGATGTGATATTGAAGTGGTTTGGTGCTTTGCAAATAGACTCAAGAACTTACGACTCCAGCTTGACAGCTGGTGGACCAAGAGGCCCAGAAGACGCGGCTACCGGCTTTTGTGTTTGCTGTACAATGGGATATAATGTTCAGAGATTAGGTCGTGAGATTAAATTGCTTCAGAGGAACGTAGGCTGGATTCCAAAGGTAGAGGGGTCGTTCATTAAGCCGATCTCGCGCTACGGTTGGGTGTTGTAAGACCAATGTCGTAGAACCTAAGACCAGCTGACCAGCTGACAATCGGCAGTGGTTCGTAGATATGTATTCCGTCTGAGTACGTAGACAATTCTGAAACGTTGAATCAGCAGGTCGATTATTTATTAAAGTGTCATAAAATGAAGAATCTGGTGATAATCGACCGGTCAATCGACGTCCTGCAATTCGTTGATTCGGTGGTATGGAAGGAGAAAATGGGAGCTTATGGTGGAGGAGGCAAATGAGACAAAACGAAGGAATTGGAGATGGAGATACAAAGATCAAAACGGAGATAGAGAAGATAGAGGAGCTGGAGCTGGAGCTGCAGTCTCCCATGTGCTACTGCTACTGGCCAGTGGCCACTGCGGAGTTGGCAGTAATCAACGACAAGGCCCAGGCGCTCGCCAAAACCCAGCCGACCTATCCATGCCCCATCCATGCACAGACAAGGATGCTACCAGCCTAAAGCAGACCCAGCTGCCCAGGTGGCGGCTGTACTGGCCAGGGGTAACCCAAGTAGCTGTACAAGCGTGGAGTGATCGTACCTTTTGGGATGACCGTGATCGTTTTCCTCCCTTCTTTTCCTTTGTAACCAGTACGTGGAATGGGGTAATAAACCGAGGATTTCCGATCAACGGATTGCGGTTATGGCCAGTGGCAATGAAAGAACGGCAAGCAAGCAAGCTACCAAGTCGCCAGCTATGACTAGGCTGGATGAGGGAGCTGCTATTACTTGCTGGTATGAGATAAGACGTGGTGGAATGACGATAATTAAAAAAGAATTGCAAGTGAGTCGCATGCAGCTGCGCGTGTGGTTAGGTACTGATTAGGATTAGGTGATAAGAGGGGGGGTGTAGCTGCGAACTGCTACCTTCAATGTTGAGGCTTTGGTAAGAAGACCTGGAGAGAAAGAAAAATGCAAGCAGGAAGCGAGAAACGAAATCTCGTCGTTGGGTGATCTACCTAATTCAACAAACGGAAGAACCTGTCGGGACATGTTATTGCAAGCGAGTGGGCTGCAGAGCATTGTTCAATTGTAGGCTTCACGTATAGGACATAGACATTATCTGCCCTATTATGCGCGATGGATACCTAAACCAGTCCATGTCGTCATTGTTTTTTTCGCAAGCAATATTCAGCTGGGCAGTTGGGTTATTCAATACTCTGACCCGGCATTTAGCGCCAACATCGTCATCGTTATCCCAACGACCGCCGGTTCTTTCTTCCAAGGTTTTTCGTCGCATTCCCGTCTTCAGCCCATTTTGCTAATAGTGGTAATCGGCACATCTCGAAGTCACACTTCGATCATAGTCCACGTCCCTACCCTGTTAATAATTAATACACACTACTGATCGCTAACGAATCCCTATTAATCACATGAATTACCAACTTATTAAACAGTCCCTACTTATGCGACGACCTTAGTAATCGTCCGGACGGGAGTGACAGACTTCTACAGGGTTTGAGGATGCGACGGAGTTTCACTGAGTCAGCAGACTTAGATGTCTCTCTAGGTACCTATCTCTTCCCGCCTAGGCGGATCCCTTCCGGGTCCGTCCTAAAGCTAATCGGGCCCCTCACCCACAGTTGGCTTAGAGCCTCTCGACGGATGCAGCTTGGCCTTTGGAGCTCGTGAGATGTCTGGATGTTCACCAGCTCGGCCATCTTAACCGTCCAGCCCATCGTATCGACCCTTGTCACCAGCGCTTACAGATTCGATCCTCATCCGAGGTCTCCTCACCTGGTCACCTTCGTGTTCCCACATCACGTTTGCTCGTGTCGTGAATCAAACGTGCAGCAAATGCGACAGGATAGATGAGAAAATCCCTTTTGACACGAATAATTAAGCGATCGCAAACTTCGGTTCCCCCCTTATCGATCTTCGTCTCCTCTTTTTTTGCGCCGCTGCTAGCAGTAAGCTTTCGCAAAGCGATCTTCAGGAGGTAGGGCAAGATGGGAGGTAACGGTACTTTGCAAAAAGTTTGCGGTACAAGTACATACCAGCATACCACCTGGCGTAGCCTACCGATGGCCTGGGGTTACTCCAATAGTTCTACCATCCTTCACGAGAAGAAAAAAAACTAGAGCCGGGCGAGCCCTCGAGCCTCTTTGTCTCGACCGAAGAACGCATGATTCTAGCCCCCGTCACGATGCGTCTTTATCCGCCTGATCTTCGGGTCCATCCATGATTTTTTTTAGTCTGATGTGCGAACCCGTTTCTGGTTCTGTTTCCGCGAAGAGCATCATCACAAACTTGCACACTTGCAGGTTCGCGACACTGCAGGTAGATTATTTCTTACTTTGCCTTTGATTGTTTTGCTGCCCCCAACACTATAGAGTGGTGGCTGTTGAGAGCGTCGAGACCAGTCAATTACTGTATTTTGCGCCCCCGATCACCCGTGCGGCCGGGCTGAGACGCCGGGTAATAACCCGCTGCATGCAATCAATTTAATCATTCGGGCACCACGATGGGAATGGAAACCCGGGAGCCTGCAGCAGTCAGTCTTGTGTCTGCAAACAGCCTGACAGCCAACGATTGTTTGCAATGTGCCATGGCTCATCACCGGTAGGGTTTTTAGACAAAATCGTATTCCCGGTATGCACCTGTCTGCAAGAGTAGCGGCATTGATGAACAAGTGTTGCATCCCGCCCCCATGTGCTTGTGCTCGTGCTCAATGCGTTTCAAGAGACCTATTCCTGGATTATACCAAAATCTTGGCACTGTTGAAACCTACCTACGTCCTCAGATCATGACTTGTAGGTACCACATATCTGCCTCGTTGCAGATCCTAGCTCCGTGTAGATAGAACTTGTGCCATTACCATCACCACCACATCGGTAGGTAGTCTCATCGCAACACCAGTCCACCGAGTTGCCGCAACAAGCAACGTCAGCCGGCCACCCAACCTAATCAGCCTCGCTTCTAGGTTTCTTCACGTGGGCTTTAGGCTCCCTCGTCGGTTCCTGCGTCCGCTGGAAACCTAATCTAGCCAAACCCGGTACCTCGGGACGAAAGCAGGACTGGCCCAGACGCAGGCCGAACTTTGCGGGGCGCGCCACGTACGATGGTGAACTAGCAGTTTGGACGGCGTCGTCCGTAGAACCTCCACTGCCATCGCATCGAGCCAACGCATGGGGCCTACACACGTAGCTACGGGCGCCTCTTCTCGACCCCAAGTTCTGTATGTACCCGAGGAGGCTGTTCAGGTTTCGTCTAGATGGGAGCCTACATGTACCGCTTCCCTTCTGCATGCAGCTGCATCAAAGACGGGTGAGGAGGTGTGTAATAGTATAATATGTTTTCTCGCTATGTTGCTTATCTGTTCGTCAATCAAAGTAACACCCGCTTGTTGTGACATGTTTGTTTGCCCATGTCGATCTTTCTCCGCCCCTTTTGGCCCGATCAGCCTAACTTCCCCCGAAGAACCACGCCGGATACCGTAAAACGGGAGCTTTCCTTGCGCCAGACAGATAGAGCCAGGGTTCTAGCCACTTCATCGTCAGCAAAGCATCATACCGAGTAGCGAGCAGTGGGGCGTAGCTGACCAGGTAACCTCGTACAATGTGCGTTGATTGAGGCACCTAACAGAACTTGAAGGGTTCGCTGTTCGCCAGGCACAAGAGCTGCTTGTGAGCGTAATCAAGCTCGTCCCTGAAATCCATCCCGTCCTCGTTATCCAGCCTCTCGCGGAGCCACAGCTCCACCTGCTCGCACGCTTCCAGGCTGTCCGGGTTGTCGTGATGGCTGGGGTCTTCCAGCACCTCCATGGCGGTGTCTGCAACCAGCGTCACGAACTGCATCGAGACCTGCATGAACTTCCTCAGGATCGACTTGGGCTTCCCGGACTGCGCGTACTTGTACAGTCCGGGCTCTAGCAGGTTGATGTGGATAAAGGCGTTGTCTTCGTCGCCGAGCTGTACCACGTTGAACCGCCCGACTTCCTTGAGGTAGTATTCTGTTGCGCAATTCCGTGCGAGCTTGCTACGGTTTTCCGTCGATTCTCTCGTAAAGTGTCTCGTGGTGATATCAGCCATTTGTCGTCCAAATGTAACCTATATCATAGGGCGGACAAGGTCGAAATATCGCCACATAAAGCTCTACCGGCGTGTTAGCATCGAAGCTACGTTATTAGAATGGGGAGAGGCTTACTTCGGCTACCTGGATATCTTCGTGGAAAATCCCGGGGAGAAGGCAGTAATAGGGGAAGAGCTCAAAATGCGAGGCGGTCATCCACTCGGCTACAGCTAAGCCGTGGATTATTTCCTTCATCAGGAGCGCACCGGCATTCTCGCTGGCGAAGAACGGCCGGCCGTGAATGTAGTCATTCATATCCATGCTTTTCCCAGCCAGCACCAGGACGGTTTTTCTTCCCTGGAATAGGAACGGAGTCGACTGTGCTCGAAACGTTTCAAATTTGGTCATGATATTTAGCTCCGAACGGGTTGATTTGGGATCTTCCGCGACATATTCTCCCATGTCGCCGAATAGCACCTGTAGCTCAAACAATAGCTCATCGGTACAGATAATTCCAAGTTCGGTAGCCCGGTAGTGAAAGTAGGTCTCTAATTCCGCAAAGGAGCTGCCGCGAAGAGGTGTCGACGGGTTGTAAATCGTGTCGCAGTCCTCGCAGCGGTTGATAAGCGTTGGGTAACCATAGAGCGAGAGCAGTGCGGCAAACGTATACTTGCGCAATTTTTTGTCTTCTCTTTCTCCCTGCTTAATCTTGTGGTGTATGCACCAGGTCTCGGCGCTTGCTGCTATCGCCGGGAACAGCTTCTCTACCGCCGGCAGGAACTCGGCGAGTACACCGGCGAACGGCTTGGAGAATTCGTCGTATTTCATTCCTAGGGGTCTGTGCGGCCAATCTGCGGTTTCACAAGAGCCGATGTATCGGATTGTCAAGCGATCTCCAGGTGCGAGATCCCCCTCTCGGGCCACGAACTTCCATCGTTCCAACTCTTCGAATGCCTTCTCCTCCTCCTGGAGATATAACGCGAGCGTATCGAGCTCGGCGACTGAGATGGACCACGATGTGACGTAGAGTACATATCCATTTTCTACGAAATACGGAGATCTGGAACGGAATTGGTACCAGGGACTTATGGACATGACGCGTTGGAGATCTTGGTCGGTAACGCGCATCGGGCAATCCGTGAATTTTTCATACACGACGAGTTGGTCTAGATTGTAGCTTCTCCCGTCTAAGAGTGCAATGCTCGCGAGTTTGTTCCCTATGCAGGATAGATAATAGCGTCTGTCTTCGTCTCCTTTGGGCCAATCCGCCAGGCAATACTCGAGAAATTTTAGGATCTTGGCCCAGTTCCATTCTCCCAACATGTCTGTGTACTTGATAAGAGGGGGTTTATCGTTGTCTAAGTTGGTCTCATTTTGGAATTGAGCTAGACGGCGCTTCTTCTTCGACCGTGCTAGATGCTCGTTTATGCGTGCATCCTCTGAGCTGGGTTCTTGCACCGAATTGGTTTCTTCAGTAGGGTCAGGTGGTTTAATCGGTTCGGTCGTTTCATCGATTGTGGTGCGTGGTCTTTTCGCTAGACTTGGGCGCTCTTTAGTGAGTGATGTGGACGGCTCATCTAACCCACTTAAGGGTGGCGTATGCTGATCTAGGAGCATATCGGCTGTTGGCGAAGTAGGTTATATTCGTATGTATCATTGAAGAGTATATCCAGCTATATCGTGATGTAACAAGGCGCAAGTGGAAGATACATGGATGCTCTTCTGTTGATGTTAGGGATGCAAATCCAAGCGGATCGACTCGGTGTTTGAGGTTATATGCCAGTATCTGATGAACACCTAGAGCCTTGAGTCTCCCGAGAAAACAAAGTGGACACCAACTTCTGGGATTGCCCCTAACGCAACATTACGCACCGTCTTCCCCCCTTCCCCTTAACTTCCATACCTACCTCCTTAGGTAGGGACGAGCGTAAGCGATGTTGAGTGACGACTTCAAAAGTCTCACGTGGGGCTTCTACACGGAATCGATTAGATAACTCCACTAGGAGCCATCTGCGTCGAAGTATCAGGATTAATTCGAGAAATCTATTTTATGTTTCTATATTGGGGAAAACGTATCGAAAAGCCGAAGGGTGTAAGATAAATAGTCGGGTAAATATGAAATCTTATGCAGGCCAATCACAATATCATCAATACCCCTAAATGAAGATAGCCGTCAGTATAAGCCAACGCCTACACCTCCGTATATCGGTACTACCGAGCGGTGCCAACAACACCTTCAAACAATACTCCTCCCGAAGGGTTGGACTCCCGCCCGATTTCTGCCTCCTCCAGCGGAAGAAGGGGTCCGTTCTCGAGGACGAATCGACGATGCCACGCACCGACAAATAGCCCGTCGGGGTCGACACTCTCGCGGACTTTCCGCCACTGGCGCAAGTTGCTGTCGTACATGCGTTCGATATCTGCTCCTTCTGTCTCAAAGTTCTTCGCCCAATGCGGTCGGCCGCCGAGATCCCGCATCAGCCACTCAAACGCCTCGTAATACCGGGCGTGGCACGGCGGGTCGCTGTGGTAGGGTCTGTAGAGGGTGGCATTCAGGTACAATGTCGGGCTGTCTTCCACGGTGGGGTCGAGGTATGCCCTGCTATTTGGCACCAGGGACTTCGGGTTGGAAGGCGACGTGTTTGACACTCGCACCTCGACGGGTGCGTGCACGTAGAGTCCCTCCGCCGAAAAGGGGATGTTGTGTGGTACGTAGTCGGGATCCGAAGGCGGGAGCTGATTGAGCCAGCTGCTCAACCGTCGGAGCGCCTCGGGTCCTTTGTGGAGGGGAATGGCCCACTCGTTCACGAATTGCGAATATAGGCAGTTCATCAAGAGCGCCTTACGGCTAGGCTGAATGGCGCTGCTAGCGGTGCCGTTCCGGAAGCCATACTGCATTCCGAAAACAAACCATTCAACCCAAGGAAGGATCCGCGGGCAGAACTGCGAAATGTACAGCAAGTTGTGGTAAACATAGTAACCGAGGGTACTGTCATAGTATGACGTTTTGGGGTTTACCAGCGGCTCGTCTGTCTTCTCCGCGGACCAGATCACTGCGCGCCGCGTATAGGGATACCACCACACCCTGACGAACTCGGTTTGCGTCCAGAGATCTCTGTCCCATGCATTGAGCATCTTCACGTCAGTATCGATAACCTGTTTCCACCGCAGCGTGAACTCAGGGACAGCTCGGAAGGTGACTTCGGTTATGATACCGAGCGCACCCAGGGAGAGAAGCGAGGCGCGAAACAGTTCGGGGTTCTCCTCAGGGCAGCAGAACTTAGTAGTGCCATCCGCGATGGTTATTCGCAGAGAGAGTATGTCTTCAGACATCAAACCATGCCTGAGACTAGATCCATGCGTGCCGGTCGAAATAGCTCCCGCGATAGACTGTTGGTTGATGCTACCTAGGTTTGGCATGGCGAGACCATATTGCTCGAGTTCTTCGCAGAGCGCATACAATCTTATACCTGACTGCATGACGACGACCCCGTTGGAGGTGTCCACAGACAGGATGCGATTGTACTTGTCGAGATTTACCAGCCAAGACGAGGTGCAAGTCATGGAGCTGGGCGAATGGCCACAGCCAGTTGTGGTGATACTGCGACGGCATTTGTGTGCCAACTTGACGATCTTTTCGATCTCGGGTAGCGTCTCCGGCTGGAAATAAAATTCTGGCCGCGACAGGAACGTCTTGGCCCAGGTACTGTGGACATGGCCGGCCTTCGCGCGGAAAGGGATGCCATCATCGCATTTTGCGACCTCAGAAGCAAGTAGAGGATCCATTGTGCGCAAAATTTGATACCGACAACCACAATATCGAATGTGAGAAGCGATTTGTAATTCTATGATTTCTTCCGGGATAATGACCGTACGATGTGATTTTCAGGGTCCTCCCTACATGCCGGTAGCGGTTGGGTGGTGCGGTGGAGCCGGCGCGAGCCGAGACCAGATCGAGACTAGATAGATGGCGTCAACTCTTCAATACCTATCACGGCTGGGTACGAAGGGTACGAAGGGTGCGAAGATGGTCAAGGTCAGTCAACATGGCTTGTATTAGATTTGAGAGGTATTTAGATAAATATTAGAAAAATTGGACTGGGTCAGATTCTCGAGGGAAAACCACGATAAAAGAACTAGAAGCCATTCTAGAATGCTTCTGTAAGTTAGAAGTCAAGTTGCATTCGTAGATTTTCGCCACCGCAAAGGTCTGTGATTGGTTCATCTAGATGCCACCGTGCCATTGAAAAGCCACCTGCATGCACATGTGGACAATGCCGCTGTTTTACGACATATAAATACCTCATTGCAGAAGAAGCTTGGCACTTGATAGTCGCATCAATATCCGATATTCCGTAGTTAGGACTGGAATATGCACTAATTAAGACGACTAACTTTATCGAGTCGGAGCACAACCTTTATCAGATCTAGGACGAGCTATCACAACGAAACTTCTCGTTAAACCTTGTAATGCAAAGCAACTCTATTTTCAAATCCAGTAACATTAAAGTATCAGCCTTATAAGTTAACTCCGCTATGGCAGAGTCGAGCACTATGTCAGCCAGGCTCTCTAACAGGTCCAAGCTGAGGTCACGGCTTTGTGCATATAGTTGTTGGGAGTCGAGGACTCAGTTGGTTTTAAGGGGCTTGGTATATCGTAGATCTTTGACCTTGACTACTCTCAGGAAAATCAGTTCGTGTGATTTCTCCGTGCTTTGTGTTGGGGAATTCACTGCCATGCAGGTAGGAATAATAGGGGGGAAGGGAAAAGAAGCACGAACTTGGATGTGAAGTGAGCGTTAACTTTTGTTAATATGGAATTATTCAACTTTTGAATCAACTACACTATACACAACAAGGTCTATGCTAAGAGTAGCTATGGAGAATAATAAGTCATAGGGATAGATTGGGGAGTATTTTGAAATTTGCTGGTGTTGATATCTTGCATACCTCTACATAGGTACTTGTAGGACTGGGGATACTGACTTATCAAGCTGGAATACCTCATGAAAAGGTGTGAATGTATATAAGGCAATATGATAGAGTTAATCAGGTACATTCAATAGTTAAATGCAATGTGAAGTCTTGTAGGTGTTAAAACACGTGCATTCACCGAACCGCAGCACGTACTTTCCTCGCGTACCTTCCCAGGTGCGAGTTGCCAGTTGCCCAAGGCAGCTACGTTCTGCCATTCGACTGGGCTTCATTTTTACCAGTCCAACTCGACTTCCTCAGCAAACATTCTTTTTCATTATTTTACTCGCCAGCCTCGACTTTACCTCCGACGAATCTCGACAACTTTTACAATTCCCGCCCTCAACCTTCTTCCTCTCTCATTTTTCAACTCAACTACCTAAGCAGAGCATCATTATATCCATAGCAGATGCACCAGAGGTTAATCAACAAGTCTGGAGCTCGGGTTTGAAGCATCGTTCTGGATTCCTATCTCTAGGCTACATCTCTTCCTCTAGGTTTCATTTAATGCCACCGTGACGCGCGACGCGTCGCCTCCTTTTGACCATGTTCTACAGCCACGAAAGTAGGTTTAACCGATAGTCGTCGCGTAGGCCTTACTGACACGGTGGGATAGTTTTGACGAGCCGCCAGTATGGCGTGGCAACTATTTGGTAAGCAATTCCTAATACCTGGCCCCGGTGTCCCTTTAGACATCTGTATCATGATTTGATCTAACCCTCGAATAGGCTTGTCGCAACTGTCGGAAAGGGTACAAGCACCAAGAGAGTCTCTAAAAAGGCAATACAAGATGTCGATGTGCAGAAAGCATGTGGGAAGATCATCGAACCCGGCGCCCCAGTTGCTCTACGACTTCAGGGCCAGCTGCTTTATGGTGTGTCAAGTGTCTATAACCAGCAATGTTCTTACATGCTGGCCGATCTCCAAAGGATCCAGGCGCACATGCACGTTTTCTTCACCAAATTTGGGCACAATCAGCTTGATCCAGAAGCAGGCCACACAAGGTAAGGGTTCTTTGTAATACTCCAGGCTGATAAGCGACATGTCTGGAAGACGCTTGGTGGCCACTGACAAATTATTTCTAGGCCCGAGAATCTTCTAATCATGAATGATCCCGACTTCGTTCCCGATATGCGCTTGCCTCAGTTCGATCTTGATGCCTTTCTAGCAGCCACTAGTCAAGGAACCAACAAGACTTCCTCTCAGATGTCTCCTTTTCGCAGTAGTAGTTCTGTACCAGGTTTTGACCTAGATTTTCAACTTGACCGCTCAGACTCCTCTGGTCCCCGAGGTTCCCCGTTCGGTCTTCAAGGTCTTTCCTCGTCGCAGAAGCCGGAAGGCGGTCGTATACACATCCACCAGGACGACGAGTTCGCCGGAGCGGGCAACTGGGGAATGGATATAGACGAGAATGGAAACATCATCGAGCTGGACGAGCCTGCCATCTTTCACGACGAACTCGAGCTACCTCCTCTACCGGAAATGGAAGGTAAAAATCAAGAACAAGCGAATGCGGAGCAGCACAACCAACCAAATATCGATGATCAAGGTGACTTCATTATGATGGACGAAGAACCACGACCCGAAGCCCAAGCGTTGCCGGAACGTCAATTGCCAGACGAACACGACCCATTCCAAGATGACATCCAGCAACACGAGCAGGCCCCTGTTCGTAGAAAGAGGAAGGCTCGTGTGTTGCACGCCGATGAAGAGACCCAAATCTCGAGAAACACCATGAGAGAGTGGCAAGATAATTACTTGGAGTATTGCGCTACCAAGAAGGTGCGAGCTACGGGAGCCGCACGAACGAAAACAAATGCTATGCTCTTGACTTTTGGTCTGGGCCTGGGCAATATCGGCCAGAACCTCGGTGTCCCCGGAATGGCCCACCCCCTTGCCCTTGAATTCTCGGGTGATTTGTTATTCACTGCTTTTACCGGGCTCGACGTACCTCAGCTAACCCGTGGCAAACGTCGATCGGCAACCGAGTCTATCGAAGACGACGAGGAACAGAATGAGCGCCGAGTCAGACCACGACTCGAAACCGATGCTGATCAGCAAGGTCGCAGCCAGCAGGGCGACGACATCGTCATGTTTGATGATGACCAACCCGTTCACAGCTCTCCTGAAGTTGGCCGAGAGGCTCAGGCGGCCATGTCCGATCACCTTTCTTCCGCTCTGCGCATGCCTTGGAACCAAGGCTCTTCCGTCCATGGTTCTGCTCAAAAGGGTCGGATTCCATCCAGCCCCCTAGGAAACCGAGGTACCGCCCAAGACGTCATGCGCTACAGCGATGACCCATCTATGGATTTCGGTTTCGACATGGGCGGTCTCCATTCGCAAGACGACGACCTTCAAATGCGATTAGGTGCAGGACCGGAAGGCGAAGCGCAGGCACAGGGAGAGCCGAAATCCCCCGTTCTCGACCTCGAAGGACAGAACTTCTTTTCGTTCATGGAGACTGCGGTACGCGACAACGGCGAGCGTCGGTTGGACGAAGATTACGACGTGAATCGCCGATGGGTCGCATTCGACGACATGTTCGTGCCCCGCGAGACGCCGCGCGCGACGGCGGCGCAGGCGTTCTACCACACGCTGTGCCTCGCCACCAAGGGAAAGATGGAAGTCGAGCAGGACGGCGAGCCGAATGAGCCTTTCGGTGGCATCTGGGTCGGCCTCAAACTGTAAATGGACCATCGATCTGGTTCATTTGTCACTTCGGGAGAAGTGCCGAAGACAATTTCAAGTGCCGCATACGGCTCCTATCACATTACAACTCTTCTAGTGGCGAAGCCCATTTCGATCACATTAATAATCGACGAGGGTAGTACGATGGCGACTGGTTGATATAAGTTAACTTCAGTGTCTATCCACTGCATGGCATAGGCGTCGGGGAGGTGGAAGATCTGACGCGAAGCTAGACGGATAGGCCGAGGGGCGATTTGCGTTGTCTTGCGATATTGCCTTTTTTCTTCTTCAAGCTGGGCTGGTTGGGGAGATACAAAATCTGGAAGACAGGTTTACATGGCGGAAAGAATAACCCGCGAAACCTGGAGTGGTTGGCCAGATTGTTTCACGATTCACATATTCTCACTTTGAAGCATCCGTCCGTATTCAGGGGATGGATTTGCTTGCTTCACTAGCTAGATAGCACTGTTCTAGACGCGACGAGTTAATTGATGAAGAGCTATTAGTCCCCATTTCTCATGATTCATTTGATTATTTGACTACGTACTTTGCAATTGAACTAATTAATCATAAGCATCGTCATCGTCGGCTATACCCTCACGGTCCTGGAAGACCATGTATTCGTCTTCCGACGCGTCTTCTCCTGCGACTAACTTCCAAGCATCTCTGACTGCGTTCAAGCACCCGTCATCGAATGCTAGGCTGAGAGACGGCGAAGGGAAGGCGAGCGTAGAAACGCCGTTACGGGTGGTAGTGGAGGATTCTCGAGCACTGAGGGATTGTTCATATTGCAACTTGTACAAGCAGACGGGGGTCGTCGAGCTGTCCGCAGGTGTAGCAGCAGTCAGTAGATTCCTGAGAGCCGACTCGAGTCGTTCTACGGCTTTGGGCGCCGCTTGGGTGGTCAAGTATATTGCACCTAATCAAGTATGGTCAGCTAGGGTTCTCTGACTGTAGTTCAAGACTTGAGGAGATAAGAAGATTGGTGCAATCAGTTTGTCAGAGGTTAAGAGTCGTCAACGCGAAGCTCAGACAATGTAGATAAGTATTCGTATAATTGGTTCATCATAACACCAGCGGGAAGAGTAGGAAAGAAGATGCGAACTCACTTTGACCGGCGGGACACTCTCCCGTGTCGCTGGAATGCACAAGTGCATATATCGGGCCGTCCGATGATTCGGAGCTGCCGGGGAAGGCTACAACAGCGACCGCGGGTGTAGGTGCGCCTTCTACGATGACCTCGAATAGCGTCTTAAGGGGGGAGTTAACCACCGCGACGAGACGGGTGATCGTCGGGGCGTCGGCCGCGGCTTCGGTCTGTGATGTGACCAACTTTGTGGTGCGAACGGATAGACCGTTTGACAAATCCAGCGAGATCTCACTACCACTTGGCTCATCTTTGATCTCCGCCTTCGTATCGAGCATGTAAATACCCCCGCCCACCGCTCCAGCACGGCATGCTACCTGTGCGATTTCCGACGAGCCACCCCACTTGGGATAGACAGCGCAGAAACCAGGGCCGAAGAGGCCCATGGAGGTGAGGTGACGATGAATGGTAGCCAGCCCACCCCCCACCGTCACGCGGCCATCCAACGTCAGGGTTAATGCAAGGACGTACGTCTGCAGGTTTTTGTCCAGCTTGAATTCACTAGTCAGGAACCCGGAGAGTGGCTTGTCTTCTTGTTCCTGCCAAAGCGGTCTTTGCTCGTCAGAGTCGTAGTCCATGACGAACTTGAGAAACTTCATCAGCGACCGCTTGGACCTAGCCGGTATGGATTGCGTAGAGAACACATCTTCTCGACTGCTAGGTATTCGGGCCAGCTTCGAGCTAGCATCGGTCGCCTCTGCGTTGTAGACGTAGAACGAGCCGACTGCTAGAAACTCGACTTGCTTGTATGCTCTGGATGATACGAGCTGTTCCACCAGCTTCGACCGGGTGTGTATGATCTGGGGAGCTAGAGCAAGCGAGTATGCGCGGGGAAACGACAGGCCAAGGTTTGCGGCTTCTGGATGTTTCCAGGCAGATGCATTCTTGAAGATGTTCTGTCGAATCGAGGGTGTTGGTGCCTTGGCTTCATTCGACGAGTTCTCTCCTATAGAAATTCCAGCATGGGTGGCAGCCCAGCCATCTGCTTCCTGAAGACTGAAAGCAGCTTCATTCTCGCCGTAGTAATCGTTGGGATCAAGGTGGAGGATTCGCTTCTTGGACCGCGAGAGAGCTCTTTTAAGGCGGAAGCGGGCTAGGTCAGTCAGATCAAGTTCTTGACACTGCTCTTGGGGTAGAGGTTGCTTACAGGGCCAGTAGCGATTGCTGCAGACCCGTGCCGCAGATCACTACATCCCATGGCTCATCTCCGAGAGTTTCCATCGTGAAAAGAAGATGCGAAGAGCTGTGCTTTCCGAAAATTTGTAGTCGGGAAATGGAGCTGAAGGTGGAACTTTCCGGTGGGTCCTCAATTACGGACGCCGAGAATCCGACGACGCACGTGCCAACAAAGAATTGAATTAACCGAATTGGAACGAAAAGCCTTGAATTTTTTCCTTTCTTTTTCAACACCACCGCTCGCCAGCGCGTATCGTGCTACTCCTCGAAGCGTTACAATACTGGTTATTGAGCAGCCTTTCAGTAGGCTGTTTCTATCCGAGCGGCAGACTAAAAGTCGTCCCGTATCTACTGTCCTGGAAGCTCGCGCGTGATAGGATGGTTCGAAGGGTTGATACATTTCACTTCGAATACCTAGTGGTATGCAGTATTTTTTTGCCACCTTTTTCGAGCTGATATTAAACTAGACTACCTAGTTGTGTTGGTATGGTGCTCTGAACAATCCATTTGAAGCGGATTGGGGATATAGTAGGACAGTGATTGTAAAAAACAGCCTTGCAACGGCGAAGGCTCAAAACAAAACAATCAGGCTTAATATGTTCTGATATATGAATCTTCGTTGTGACCTTGACTTAATTTCACGATCAAACATGGGACAGTATAGATTTCATCGTGTTGGGTATCTTTAGACTACTCCTGTAGAACAGCACAGAACTCCTTCCATCTGGCTTCAGCCACCGTAGCAAACCTCTTCATCAACGCAGGTCCAACAACCGTTCCACCATGCTTCGACATAGTCAGGACCTTGGTCTCCCCGCCCGTGCTGTCGACCACCATAGTCACGGTCTCGTCGCACAAGCTTTCCTCCAGCCTGTCCGGGTCCACGAGAATCCAGTACTGGTCGGCCCCTTTCTTCTGTCTCTCCTTGGCCGTAAACACAGCCGCCGTGCAAGCCACCGGCAGCCCGCGTATGCTGAGCGGAGAGGGTTCTTCTCGAGAACATAGCACAGTCTCCTGATCCACATCCCAGTGCGCTCGCGGCAGCTTCGTATCTCGTAGAGCAGCCAAGACCGCCGCCCAGGCCACGTCGAAGGGGTTGCCGTCGAAAGAGACGAACAGGATGTCGATGTACAGCACCCAATACGCCTTGACGTCCTTGACCGCCTCACCAGCCTCCGCATCTTCTCCCTCCATCTCCATCTCGCCAGACATGTCGTGGTATATCCGCAGGTCCGCAGTATCCAAGAGCTTCGAGCTGTGCAGCAGGGAGTAGAGGCGCGTGCTCAGGGTCTGCGCGAGCGTGGTGGGCGGCACGCCGGGGAGGAAGTTGGGCGCGCACCCGGTGGCCAGCTCGACATTCGGCACCAGCAGGTCGTAGTCCCGCAGCTCGTCGTCGCCGCCGCCGCCGCCGCCGCTCGCGCTCTCGCCGGCCGCTGCTGCGCGGAAGTTGGGGATCTGCGAGGTCAGCAGCGTCTCGCCGCGCACACCGCAGATCACGGTCGTGTCGCCCGAGCGCACGACGGCGCTGCCGTGGGCGTGCGCGAGGGACGACGTGTTGACGCTGTACGGACGGGCCTGCGCCGGCTGTCGGCCGTTCGTTCGCGCGGGTGGTATGGACGCGTCGGCCGGTTGCAGGTTCGCGAGGAGGAAGGGGTGGGGTGTGAGCTTTGCGAAGGTGGCGCTCGACAGCGTCAGGGAGTTGGTCGCCGCCATGGTGTGTGTAAGGAAAAGAGCCCGCGGATAGTCGAACGAGATTGGTAAATTGACACTATGAGAGCTTGCTAACGGACTTTCCAAATCATGGTCGATCAATGGGTTGTTTGTGGTGGTGACCATATGAAATTTAAGAACGGGCCTAACGTAGCCTCGCGGGGGCTTCAATTATAAAGTGGGACTGCGTAAGGCAAAGTCCAATCAACGATTGCTGATCGACAAGGCTGGCAGATGTGTATAACACAGATAAGATAAGCTAACGTGACTACATCTACATCCTTTTCCAACCCTTCCCTATGACGACCTCTGAATAGCTGCTACTAACGGAGCTCCGTCCATGTAGAACGAGGCACGACTGACCAAGCCTGCATCCACTCCTGAAGTCACCAAGTAGATAAAGGCAAAAGCTGGTACTGTAATCTTCTCCTTTTCCGGATCGTTCTTAACCCGCCATGTGATGTGGCATGGCTGGTAGATCTTGTTTTCTACCAGATCTTACAAGTATGGTCAGCTTTTATATCTTCGAGTAGGGCAGGTTGCTAAGCTTTTACCTACCGAAGCTCTCGGTTTCGTGATGCATCATCTCCAGTCTTGCCCAAGTAGCGCCGAGAAAGTTGCGAATCGCATCTAGTCCTTCCACAAGTGGCATATTACCGAACTGCATATTCGCATCTCTTGCGTATATGCTTGCGAGTCCAGATACTTCGAGCGAGTCATTGACGGCATGGAACTTGTCTGCGTGTGAGCTTCCATAACCCGTGTTTCTAGTTAAATTCAACTTACCCTCTGTAACCATGCTTGGGCTTCAGATCGAGTCTTCGGGACGAAAGCCATTACCATTAATCCCCGTGATGCTTTACTTGATCTCGATGTTATGGCTTCGTTGCCATGATATCCTGATTCCTTTGGCATACTCTGCCGTATTTATATTCGCCATACCTACCGACGAGCTGACTAAATCACGAACAGGACCGTTTTCCTATTTGGGAAAGGCTTGATCTGAACAGCGATATAACACCCGTTCAAGAAGAAGCTAGTGTTGAAAGAGGACCTGGCACAGGTTGACTGCTTGTCGGACGTAGTTCCTCCGATTACAAATATTGCACATCGTGAAGTTGATTTCATTGTCTAAAGTTACCCGTATGGTTGCCGTCTTCATCGGTATCCTTGCATCCCCCTAAGTAAGTCAAACCCATCCTAGATCTACATGAGCTTGGGTCTAAGCCTACATCGTATGACGCCGTTGGTAGGCACGTTAGGTAGTTTGGAACAGCGCCAGCTCATGATGTTGCCGAGCTGTTGATTGACTACCTAGGTACTGGTTTGGCATTGAAAGCAACTATCTATCATGTAAGCAGCTCTCTGAGCTGACCGGAATCGACAATGAGCGTAATGAGATAGATAGATCAAATATTTGGCTTATATGGTAGGTATTTTATTATGTTTTAGTAGACCGAGAAGACTCGATCTCGCTATCTGTTGATCACTAGTAACCATACGGCTAGCTACCTCTCTCCTAAATGTATCCTCGCAAAATCGCCGTCTTGGGTCATAAATTAGAAGGGGAGGAGCCTAGAGGCAATATATATAGTCTCAGTCAAAGAACATAAATGGGGAAAATAGTGTCGGAGGCATGAGTGTACGCCTTTCCTCTTGTTGTACAATAGCTTGGCCGGTATACAGGCGGGAATAGTGATCTCTATGCATACCCCTTCGGCGTCGTATCAAAATACCCAACGAGGGAAAGTCCTTGAGTGTAATATCTGCCTAGGTAGTCTACCTTAACAATATGGCCATATGCCCGTGGCAGATGGGGTCCTACAATATGTATTGCCCTCTGAATGTCTCTTGATTCTGTTGGGAATCCCTACTCCTTCAAACTTGACCCCATGCAACTGCCTCTCTCATCCAATGGCCTTGTGAAAACATGACACTGTGTAAAAATTCGACTCCTATGGGTATCCACCCTTGCTTGCCGGAAGAGAGAATTTCGATTGGGGTGGGCCACTTACCGTGTTTGATCGAAGTCGCTCTTTCTGCCCTCTACAGGTTTAGACACTTGCTTGTCGCGCCCTGACCTCCTGTTGCTGGCACCTCCCTTTGCCCTCATGTAGCTAGCGTCTTTCCCTGTCTTAGTGCTGCTAGCGTCTTCCCCTATTGTCTCGTTGCCGGGTAGCGCCGCTCGCGTGGCTGGCGTACCGGAACTACACCACGTTGCTCAGCACAAACTGCAGTACGCTACCGCTACCCAGCAACGACGGTAGCCTGCACGTGCCTTTGGTAATTTTGATCCTTTCTGCTGTTTATTTAAACGTGCACCCGCCGCAATTAACACTCTCAACATCTTTCAACAAAATCCATCCTTTCACTCTACATTCACATCGAATATTGCCCACCATGCACCTTCATGGTGCTCCCTCTCCCACATGACATCTTACACCCTATAGCATCCTACATCCAGTATGTAGACATGTTATGTCTTCTACGGGATTGGTCCTGGATCTGTCGCAGAGTTGCTTTTGGTCTTGTCCATAAGCGCTCGCTTGGGTTGCAACTTTCACACACCATACATCACTTCTTCTTCTCTTCTGTTGTCTTCCATCAACTCGTACTACATACACACTCAAGCCGACCTCTGTACTTCATTGTCGCTTGTAGTCATCCAGCTCTCATACACTCTCCTCCGCACCGCATGATCTTGCGATACATCTAACTAAACCAAAGAGCCTATCGTGGACAGCAAAGACACAAAGGAGACTGATGTCTGTACCTACACAATCAACCGTCGTGCCCTTTTTCTTCTTACAGTAACACGCAGACATCGTGTTGGATAATCACAACAATTCAGGTATGTATCTATGTCTCAACGTATGGGGAACGTACTAACTAATGGTCAAGTGGTTCTGCCATACCTACTTCTCGTGTCACCATTCAACCACAGTTGCGAGGGTGCCCTCGCTAAGTGGATCACAATTACGAGGACGCCCCAGCCAAGTGAAAGGCCATTGCAACTTGGACGCTTCTCATCTTCCCACTACCACACCTACCAAGCACTCTTGACACCCTTCGATCTGCCGCCAAACTAGGTAGGCGCCAAACTGGGTAGGCGCCAAACTGGGTAGGCGTCAAACTAAGCGCCAAACAAACTACCTAAGGTAAGCGCCAAACCAAGCGCCAAACCAACACTAACAGCGACATCTTAGGAACAAAGACTGTCATCCTCAGCTAATGCCACCCCGGCTGACCCTCGAATAGAGGCTTCGACCTCGTCCTCGCGTGCCCAAGTTGCTAAGGCTTGGCTGAAGGAAGCCTCATTGGCCACAGGTAACCCGAACTCCTCCACAACATCACTGCCCAGAAGTCATGGACTCATAAATACTCATCCTTCACCTCGTTATCAAGAGACCGGTAGATTCATGTAAGAATGACTACACTTATCACACCCTACCCTCTCCTCCCCACCATCTGCTATGAAGCATCACATTCCACAGCTCAGAGGCGTGGTCCTTCACTATTTGCGACATCATCTCCAATTCAGCAAGTTGCTCACGCGGAGCATCTATCCTAGATAGGATTGAACAACTGCCTGTTGATGAGCACCAGCCGAGACCTCGTCAATATTGACGACATACTAAAAGAACTACTAGTATGTACCTACACTTTCGTCTTTGTGGCGAACCTGCCACCTCCCCCAGCACATCTAACACCCCATTGAGAGGCGGTGGCGGCGGTCAATACACCTCTCTGTTACCCTACTCTCCCATTCTGCAGACTTGGACACTTCCGCCGAATGGGGGTCGGGGTGGTCGCGTCCGAGAGCGCCACTAGTAACACCGGAAAAAAAAAGGGTTACTCTCTCAGTGGTGATATCTGGGTATGAGTTTGGCTGGCAGGCGTGACACCAAGCTTCAGCTCCCTCTTTAAGGTGACTGTCATCAGTTAGGTAAGAGACACACTTCATGAAGAACTCCACCTTTAGCCAACAAGAGATACTGACATCCAACAGGTCATCTTGCTGCTTCGGACTGCACTACAACGTGGAGAACATCGACACCTTCCTCACCATCTTCCTCGAAGGGATTCCGACCATCCTCGAGAACATCCATCTTCCGAAATCCCCGAGAGCATTCATCTTCCGAAATTGAATAGTATGGGTGTCAAGAGTATCCTGAAGCATGGAAGCCAGCTTCGTACCCTCACGGGCTCGCTCCCATCCGATTGTCTAACAGTCGCACCCGACTACCTATGCTCGACATAGGCCAACATATAACACCGGAGCCTGGTTCCCCTGCCTCATTACTCGGCTGATGGTGCTCATTGGACGTATCGTCGGTGGCTGTTCGTCTTTGGCTCTTGCCATCGCGCCGTACACTCCGCAGTCCCCTACGGTGTTGATCGAGAACACGGAGAAGACCTGCCAGTTCTGGCCCAGACCGTACAACATCGTGGGGAGTACCCAGCAGATGCGGAGCGACGACGAGGTAGCCATCGTTGACCTCGAGAATGACCTCGTACAATTCAATTACACCGGTATGGCTTTACCTGCCATGTTCCGCCAGCCTCGGAAGCCCCTGCAAGGGATCTCTTGCATCCAATGTCTAACAGTTGCACCCGACTACTCTTAGACCGATGAAGCTCTTCTGCGGACTCGTATGCGATCGATTAAATCGCAGGGCAACCTGAGAGCACCTCGGTACAGTATGCTACTTCCCAGGAAGTACTTTTTTACTTCCCAGGAAGTACCTTTCCACTTCCCCGGAAGTACTTTCCAGATAACTCAACGAGGAGAACGACGAAACCATGACCAATCAAATCCTACAAGCCAACGAGGCTAATGGCGGTACTCGCAACGGCGACTCGTTCATCTGCCGTTGGACAGACTGCGGCATGGCCGCAAATCACCCCTACAAACGTAGATCGACCCTGAGGCATCATCTCTGCGAAGTCCGGCGCAAGCGGATCATAGACGCGGCAGACGACGCCGCAGGCAATGAGAGCGCCGAAACGGCTGCCGGAACTCACCCGCCTATCTGATTCTGGGTGGAGCAGTAGCGTTCTAGCTTTCTGCTTGCTCTCCGGGCTGCCGCTGAGTCCAAAGTCCAACACCATGACATACAGCTTAGCGGTAGCCCGAGAACAGGTCGTAGCTTGAAAGTCTCTCCCCAGACAATATGGGCCCCAGTTTCTCCCGCTTGCCCCCCCCGGCACGGCTCGCTCTCTGGGTTGTCGCTTTCTTCCCAAGTCCAACACCATGACAGGAAGCTTAACGGCAGCCCAGAGAACAGGGTATACGGTATGGCGTTCGACAAGATTCGACGGGATCAGCGGAACAGGCCGTTTGCCTTCTGCCAGTTCACGGTAAGTACCATATCGCGCGAGTTAGCCTTGAGCAGAGCTAATCACAGAGCAGAAGGACGAACATGCCCAAGAGGCGGTGACGAAGGCAAAGGGATCCCTCGTCGATGACCGGCCTTGCCGCTGCGAGATGGTGAAGGCACGAGAATGAGTTGTAGCTTGCGTACCAGTCTCTGCACCATCAACTCCTACCCCTCAAGCCTCGCCCACTCAAGCCTCGTCCATAGCTCGTTCTCCGGGTTGCCGCTGAAGCCAAAGTCTAACACCATGACATAACGCTTGGCGGCAACGCGAGATGAGATCTGAGTCATACCCAACATACACAAGAACCATCTTCACAATACGTTTTTAAAACGAAGGCGATAGTAGCAGCAATCACAAATATCCCAGCGACGAACTCGTCGTCCTGTTTAGCCAGTTCGACAAACAGATCAGGGAGATCGAGGCGGTTTGGAAGGATAGGGGTATGACGGTTACTACCCAAACATCCTACCCAACAAACTTCCCGCCGACGAACTTGTCGTCCTGTTTAGCCAATTTGAGAAGCAGATGAGGGAGATCATGGTCACTGCCCAAACATCCTACCCGATACACAAGAACTATCTTCACAATATGCCTCTAAAACAGAGGCGATAGTCACAATGAGGCAGATGAATCTGGTAGAGGATTCAAGGTTCGAATCCTTAAGCTCGGTGACGCGACATCCGCAGGTACGAATTTGCAATATGCGAACCACGTCATGTTCGCCAGTCCTTTCCTGGCCAATCTCCAGGAGATCTGGGACATGGCGGAGCGCGCGAATGGCCCGAAAATACGTGGCTCGCGTACTGGCTGCTTGCACAATAAAATAGCAGCAATAAAACATAGACAAACCAGAAATCTGATAAACTGCAGTAGCGACTTGTGACTTGGATAGAAGGTACCTGTGATGTGAGCATGTTAGTACGCCAAATCCTCAGCTAAATAGGGGCTGAATGAGGCCTTTCCAAATCTTAATACAAAACTCCAGACCAGCCTGCTCCAAAACCTCCGTAAATCTACCCTTCAGCCATGAAATCGACCAAGATAGATCCGAGTATAATTTTATTTATTCCTAGAGCCTTATGGGGTCGTGCTTGAGGTAAGCGAAAATTGAAGATATTCAAATTGTCTTGGCATTGAACCGGCTTACCTAAGCTAGGTTGCCTATGCCTAATGCCTAATGCCTAATGCTGGTTTCCGTCCCGCCCTCGTGGCGTTGCTGTTTCGTCCCCCCTATCGTGGTTGTGATCTGCACAACATCCGATACTTAGCAAATCAAAGCCACCCCCATATTCTTTCTTACTATGTACATATGTTGATGGTTCTTCAAAATGCAAAGTTGCATCGGCTCGAGCGGGATCCTACGGCGTGCTACCCCCGATTTAAAGTGAGCTTGCGCGGCGTACGTAAATCATTGCTGCGTGCGAAAGCCTCCCTTTCAGCTGTCAGGGTACGTAGCGGGATTCGATACCTACATCCTGATAATTTGGCCCCGCCCGGTATGTACATCATTCGCGATTCGGCACATCCATTATCCCATGTCCATGTCCCTTAAGGTTCCGATAAGCCAACCTCGGAAAGCATTGCGTCGTCAGGTCGTGCCATCTGGAAGACGCTTAGAGATGTTGGCGCTTCATTATCGCAGATTTCCAGTAGCCTGGGAACGCATTGCTGCAAGATAATGGCCTGTCACACTATCACAGTCACCATTGAAGACAAGCCGTCACCTTGCCTGTATCGTTCGGTTCCCAAATCTCCCTTTTTTTCATGCTGCTGGAATGATCTGGGGTGGAGTTTGGTGGGTGGCAAATCAAGACGCGCCGTTAAGCGCCTGGCCCTCATCTCTTTTTCTCCAATCCCGTCGCTTGGTAAATCCAAGCCCCCGAGATCATTTCCCTGCTCCTTACCTATCCCTTAGCTCTGGGAAATTCGGCGGCTTCCACACGCCATTCGACAGCAATTCTTGCTAGGTTGCCAAATGATCAATCGTCGGAATTCAACCTGGCCTCTTCGGGCGGCCAGTGGCTTGCAGCGGCTCGTCGGTAGAACCAACGCGACATTCGGAGAGTAATTGAATCGCCGAATCACGCTATCGTCGTCGAACAAACAATGGCAGCATGGCATCCCTGGGTCCAAAGCTTATCATTCTGGATAAGCATCGCAGTGTAACGTCCCTCGAGAGGGTGTAGAGGACAGCAAAGACTGCACTATTACCCTATCGAGACCGAAGGAATCCCTCATCCCGTCCAATCTCTCTGACCGCCCCCAACTTCTTGTTGAGTGCGCCCGTTGTGCAGTCGTGCTACTTTCTCAACTCTAGAAGTTCTCTCCCTAGCTGCCTAGCTCGTGGATCTGCATCCTGCGAATAGGTGTTGCATATGCACAACTTAGCACAGAAACAATGGATCCTTGCCAACGTACCGGCGCGGCATTCCTCCCGTAGCTTTGGACCCCAGCAGCGCAGGACCCTTGGTGATAAGTTGGCCAAGCTCGCTGGCTCCCAGCACTGTTCATGCTCTAGCGCCCACGCCTATTCCGTGCAACCTGCAGTCTGCGGGGAACAACATCTCACTTGCTTAGGCCAGCCAATATCGAAGTACGGTCAGCCGCTGGGTCTCCCTTCTCAACCGACTGCAATCCACACCACCGCATGTGCTCGTCCCCTGATTGAACGACCTGGTATGAATTCGGGCTTGCCCCGCCTGCTTCCCACGAGGCCAATTCATCGTAAAACTCCTATTGGGTATTCTGCCAGGAGATCGCGAACCCAATGTGGTAGTTGTGTGACGACGAGTGACATCCTCGCTGCAGCTTGTACCTGGCGAAAAGGGAACTAGTTCCCCACCCTCCCAGCATCCTGGCTTGGATCCTGGCTTTGCGCCGATATATCTACCTGTCATCCCGGCCGCCCATCTCACCATCGGCCCGGGCTCTTTTACTTCTATTCTGTTGTCGCTAGGATACTTATTGCCATCTAGTCCAATGGCTGCTATTGCTGCCTTCCAGTATCTTTAGTCTGGTGCATGGGGAGTCCGGTATTCCTCATTGCGCGACTAATACTTCATTCGTTCCCATTACTTCCATAGTATAGCAGCGGCATAACGAAGGCGAATACCGGATCCGATTCATGTAGTAAGCAGACGTGTCTTCGGACTGGATTCAGAGTGACGGATATTGGAGACCATTGGAGACCCGAAGGCCCTCATATACCTCAGGTGTAGGCTAGTTCGGCGCAGTACACATCGAGCGCGCGTTATTAGTGAAATCTATCGATATTTCCCCACTCACAGACCGTCATCATGGCTGAGGAAGCTGTATCAATCATGGCGGGAGCAACGAGGACGCTCTCAGATCTTGCGAAACGCATAAATATCCCGTTAACAGCAACAAGCCCGCCGGGCTTGGTGGAAGCGAACACAGTCGACCCGTGGAGTCAGTCCGGAAAGTATGGGTTAGGGTGGACGTACTTCAGTTTGGCGTTGATGGGGATGGTGCTGTTGGTACGGATATGGCATTGGTGGCAAGACAAAATTCGACAGGCGATATACAAGCAAGAGGTGGAACAACACTACCGAGATCTGTACAGCCTCGATCCCGAATACTCTGCGGCAATGGCCATGCAGACTGGCCAGACCGGCATGCAATTTTTCCCCGAGGAAGGCGGAGTTGGGGAGAAAAGAGACTTCAAGCCCAAATCCGACTTTTCCGCCGTCGGCCCCATTCTCGACACGATCGCACTCTTCCGATGGGTCTTCTATCGACCAATCCCAGATATTACTTGGCGAAAACACCGATTTACGTTTTCATCGCTCGCCGTACTGGCTGTCGGTTTCATCGCATTGGCATTCGTCTCGATCTACGTGTTCCTCAAGCAGCCCCTTTACTGGGATAGCATCCAGTATGGCTCTCCTCCCGTGGCGATCCGATCAGGCATGATTGCCGTTGCGATGACGCCTTGGATTATCGCGACCAGCATGAAGGCCAACTTGCTCACACTTATCACTGGAATTGGACCGGAGCGGCTCAACGTGTTCCACAGATGGGCAGGTTACGTCTGCCTGTTTCTCGTGCTCGTCCATACTATCCCGTTTTATATCCAACCCGTGTGGGACGACGGTGGCATGGTCGTGTTTGAGACTCTGTTCCCTGAAGGGAGCGGCGTTATCTATGGCACTGGAATAGCCTGTCTTGTTCCATTGCTTTGGCTCTGCGTCGCTTCGCTGCCTTTCATCCGTAGGATAGCTTATGAAGTCTTCGTGTCACTTCACGTACCGGTTGGCTTCGTTTATCTCGGCTGCCTCTTCTGGCATACGAAGAACTACCTGGCGTCCTGGGACTATTTGTGGGCCACCATAGCCATCTGGGCATCATGTTATTTCGCTCGGATTTTCAAGCTTAATTGGGTTAAGCCGTGGCGGATGTCATTTTTGGTCGGGGACGAGGCAGCTATTACTCTCATGACCGAAAACGCCATCAAGATCACGATACCCACGCAGATGAAATGGAAGCCGGGGCAATACGTCTATTTGCGGATGCCCGGCATCTCATTCTTCGACAACCATCCCTTCACTATCTCGTCGCTCTGCAGTGAAGATTTTCCTTCAGAGTATGGCGAACAATTCAGGGACTGTACTCTTGTATTCAAACCGTACGGTGGATTCACTCGACGGGTCCTGGAAACTGCTATCGAGAAGGGGCCATTTCACACATACCGAGCATATCTTGATGGGCCGTACGGTGGCATGCGTAGGGAGCTAGCTGCGTTCGACACGTGCATTCTTATTGCCGGCGGAAGCGGTGTGACTGCGTTGATGTCACAGTTATTGAACCTGATCAAGCGTATGCGTGACGGCAAGGCGATCACTAAGAAAGTGGTCGTCGTTTGGGCCCTCAAACGACTCGAAGCAATGGACTGGTTTCGAGAAGAGTTGCGAATATGTCGCGACTCGGCACCGCCAGAGAGTGTGACCTGCAAGTTCTTCGTTACTGCTGCCAAACGACAGTCTCGAGTCCCGCCACCTCGTGAACGAGGACCCCGACCACTGAGCAATTTGTTCCACGATAGACTGGATGGTTTCGTGACTGATATGGCCTTGAAGAGGAATTCTCAGCTGATCCGCGAGCAAGCGCAAGGCAACCCAGACTATGAGCGCGAGCTGCGGGCCGAGGATGAAGACAGAATTACTGCTCTTCCTCAACAGAAGTACCTCCAACCACATCACATCCCACCACAAGGCCCACCTCCTTCAAATCGCCTCTCGGCACAAGAAGACTCGCTTCGGAGGCTCGAGGGTCGGGACTACAGCGATACCGAAGGTCAGAGTAACGCAGCGCCGATCCCAACAGACGAATTCCCCGAAGACAAGCCCAAACGGGAATTCCACTTCCCGCCGCTCCAAACGCGACCTGACCAGCAACCACATTTCAACCTCGCACCGCCGTCCCCGCGAAGATTTCCACCACCCCCGGGCAGCGAAGACGCCTCGGACGGGCCCTCGGAGAACGTGCTGCGGCCACCAGAATTCGCACACCTCCGCACGACAAACCTGCCGCCTCCACCGCAGCCCGGCATGCGGCCCACGTCGACGTTCGGCCCGCCCTCGGGCTTCGACTTCGGGTTCCCGGAGACGCCGACGGAGTTCCAGAAGAGCCTGATGCGGTTCGCGTTCCCGGTGCCGCACCAGATCGACGGCGGCTGGAGCGTCGAGTACGGGCGGCCGGACCTCGGCTACATGCTGCGGGAGTGGACGACGGGGGGCGCGGACGGGCGCGGCATCCTGGGCCGGCGGACGGCGGTGTTCGTCTGCGGGCCCGCGAGCATGCGCGTCGGCGTCGCCAACACGGTCGCGCGGCTGCAGGCGGAGATCTGGGGCGACCCGCAGCTCGAGGAGATCTTCTTGCACACGGAAAACTACGCGTTATGAGCTATCGGAGTGGTGGAGGTTGTATATAAAACTATCTACTTACCTTACTTAATACCCGGGACGGGACGGGGGGTTGGTGACGAGGGCGGACGCAAAAGATACCTACCTAATGATGACCGGCGTTTTGGGACGAAGGGAGATACCACGGCTTACTTGGCTTATATATATAGGTATCTTATCCGAATGGTATTCCTGGCGTGTATTTGTACGGAGGGACTGGATTGGGTTCTAACGATGCTGCGTTATGCTGGTGCGGCTCAGGCACCTCTACTACCACTTGCCACTATTTATTTACTCTACCTAATCGATCCAATGACTGGTATTGCACATGTCTTAAGTGAGTGGGCATGCACTTGACGAATATGATGCTAGTGGGTAATTCGCTACTTGTAACCTGGAAATCTCTCACTTTAATGCCTCTTCGATGTGTCTAAGGCAGGTAGTTGCGAGCATGCCCCTTTCTTCCACGCATATCATGTGTACGGTAATCGAGCATCTATAATAGACTCGCATGCATTAGACTGCTTTTGTATATCCATGTGGCAGCTCCGACGTGCGAATAGGACGAGTTGTACGCCGAATCGGCTAGACGCGATCCTTATGTTCTGTCTGTCATAGTAACGGTGGAGCGGTGATTAGAGTGCTAAACCAAGAAAACAACAATGATCTAGGCAGCGTAATGTAATTTGACGTCTCAAAGAGGCCGAGAAACAATGGAAGGGAATGTAGGATAGATACTCCCCTTGCCCCCACCTGTGATAATATCCCTTACACCACTGTCCCTCCCTGTGTGGCGCGGACAGCCAGCCACCGGTAGACTGTCAAATCATCGTGACGAAGGTTAGCTCATGGGTTGCGACCAAGCTTTACAGCCCGGAGGTATGCGATCCCCATATAAGTAGCTCGCTAGCCTGCAGATGCTTGCTTACCTGGTCCCTTACCGACCAACATACGTAGTTTCAGATGCGTTCTAGACCTGGCTAGTTGGTATAGATCTGGACAATACTATAGTCCGGTGGTCCAGTGGGCTGCTGCGTAGTAATGTGCATCAAATCACATACACACGAAAAGCAGCACGTCGGCGAGGATGAAGATGGCGCCTGGACTACATTCTAATAAACCAAGTTACAATGGAATTGACTCGGTGTTCATGGAGCCTTTCACGTATCAAAAGGCAGTGTTTCGGTGTAAAAGGTGACAAAACGGGGTCCTCACAAAAACTAGGTCTATGAACAAAGCCAGAAACAATCTTGAGATGCTCACTAAGAGTGAATTTATTATATTAACCTAGGTATTCAACTGCCGCGGGCAAGCCTCATAGCTGGTATCGAAGTTAGGTAATAATAAGTTTCTGTTACTTTTTAAAACTTGGCTCGTAATTTGGAAGCAAGGCTCAGACGCCAAGGTGCGAAAGATGGCCGACATCAAAAGATATTTTACCAAGCCGCCACGATTTCAGTTCGTCAAATTGCTCGGTAAAGGTGAATATGCCAAGGCATATCAAATTCGGTTTAATGATCCGGAGTATCCAAATATCAAAAACTTTGTGGTGAAAAGGTCTGATAACGACCACTCAGCCAAGGAAACATTGCAGGAGGAGAAGAATCATCTTATTGTATGTAACTTTGAAACCATCACTAATAACAATTACATGAAAAACTAATACCTAGGCAAACACTATAGAGACTGCGCGGCAATAGACATCTAGTGGAGATATACGATCTTCCGGATATTCCCCTATCCTCTACCAATATAGATCCAGATTGCTGGATCATATTGGAATATCTGCCCAATGGTACCATTCATTCGTTTATTAAATTAGCAAAGGCGAAACTAGGAAGAGGGAAACTCCTACCGAATCGTCTTCTTTGGAGATTCTTTTTATGCTGTAAGTCATTCATCCCAAAGGCACCGAATACTATTGTAATAGACTAACCAGGTATATAGTGATAAGATCCTCTATAGCTATGGCCGTATGTCACTTCCCTCCTAGACTCCCAGTCCCTACTAATAGATCCTTTTAGTGGCCCGATACAAACGAGAGAGTTCCTAATGTGGAGGCAAGGAACCTAAGTCATAATGACATCCATTACGAGAACGGTATATACGCAATGAATTCCCACACAATCACAGACACGCTAACATGGTCGCAGTCCTTCTCGGAGAGCCACTCCCGGATAACGAGCACAGAATCACGCCCATATTGAAGCTCATCGACTTCGGCATGGCGCGATACGTAAAGGAGGGAGAAAAACGAAACGTGCAAGATATCGGAGAGGTAAGTCTCTTCTATCCCCTTATTATTCAAATACCAGTTCTCGTTCACAGACTTATAGAGGAAATAGGTTATGATGTATCTCATCGACCTGAGCACAGAACTGATGGACCCCGACGCCGACGAAGAAGACTTACCGGAAATTGTATGGGAGGGTCAGACGATTCGGACCGACGCCACCCGGATCGTCCCGTTCAAGAAGGAGATCGATCCGCTGCTGCAGACTCTCGTCTGCGCTTGTTTGAGCACCGACGACGACTTACCCTGGCCTTCTTTGAACTATCTATTTACCGCCGCACAGAATGCGATAGTGAACCCCTCGGCGTCTTACAGGAACAGACCGGAGGAGCAGGACGCTTATATCTCGAGATTATGGAAGGACATTGTGACTACCGCGCCGACTCGTTAGCGAAAGTGTTTTTCGGGCTCAACGACGGTTATCGCCACAAGCACCGCAGAGTTGAGCCGGCAGGTTTATTCCAGGAAATCCGGTTTCCAACTTCAACGGGAGGCTTCCTCCGAGCCGTAGGTCTTCTCATTCATTCGTTAAACGTATGTATATACGTACATAAATGCATTTTAGCTTATTATGCCTTGCGTTCTAGGATATCCTGAGATAAGAAACACAGCTTAGATCAATAAATTGTACGAAAGATCATCTGAAAATGTGGAGTTCAATGATATAGACGAATGCTTAGGATAGCTTAGGTACCTCTTAATATGATATTTTCTGCTATATCTCATGCTCCCTAGGGCAGACTGCTAGGGCCTCTAAGCTTAACCCCCTTAAATTCGGGCAGTATATCAGCTTGAGACGTTAAGGGACAGTACTAGGTAAGAATAACTGAGAGATAATGGGACATTAGATAACATGGATGAGGAGAAGTTATCTGTGTGTCAGTATCAGCATGAGTTTACGCATAAAGGGGTAGGCTGGTGAAGTTATCTTCGGCCTGGCTCGTTCTTGAGCAGACCGCCATGGCCTTGAACCTGGCCAACTATGGTCCCATGTCCTTGTTATTCTACGTCTCAAAGCATTATATCGTCACACATGTTCATGAAGTCTACATCACACGCCTGAAAATCACGTCTGAAGTATCTTAGAATCTCTGTTGGGAAAACGCTCGCGCAGAGTAATTTCCGAACGGCCGGGTCTAGGCATCGCCAATGCCGCACCCTCTATGGTAGCACGCCTACCCCATTTTCACCGTTTCCCCCGACATGTCCACAACATCATGCTTCGGGAATAAAGAAAACCTCCCGTTTCTTTTGTGTAGTGCCGACCGTCGTGACAAAAAATACCCGTAACACCCGTAGGAGGATATATGCAATAGACAAGGGAATATATACATAAGTCAATCGTAAATAAATAAATAAACAACATCCTTGCATTCCGTCTAGGCCTCGATCTCGGCCTTGACCCACTTCTCGAGGCCGCCGCGGGCGATGATCTCCTGGACGTTGGGCGGCAGCTCGCCGACCTTCTGCTCCCACGAGGAGCCGTCCTTCTCCGTAACAACGACCTTGGAGCGGCGCACGTCCCAGAGGAGCCTCCAGCCGGTGCGGCGCGTCAGGGGCTTCTCGGCGTCGTCCTTGTACGTCTCGCGGAGGCGCCGCACGAGGCGGGGCACCTCGACGCCCATGAGGGCATTGTTGATGCTGTTGCGGCTAAAGATGTTGCCGAAGCTGCCGGCGACAACGAGAGGGATCTGCTTCGCCAGGATGGCGGTGGCGGCCTGCTCGCGGGACGAGCCGCAGCCGAAGTTGAAGCCGGTAACGAGAATGTCACCGGCCTTGGCGGTCGTGCGAAACTCTGTGTCGTAGTTCTCCATGCACACCTCGGCCATCTTCTCCTTAGGAACGTTGTCCTGGTAGGTGTATTTGCCTATTCGACAATCAGCTTGAAAATCAGGGAAAGGAAACAGTTTCACTTACCAGGGTAGATGCCATCGGTGTTGATGTTATCACCATCACAGAAAATAATCTCACCCTCGATCTTCTCCGGGAAGCCAGGGAGAATGTCAGTTAAAGATTCGTCTTCAGCAGCGGCGGGGCTGGAAGACTGCTCGCCAGCGCCCTCGGCGGTGGCAATCATGCTCTCGACCTCGCCAATGAGTTTGTCGAAAGCATCCTCGATGGACACAGCCTTGTCAGCGATATGGTTACCGCTTCCCTCACCAATAATGACCTTCTCAACACCCTCGGGCTTCTGGTACCAGCCAGGGCCAGCAATCTTACCTTGAAGAGCACTGGCGGCAACGACTTCAGGGCTGGCGAGGTAAGCCTTGGCGGATGTTGAACCCATACGTCCCTTAAAGTTCCGGTTGCTGGCACTTATACCGACCTCTCCGGGCTCAAGGAGACCAGTCCCGAGACCTATGCATGGACCGCAGCCCGCTGGCAGGGGGTGGGCACCGGAGTCGAGCAGGACCTGCCAGTCACCGGCCTCCTCTGCAATCTGTTGCTCAGGAATGGAAGCCGCAGCAATATAGAAGTCGACACCCGGGGCAATTTTGGCAGGCTTGCCATCCTTGGCAGCCTCGCGGAAGACACGAGCGGCGGCGGCAATATCCGAAGCTCGCGAGTTCGTGCAAGAGACGAGGTAGGCCTTGTCCAGAGGAATATTCTGAGCTTCGAGGTTCTTTATAGGGGTAGCAATTTTGACAGAGTTGGGACCGGCGACGAAGGGGGAAAGGGTGGATAAGTTGAGATAGAGCTCCTTGGCATACTTGGCACCAGAGTCAGCGACTAGCCGATTCTCCTCAAGCTCGTCAATGCGCTCGTGGTTGATGCGACCCTTTGAAGCACCATCGAACATGGCTGCAAGAGTGGCTCTGGCGCGATACCAAGAGATGAGCGTCTCATCAACGGGGAATAGTCCTACATTACATGTTAGTAGTTGCTAATAGTTTATTTTATTTCATTTTATTTGAGTATAACTTACCACTCAAGGCACCCCACTCAGTCGTCATGTTGGCTATGGTCAAGCGGTGGTCGATGGGGATGCTTGCCATGGTCTGTTCGGAACCGGTAAATTCGATAGCATGATTGAGAACCTCGTCCTGGTTGAAGAGACCGCAGAGAGCGACAATTACGTCCTTGCCAGTGACACCGGGTGGGAGGATACCGGTGAAAGTGATCTTAGCAATAGGAGGAATTTGCCACCAGGTACGGCCCGTGGCCCAGATGCTAGCCGCGTCGGTTCTGACCACGGGCGTTCCCTAGAGATTTGATCAGTACCAGGGGGCAGAAACACTCCAATAGAGTCAGCTTACAAGACTAGACACACCTCCGTACATGTTCGAGTGGCTATCACTCGCGACGGTGACTGTGGCGGGCCAGGCGTATCCTATTAACCTGTTAATAAGCCACCCGCCAATCGTGAGCGTCGACGATGTCTTCACCTTCTTCGATCATAATCTGGTGACCGATACCTCGGCCAGCAGGGTAAAAGTCAACACCGTGCTTGCCAGCAAACTCCTCGATCAGGCGGTACTTTCTAGAGGAAATTAGAAAATAATAAGGAACAACCTATGTGAAAGGAACTTGGTACTTTAGGTTGGCATCCGATTTGTTCTGGACATCGTGATCGAGCGTCATGACGACCTGCCGATTATCGTGGATCTTGGAGGCACCAATGTCCATAAACTTCGTAGCGACCGGCCAACTATTATCGTGCGTCATGCAGTGGTGGGGAGCGAGCGTGACATAGTCGCCAGCCTTGACCTTCTTGCCGGGGGCGAGGCCAACAGAATATTTCTGGACAATCTTTTCGGTGAGGGTTTGGGGGGTGGCCGGGGTGCCAGTCTTCTGAGAGGAGAGTATATCGGCAGCATTGGGAGTGCTCTCAAGCTGCGAGTGGAAGGCGTTTTGCCGTCGGGGACTAGTGGAAGTGTAGGCGCGGAGCTGGGTCGCAGCTACAGGAAGTGATCGAGGGCGTGCAACAAAGCTCCGAAATTGTAGCCGCGCGAATGTGACTGCATTGAGAGCAATGGCTCTCCTCTAAACACATGCAAAGTAAGTCAGGTTTCTTGGAAGTTAGAGGGGAGCACATGGGAAGGTGTTTTCTTTCCTTCCCGGAAGAAAGGGAAGAGTCAACCAATTACCAGTAAATGAACATACAAGTGCAGTCATGGTGAGTAGTTATTGCCAGAATATGGCGAGGAACATACTAGAGATTTGAACTAGGAGAAACAAGTCCACGGTAGAAAGGTTTTATTGTGAATAGCTTCATATTCATATTGCGAGAAGCCGGCCTCGGAACTAATAAAAATTTCCAGTGGAGAAGGAAAAGTACTACGTAGTGGGGCCTCTCCTTTTTTTTATGGGCGAAGGATCACCTGGAAATGCTTATTTTATGGGTACTGCCAGATTCCCCACACGCCCCAAGCCAATCTCTTGAAGAGGATTTCTAATGGGTCCATCCCAGGATTTTCCAACTCTTTCATATCATTATTTTTTTTATAGCAAAGCACTGCATGGAACGTATAGTATCCGGGAAATCGAGCAAGTCGTAGTCAGTGCAGCCAGTGTACACGTTGGAGGTCATGCCGTTGAAATCCCCGGCGCAGCCATCTTCACTGTAAACAGTGCAGAAGCCACTGCGAATGAAGAACGACCTTGGCTTGTCGAAAGTTCCGGCTGAGCAAGCCGCATCGGGACTATAGCCGCCGTTGGTGAACCATTCGCAAGACTCCGAGGTCGATGACTCTAGTGGCAGGTTGCCCTTCAGAGAGATGCACGTTTCGTGGAGATCTTGCTTGCAGTAGCCCTGCAGAGCGTACTGAGACACGAAGAGTGTTAGTAAGCGATATGTGTGAGAGACCAGGTAGAGATAGAGGGAGGGGAGAGATATTCGGGGGCAATGGTAGAACTCACGTAGTCGTTACGGTCACTTCCGCAAGGTGTATCGTACTAAGGGGATTTCGAGTTAGATAACCATGCTCTCGGGATATCTGTGCGACTTACAAGTGTGAGGAACCAAGTGGCAGTTGGACTAGGAGATGAAGTTGAGGTTGTCTCAGAAGTTGCAGTTGACGAGCTTGTCTGAGTAGCCACCCAACTGGTACATGATAAACTGGTCTCGCAAGGCTCTTCGGAGTTCTTGCACAAGGTAGTAGTGATGGTTGACAGGCACGAGCTGCCGCTCGGGGTAACAACTGGCAGAGTTGTTCCTGGCGCTGTGGTTGTCGATGAGAGCGTCGACAGAGGCGCTGAAGTGGTCCTCGTAGTGAAGGTTGAAGACGATACAGCAGCATCTTGAGCTATTTCGACACCAGGGGTTAGTAGCTACTCTGTTTTATTAAAGGGAATGCGAGCCGGCTGTAACTGGTTTTAGGGGTAGTCCCGAATTAAATGGATCGTGCCACACGGTTCCCGATTTGACCTGACAAGGGAGACAAAGAACTTCAAGACTGACCTGAACAGAAGCTCACCACGTAGTTAAATACTGACGTCGTAAGCGCGTCATCGTTAACGAGCGCGTCAGTCGGTGCCGGATCGGTGGAGCCGTCAAGCAGTGTAATGATATCTGTCTCAGTGCAAGTCGTTGCTGAGGTTGGACAAGCTGCTGTTGTCGTCGCAGTAGAAGACTGATCCTCAACATCGCAGCCGAGGACGACACTGCTGGTTGATAGAACCTGGGTCGCGGTAGTGACAGTAGCGGATTCTGACGTCGACAGTCCAAATGATGTTGTTGTAAGGAATATCGTAGCCGATTTGGTCTCGCACGACGTAGGCTGGGATGAGTACGTAGGCACATTGTCCTCGCCAATCTTACAAGAGTACAATGTCATTCGTTAGCTATCGATACCTTTTCCTTCATATCCTAGAGGTATAGGGACTTACGTGATCTTGGGCCATGGCGGAAGTGTCCCCAAAGTAATAATGTTTGGTGGAAACTTGAGTCCCGGCGGCGGTCCACTGCTTATTAGATGTGTGGTTAGCTACCTAGCTAGGTTACTGCTTTGGGACGATAAGAACCGAAAAGGGGGGCTTTCTTACGGGGGATAGATCCCTGGTGGCAGTGTGAGCTCCCAACCGCCTATGTTTATATCCCACGAGATGCAGATCTGTCGGAAATTCATTAGTCCTTTCATTCATAATATCTTACTCTTCGAATAGAAACTTACGAAGAAGAACCAGACGTTGCACGGGACCACGGGCTTGTCATCTAAAGTCTGAGGCTCGGGTACAGGGGTTGTCACGGGCACAATTGTCACAATAGATGGCCAGGTTGTGTATGTGACCAAGCCTTCGGTACCTGTCGAGGATGATGTTATGGTTCCCGTATCCTGCGTGCTTTTTGATGTGCTCCCCGGCGTACTCTCAGGGGGCAGTTTGGTTGCCGATGGAATGAATGTAAACGTTTCCCCGCCAGTAGCGATCACTTCCGGTGTAGTCAAGCCAGTAGGCACAGTTAGCGTGATCTTGTCCCATACCAACTGTCCCGAGGAAGAGGTAACAATTATACCATCTGAGAGGGTTTCCGTCAATACCAATGGAACACTGAGAAGATGGGGGCTCCGGAACGAATGTGAAGATTTCTCCGTCCGTAGTCTCAGTTACCGGGGTGGTTAGACCAGTAGGAACAACCACCGTATGAGTACCCCATATTAGAAGACCAGGTGAAGAAGTGACTATAATTCCGTCTGGTAAGGTTTGAGTTGATGTTTCTGGCGAAGTTGTTGATGCTTCTGATAAAGTGCTTGATAATGTTGACGACACCTGTGATGACAAAGTCAACTGCGGAGATGAAGACGGGATTGCCGTTTCTGTTGGCTTGAACGTGAATGTCTCCCCAGCTATGGTTTCAATTACCAGGGTAGTTAGTCCGACTGGAACAGTGACCGTGACTGTGTTCCAGATCAATACATTTGACTGCGATGTGACTATTTAACCATCTGGTAGAGTGGTCGTTTCGATGTTAGTGTCGATATTGGCATTGGTATTGGTATTAGTAGCACTGCCGGTCGAAGTGGATTTGCTGAAAGAAATCGCAGTGCTGGTCAAGCTTGGAGAACTAGGTGAGGCCGAAGGCTGCGTAGAAACGGGGGAATTAATTGATATTGAAGAGCGAGTGGAAGTTGAAGCCGGTGAACCAGGAGGATCTACGACGGTAGAAGTTGAAGTGATTGTCTGGGATCCTGACGTAATTGTAATCATTTCAATACAGGCGCCTTCGGAGTTGCATGTACTTCCAGGATTGCAGCACCCGTAGAGGCCTTATTCAAGAGTAAGTAAACAGGCGAACACTTTAAAACACGATGGGATGAATTCAAATGTCCCTCTGCCAGTCGTCGGGGACTGAAAGACGAAGACATTCGAAGGAAAGGGGTTGCTTACAGCAGGTTGTGCCTAATCACACCGTCGAGGTTAGTACTAACAAAGATTAGGAGGTAGGTTTCTAGCATACCATAACCACACAGATTCGCGCTTCCATCTGGTGTGGTGCAGCACGTATCGCCTATTTGGCCACAAATAGAACCACAAGAGACAGCACACGACTGTCTTTCAAAGATACTTCTCGTTAAAATAGGAGACACTAAGGCGCTCAAGAATAGCACATATCGAAACCCAAACCCCATCATGGAGATGTAAGTGATCTTCACCAACTTGGGTTTGCAATCGAGTACTGGAAGGTGCTACCAGTGGTAGGTATTTAAGCATAACAGGGTCTGATAGTTGAAATGAGTTTCCCAAAGAATCAAATAACTTTTTAAAGCTTTTTAATCAATTTTGCTGTCGGTACTACCTCTTTTTGGTATTAACCCCCCCTTATTCGTACTACAATACATCGGCCGTATCATTAACCAGCTGTTCCTGCCAAAAAATTAACCGAGATTGGTACACTCGTTTCATTTCTAAAACACGTCTACTCCCTATCTTTGCAATACAGCTTTGCAATACAGCTTTCGCTCCAAGTCCGCCCAATTCAACAGCTCCTGGTTTTCCCAACTACTCAAGATGAAGGCCACGCTAATTCGGGGTTTTGTTTCATCCCTGGCCCTTTGGGAGTGTCATGCAGCAGTCACCTGGACGACAATTGGCTGCGAAAGCTGGACGTTCGATGGAACTTCTATTGACGCTATTTGGGCTAAGAATGCCCAGTCGCAAATCGACGCCGTTCCCACCGGCCCTATACCAATTGGCGAAAATGAAAGAAGGGCAAGGGCTAACGTTAACTTCATGTTTGATGTCGGTAGCTCGATCACGGGGATAGATTCGGCGGGAAAACAGGCCTTACAGAATGCCAAGAGTGTGTGAAACCTGCCAAAGCCCCCATGATTCGATCTTTCAGCTAACTCTATCAACTACAAAGCCATGTACGCCAATATCGAGAGAGGACTGATTGGAACGTTAACCGGAGTTGATGTTGACAATGCGTTTCTGTTCTGCGAGGACAAGGGCTTAAAGGAAAATGACTTTCCTGGGAGTAGTGAGTACCTAACTAACATAGGACACATACGATTTGTCCGCAGGAAATTGAGCTTAACATGGTCTAGGTGGTGCTAAAATATGGCACGCTGAAGTTGTGAACGGCGGCGTTATTAAATATATCGTTCCCGCATATGCCTCGTTCGGTATGCTGTGGTTTTCCCCACCGATTCCAACATAACAAGAAGTTAATAACTAAATGATGACGCAGCAAGTTCTGAGAGGCCATGCCATGAAACCCAACTACCTAAGTATGAAGCAAAGACGTTTACTGCCACCCAATACATCAACGAACAGCCAAGTAGTTTTGTTGGAATAATCCTGTGTCCCGAGCGGTATAAGGAAAACAAGATAACAGTAGTGCCTACTTTGGACCAGGGCTTTACCGCCACCCCTAGCAATGGTAACAAATTTGCGAGTCCAAACGACTACATTAGCCTCGTGGGAACCCTTGTACATGAGATGGTCCACGTAGTTGGCAGGTCTCAAGGCACGACATGTAAGTGAAGGGGGGAAAGCTAGCCAATGAACGAATGCTTACACGTGAGCAGATACCGATCAGGCATATGCGTTCAACAAGTGCTTTGAATTGGGGAAATCTAATCAAGCAGCCGCCCTCATCAACCCGGAAAACTACCGTGTCTTCGCCGAGATGAGCATGTCTCCGAAGACGAAATGGGGGCCGAAGAATCCCAAGGAGAACTCTTAGACAAAAAGAGAGCACGAGAAAGGGGAATGGAATGGACAATTCAATCGGGATGATAAGCCAGTAAAGCAGAAGTGCTCGTTTACCTTAGGTACCTTAGGTACTTCTTTTACCTTGTTGTAGATAGAATCAAAGATTTGCTTTCCTCGCGGAGAGTTTGGAGTTTGGCGGGTGATTACGTAACGTGCTTAGGTTGTTACACCAACATCGTCACCAGTGCTTGATTATGTCAGCAGCCGATCCTGCATTTTATTAGGTAGACACCTTGAAATTGGTCTTCGAAGAATGAGCACGATTTAAGCCCACAATACACATAAGATCCAACAACTCCTATCGCTCACCACCTGGGAAAAATAGAAATAGACGTTTTGTCATCTATTTACTTTAAGGCACAGTTGTCTCGTCTCATGTTTTTTGAAATGTTAGGTAGGTTAGGTACTTTATCCTGGTTACCTAGGTACCTGGTACGTACGTATGTGTCGGTTCAACCCTCGCTAATTTTCGATCCCCTCAATAAGAACCTCAGGAATTCCGCCTTAGATTTCTTTTCTCGCGTGACCCAGAAACCTAAGCCTCCAAAGTCAACATGCCTCAAGGACGCCCATTTCCCCGCCTCTTCGCTCACAAGTCCCCGAAGCGCAATGAGGACTCTCGCGTATTTATCCCCATCATTGCGCGAGAGCCCGTGCCTTTAGAACGAGGAAGATCGTCACTAGCCCACCTGCCCGACCATATTGTGCGCCATATATTCAGCTTTGTTCAAGAATCGAACGCCGAGGATATCCTAACAGTGGCATCACTGAGCTCCTACTTGTATGAATAGGCGCGCTACGTTCAGCATTGCGTCGTGCACATTGATCTTGACAAGAGCATACAGGCGCGTAATCGTCTTGATCTCATAATGTGCCGTAATCTCGGTCCTGCCATCCGCATGCTCAAAGTGAGTGGCGGGGATCGTGACGAGCTTGTGGACGGCAAGGAAACTCTGATCCGCTTGGTCGATATGTTACCGGGCATGAGAGGGTTGCGAGATCTTGACTGGAACGTAGGAGAGAAGACGCCAGTGCCTATCCCGGTATCTATTCTCGAGTTATTGCCCTTTAATCTGCGCCTCCACACAACAATCATCTGCGAAGAAGATATCGAATCCCACGCCCAAGCGCGCGAGTCCCTCGCCCACCTCGCGAGTAACCGGAACCTCTTCTCTCTTTCTGTCAAGATCTGGTACACTTCTGAGCAGGAATGTCTTGAGACTATGCAGGCCTTGAGAGGGGTATTGCTTTCGTGCCCGAATCTCGTTGGGCTCCCATTGATAGATGTCTCTTATCCCAGCCGTCCCCCTCATGGGTTGATGGAGGCGCCTATCTCGCCTCAATACTGCGGCCTGGGTCTTTCTAGTGGCGAAAAGCCACCGGCTTTGGAAGAGCTGGGCATCCAGATGTACCCGTGGGGCGGCGACAGATACCACCGAAACATAAATATTGGTGAGGGATATCCCGAGAAGGGCCTCGAGTTAGAATACTGGGCTAAGACGTTTGACTCGTCGCGGTTGCTTAGGCTGAACGATATCCCATCCTTTATAGCACTCCTAATACCTACACAACTAGTCAGTCTGAGAGAGGTGGTGGTCGGCAATCGCTTTTACGCTTGGGACAAGACAGAGTTCCTCAACAAAATCCCCTCTAAGCTGGAGTTCTTGAGCATACCCTCTTTGGAGCATGTAGGCTACAAGCCTGATTCAATAATCCGGCACGGTTCATGGTTACGAAAATTGCAGGTGCATCAATTGGAGCACGTGCCTTACTGCTTTATGCCTGATCAATATCTCGCCCAACTGTCCAGTGGCCTTCCGCATCTGGAGGAGCTTGCTATACATATCGCCAGGGATGAGGGCACAAATAACTGGCCATACGCGGCCCTAGATGCCATTGCTAGGTTCCCGCGTCTACGAACCGTCGAACTATGGTTCAGGCTTGGCCACGGAAGAGAATCGGTGCCAACACCATTTGTCACCGCTTCCTCGGCCCGCCATCTCTTCAGCTACCTTCGCGAGCGAAGCAAAAGCATACAGTGTCTCATCATTCATTCAGGTGCTCCATTGGATATGACCAAATCGATCGCCGTACGTTTCTGGCCGGCCATTGAGCTGTCTTGGGCGGTGTGCAATTCCGTCACTCTCGTGTGTAACGTGGTCTACAAGGGTCATGCCGACGGGGGTTTTCTCAGCGTGACGTGTCCGGGTTTGAGCAACGAGCTTAACAAACAGCTTGAACGTCTTTGACGGGGAGAGGGTGACTGTATAATACTTGCAGATCTCGACGAAAAGGGGTTAGCTCTCAAGATTGCTCTTGATGAACCGCTCACTATGGCTGAGTGGGTGGATTGGCACCGTCAGAGACGGGCACGCCAGCGGAGGGCTAACCGTGAGCAAACAACTATGCTGGGGAGGTTCATTATCAGACCGTCTCGATGTGTGTGGGAGAAATTAAGAAAATTGGCAGGTCAATCCTAGTATACCTTAGGTAGGTTACACAACATTGCGCCATTCGGACAGTACAAGTAATGTACTTTTATTTTCCAACCTAAGATTGGTACGATAGATGAACACTGTCCTATAGATTGCAGCTCAAGAGCTGCCCATGCATGCAGAGCTCTACCATCAAGATAAGACACCAGAATGGCTGTGGACGGATACGCATCCGAGCCAATTGCATGCTGTTTGCCGCATTACACAAGAGATTATCGAAAGGAAAAAGCAAGCCGTGGTCGGCCGGTCGAGACGGCAACTGTGTCGATGACAACTCACAACTCAGCCCTCGACGGGCTCTTGAGCCCGTTTGTCTCCAATTTCCGACCTCCAATCATATAAGCAAGGCTTGGTAGATATGATGTATCGTCTATGCGTTTCCCGACGCTTTTGCTTTTATGCTTTTATGCTGTTGCTGCCCGCAATTCCGAGAGGGAAACCTGGCTTGGTGTCTGAACGTATGAGGACGGCCACATTCAACGGGGATTGATGTCACTTTTCTGTCTCTTGAGGTAGCTTTAGGATGTGTCCTTGCGCAACGGCTATAAGGGCTGCCACCCCTTTCATTTCATACTATACCAACGTCATCCTTTTGCCCAATACCATCCCTCTCTATTTTTCATTACACCACTTAATTGCCATTATAGAAAACACCACAATATCCAATCACGCTCCGAGATGGACCTACTTAAGTCTGTCTTCAACCACCTCGTGCTACCTCCTCAGCTACCGGGGGGGCAGGATCCGGACATTGAGACAGTGTCACGCGATGTGCTGGAGCGGATGATCCGCGCTTGCGAGACTGCCAATACCCTTCTCGACTCTCCTTGGTCTGAAGCTTTTCAATCCGTCCGTATCTCGCTTGAAGCCTGCCTTGCCCTTCACTCTGGCCGCTTGGAAAAGTCAACGATGCGCGACCATTTTCGTGGACTCCAACCCAACCACATGCTTATCCTGCATATAGTGGAGCAGAATGCCGCCGTACTCATTCATCGTGGGAGCTGGTCAGTATACTATTAGCAATTGATTTCTATCGAGGATCACCCTTGCTGACTGATACCTACAGCGACAACGAGCAGCGCGTTTTCTTCGAAGCGTTCGAGACGTCAGCCGCCTCGGAACAAGTTCTCGCTGCGGGCCACGCCGTACAGTGGGATTTTCCCGGTCGTTCTGCACAGCTGCCTCTGGCCACGTTCAATGAAGGGCCGTTCCAAGAATGCCTAGCTACTTTTCTAGAGCAGGCGAGCATGGAGTTGCTTTACAATCTCCAAGCCTCCACCCGGAAGAAGAATGTATCCCTCACCGAGGTTAGAGACACGACCGATCCAGCACTAGTCACACAAATGCTCATGCCTCTTCTCGAGGCTGTCGGAAGTTACTTCCAGGCCCCTGTACTCCGCAAGCGAGTGAGGGATGATGTCAATATACAGGATGCGAACTTGCCCTGGCGACGACTTCCGTTCTGGCTGATCTTGCGCGTCGCATCACAGAGGCAGTTCTGTCTAATTCTCGGGAACCAGCGAGGGCGGATTGCCTATAAATTCCTCGTGTGCCTCATACTGGCAGAGCTGTTGGAAGAGTCCACGGGAAAGCTGAGCCCGGACTTGGTGACTACCCTGCGCACCAAGCTATCCCGTCGCATGGCGAAACTAGAGATGGATAGGACGATGGCCAAACCAACCCATCCTGACATCTACGCGTTATTGTTCAACAGTCTCTGTCCCAAGATTCAAAATAGTATTCAACAAGCGATCACCCAGATCGAAACAGCATGGGACTCTTTTAGGCATGCAACTACCAGGTACATCCCAAAGCTCCCCTTTCGAGCACCTGCCCTCGCACTCGAGCTGTCTCTTCCTAATAGCGGCGAGCAACTCGACCGCCTGCTGAGTAGCCGACCCCGGCCCCCAAGCAGCAGCACGTCCTTTAATCTTCCCCAGCCTCTAGACAAAGCTATCAGACAGACGCAAGACTTTACAGATCATGTGTTTCGTCTTGCGGCGATGGAAATGCGTATCGATCAGGACGGGAAGCCTGATCTGGATGGCTCTCATCACTACGAAAGTCGCTGCGTCCAGCTCGCTCAGCAAATTGACGAAGTCTTTACCGAGGTCGGGACGACATATGACTCGGATCCTGAGCAGATGAGTATCATGATACTCTCCTTGTTCACTGTATGGGTTCAACTTGATAAGTGCACTATTGCGGCATGTCCTCTCCTAGCAGACCACCAGCCCGTCTTCAACCCCGAGCTCCTTGACGCGCTCCAACTACCCGCCCTTTCTGACATGCGCCGCCTCCGGGATATCCAAACATATCTAGCGCAACGCCAATCTCGATGTCGACATGGCACAATATTCGACAAGATTGACAAGAATTGCTTAGCAGTACGCTATGTTGCCCGCTCAACCCGGATGCAGTCGTTGGGCGAACGCATCCAGACCGCATCCGATCGTGCCCGTGACGCTAAGGAAGCAGAATGGAAGAGAGCTTGTGAAGAATACGACAGACATACGAAAGAAATCAACGGCACCTGCTGCTGCTCCTGGAGCAACGGTCAGCGCGATGTGCGGGGATGTAAGAAGTGTTGGCACTGGCGCGTTCGGAAGCGCATGGAGATCCAGGCACACGAGGCATTTCTCCCTGCTAATAACCCGGCCAAAGATGCCCTGATTTTCGAGCTCGCGATTCCCAGCTATCTTTCTGCTTATCGTAACGCTACTTGGCGAATATGTCACTTGGCATATCCGAGCCGGCCTACCATGTCCTCGGCTCCGATGATAAAACTAGCGGGTTGTAAACCACTCCAACCGTACATCACAGCTGAGAGGCAGGGCATCTCGCTGGCGTCAACCATCAAATGTTTTAGCCAAACTCATTACAAATTTCATTATGGCAAGGTCCCGCTGTCTTCCGTGTTACTCCCCCTTGGCGCAAATTTCGAATTATACGACGGCGCCTCTAAATCTTGGATTAAGGACTTTGGAAAGCCATTAACATTTGAACACCTTTGCGGTATCTATGTCCCTCACGGTCTTCGTGCTGCGGTTCTGCCAACAGTACAGCACCCTCTACCCACTGTTGAGGGACCGACATCCTATGAGGTGCAGGCGAATCAGACAGAGTGCCCGCCTCATATGTCCCTCCACGAATTCTCGGCTTTTCAGAAGTTACTTGGTGGCCAAGCTCGACGCTGGCCAAATATAGTAGTCGAGCTGGGTTCCTCTAACCTGAATCTCGGCAATGAAGAGACCGCGCGTGTAGTGTGCCAGCTGGCTGTCCAAGCTGGCCCCCTGCTATCGAGCAAGGTCTTGCGGACAGCTCATGCCATCTTTGAGGAACCAAATTTTGTAAAACGCTTGGCTGATGTTATTGAAAAACGTCTGCGCGCCATACTAACGAACTGGCGAGAACGTTATTCTATGGAACTGCTCATCACACTTTCCTTACGGCTATTTTCCCTATCATCGGGTGCCTCGCGAGAGCTTGCTTCAGCTTTGCTTAGGACTGCCCGAGATGCTACGCTAGACTGGACAATCCATCTCCGAAAGGAGCTTCGTACCGCCACTGACGCAGACGCAGCGCAACGGATTGCGCTGTACGGCTTCTGTGCCGCTTTACTATGCCGGCGGACCTTTGCAGTCTATGCGGAAACTAATCAGCCCATGAGTGCCAAAGATGTTAGTTCTTGGATTCAAGCTTCCGTGGCTCTCCAGGAGAACTTGGTGGTAGATCTTGGCAAGCTACCCCAGAATGTGAAGAGTATGTTTCTTCGCGATACGAAAATGGCATATCATCTCCACTCTCTCCTTGAGACCGCTATACGTACTCACTCAGCCGGCGTCGGCGATGGAATTGCCAGGAGTTGGTCCGACGCCCCAGACGGCACGAGCATACCATTCTCCACGTGGAATTTTCTCTCTCCGCCTCATAACCGCTGGATAGTCGCCCAGACGTCGGAAAGCGGAGCGACATCTAGTGCCCCCCAGACGATACATTGCAACATAATCGAGGGCCATCTACTAGTCAATGGTAAGCCCCGAGGGAAACTACCGAGCGAAATTCGGGACAGTCCGGCGGTTAAGGACATGTTTGGAAACCAGCATCTCCTGACTTATCCTTCCTCTCTGCCGGGCATGACACACCGACTTTCGAATCGCGTGAATGGCCAAGATGTGCATTTCGGCATGCGCGGCGAACAAGTTGTCATTCGTGCTTGGAACAGCAAATATCGCCATCTACTTGAGTTCATACCTAAGCAGATTTTCACCAGTTCAAAAAGTTTCGATTTACCAGCGGAGTTGGTCGACAGTTGCACGCATTGGCTAAACCTGAACACCAAGCAACTGGAGGTCCGCCGGGCGCCAGAGGTCTGGATTAAGCGGCTAGGTGATTGGGAAATTAATATTCCAGAGCGTATAGCCTCTCGTAAAAACGTCTCTCTCGTTGATCCGCAGTCGGAAGTATTTGCCCGGGTCTACAAAATATTTCAGGATTTTGAACAGCCAGAGAAGCTGACAGTCTACCAGCCACTGAATGGCAAGTTATCGGTAGAGTTGCGACACTTGGAATTGTCGTTTTATGTAAACAATAAGAATCTTCTCGAATGTCGGCAGCTCAACATGGAGATCGATCCAGACCAGGATCCTGGAACATGGTACGGTCTCCAAAGCAAAATTGTGCTGCGGGATGTGATCTCCCAGGATCGAAGCATCATTGTGCCCCTTGGGGAACTCAAATATAAAAGACATGGGATGCACGTTGCTGTGCGCATACACGGCACCAACGAGTATGGCAAATATGGGATCGATAACATCCTAGGTCGGTTGTCGTGTCCCCCGGAGCCTCTTCTACTCTACACCAAATCCCTCTGTCACGCTATTACATCCTTTTGTCTTGCTGACCCGCTGACGGGACGAACCGGTACCGAGGAGGCATTTTCCATCCTCCGCTCAGGCGCCGCACAGCCATGGATTCCATTCGGCGGCGCTACGCATGCAGTTTTAAAGACTTTAGAAGCGTTGCCTCCCCGAAGAGAGTATTATCCCGCGCAGATGAGACGTTTCCAAAGGGCGACATGGAGTGAAAACCTAACCACGACCATCCAGCATGACGGTTTTGCCTCTGTCATTCGAGACATTATTAACAAGTCGAATCGACTAAATGAATTCGCCAACGGGACTGCGAATTCTCTCCCGTGCGGTGAGCGCACTCAACTCCACTGCCGCGGGGAGATGCATCGTCGCCTTTACGAACGCCCTATGGTAGACACGGCCGATCCAACTGCGCCAGATGTAGTATATCATCCTCGTGACCGCGAAGCATCATCCAAGGCCGCCAATGTGTACGAGGTTGTTCGTCTCATTTTAACAGGTTGCCCCTCTTTGCATCTACACACCACACTCAAGTCCTTTCTCGAGGCAACTAAGATCATCGGCGGATTCTGCGACGACCGTAGTCCGTTCACACTCATCAACCAAATTGAGGATCCTATCCACGAAAATTGGGGAGATCTTGTTCAACTGTGCCGTCATGCAAACCTTACAACACCGTTGCTCTTCCGTCTCGGGCTGCTTGCCTTCAGTCCCAATCCTGAGATGGATATCATCCGCTCGCTTGCCGCTTTTGCTGTAGTCGATAGACTCAAAATCCTATCACCGCCTCCCTACAATAGCTTTGTGGATTTTAAGTCACGCAGACGGCCTTCAATGGATCTTTTGCAAACCCTGATAGCTCCAGCATATCGTGCGTTTGTACGCAGCCAGCATCGTGAGGGCGTTTGGCGAGACCGAGCTGGGCGAAATGCCCGAGAGCACAAGGACCTATGTGAAAAGGAGGGCCAGAAGCTTGCCGGCCATATTCGAGAGCAGTGGCCCATCTCGGCTGCCAAGCTGTCTACGGGGACGCTCGAGGCAGATGTTATCGATGTTTCCTTAGCAGTAGACAAGATACACCCCGAGTGGGAGCGCAGACGAACTAACACCGAATTAGAGCATTACGTCAACCAAGTGCAGGAAATCTTGGACTCACTCAGGGGTACACAGGATGCGTCTGTCGTATGTCAATGGGCGAATGCGGACCCGGCGTTCATTGGCCCAGAGCGCTCGCGAGTCATCCCATCTATCGCTGAAGATTTGCTCAAGAAAACCGCCCCTCCACTCGGCATTTCGCTGGAAGTCGAAAGCGAGTTTGCTCAGTATAAAACTCATTCGTCTCCAATAAAGCAGGTCAATACCGAAGCCGCCGAACTGGAGTCCATCTTGAACAAGTTCGCAAGCTCTGCTACGGTGGTACGTCGGCAGTACGCTGGCGACCTTCTCCAGAGCCTGACCGCACTCAAACATATGGACCAACCAACTGTGCATGGTCAAGCACCAACTCTCGAGGAGATTGTATACGAAGTAAAGAACGCCCATCGCAAAGCAATGATCTGTCTCATGACAATTAGTTCCATCCTCGCTTCTGGAGACAATCGGTTCAAATGGCTGCAGCTGGGTACTCTCTGGCCGTGCATATCGTCTCCTGAGATTCTTGCCTTTCTCAGGTCTGCATCGGGCCACCACTACGGTCCCGGGATGAAGGAAGCGCTGGTAAAGTATGGGGTAGCCGTCACGCACCTACAACGACTAGAGCGGATCCGCAATGCCTTGCTACGCAAGGATGGACGAGTGTTTCATGAAGAGCTACAAAACCCAGGCCATGAGAACTGGTCGCCACTGCAGTCGCCTGACTGGTTGCTGCTAGAAATCGATAGTAATTTCCTCATCCGTGCGGAGCAGGTAGATGTTGCGCAAGCCATGATCGCACCCTCGTCTGGCCAGAACAGCGTGCTGCAGATGAATATGGGTAAAGGTCAGTCTAATATGGTTCCACGAACTACGTGAACGCGGCCGCAGGACCAGTACTGACTTCATTTTGCAGGCAAGACGTCTTGTATTGTCCCCATGGTTGTAGCTGCTCTGGCCGACAGTCAGAATCTCGTGCGCTTAATTGTACCCAAAGCACTGCTCATGCAGACTGCGCAGACAGCTCAGTCGCGTTTAGGGGGTCTTTTGGGGCGCGAGGTCCTCCATGTCCCTTTCTCGAGGAAGACGCGGTCGACAGCTGAGATGTTGGAACTTTACGCGAATTTGCACCAGGAGGCACGCAATCGAAGAGGCCTAATTCTCACCAGCCACGAGCATGTTTTATCGTACAAGCTCGGCGGATGGCAACACCTCGCTGAAGGCAAACTCAAGCCAGCGAACAGCATGACCTCCTTTCAGCATTGGTTGGACGACCACTGCCGTGATATTCTCGACGAGTGCGACTTTACCTTGGCGGTAAAAACGCAACTCAACTACCCGAGCGGCCCGGAAATGGCTGTTGATGGGCACCCCTATAGATGGCAAGTGGCTCAGGAATTGCTGGCTTTGGTGGCCGACTACGTTCCGGTTCTGCAAAAGAGATTCCCGGGTGGCATAGAGGTATTGGAACGGACGGGTTCGTTTCCCATCGTGCACATCCTAAACAACAATGTGGAGAATGCTGTTCACAACCATATCTTGGACAACATCTGCACTGGACGGACGACATTCCTTCGTCCTGCAGACTCGGGCTTCTCACGCCGGCAAGATGTCATCCGGTCCGTCCTGTCCGAACGAAACTTTGACGAACATGAATTCATTCAGGCGGCGAATGCGTTCGTAAACCCACAGGCGGCATCAAAGATGCTCCTTGTAGCCCGAGGGCTCCTGATCAACAGAATACTGCTTCTCTGCTTGGCCAAACGTTGGAATGTACAATACGGCCTGCACCCTGGTCGCCACCCCGTTGCAGTTCCTTTCGAGGCGAAAGGTAAGCCCTCGGAGCAATCCGAGTTCGGACATCCGGACGTCGCTATCCTTTTTACATGCTTAGCGTTTTATTACGCCGGCCTAGACTCCAAGCAATTTAGTCAAGGGCTGCAGAATGTACTTCAGTCGGATGATCCAGCCGCTCAGTATGAACAGTGGACTTCGGGCTGTCACAGTCTGCCCGATGCGTTACGTCACTGGAACGTTGTCAACGTCGACGACGGGGGGCAGATAGAGGAATTGCGACAACATTTACGTCTAAACCACGTTGTCATCAACCATTATCTGAACCATTTCGTATTTCCTATACATGCGAAGCAGTTCGATATCAAACTGCAGGCGTCCGCATGGGATCTACCCCTTTACTCGCCAAAGGGGCAGCGCGGTGCCAGGACGACAGGGTTCAGTGGAACCAACGACAACCGCGCGATGCTACCCCTGACCATCCGACAGGATGATCTTCCCAGCTTGAAGCAGACCAGTGCTGAGGTACTCTCGTACCTTCTGCAGTCGCGCAACCGCGGCTATCAAGTGACTACAGATTCCAGAGGCAGGCGGTTATCGGAGATAGGTCTCTTGAAGCTACTACACGATGCCAAGATTCGAGTACTCATCGATGCCGGAGCTTACATCCTCGAAATGGACAATGCGACACTCGCGCAGGCGTGGCTGAAGATCGATTGGGAAGCGAAAGCTGCTGTCTACTTTGGCAACGATAACAGGGCCTGGGTACATTATCGGGGCGAAAAGAATGACGTCCCACTCCTGGCTACACCGTTTGCCGATGACCTACGCGAATGTGTCGTCTATCTCGACGAGGCGCATACACGTGGTGTAGACCTGAAGCTACCACGAGATGCTCATGGCGCCCTGACGCTAGCCCTGAAACAAACAAAGGACTTCACTATGCAAGGCAAGTACTGTACCATCATCCCTTCTTGATTCCATTTAATTTTTCCTTGCTAGCTGGCGCATCTTCGAGGACGAATCGTATTTCTAACTACATTCATAGCGGCGATGCGTCTCCGCCAACTACGGACAACTCAATCAGTGACCTTCTTTGCGCCACCCGAAGTCGATCAAAGCATCAAGGACTTCTGCCGCCCGGTCGCCCACAAGCAATTAGATTCCTCTCATGTTATTACCTGGCTTCTGGAGCAAACCTGCCACGTGAACGAGGATCTGCAGAGCTTGTACGTGGCGCAGGGTCTCGACTTCTGCCTGCGAACCGACGCGGTATGGAGCTACGGTAATTTCCTCGCCGACACCACGCATCGTGCGAAGCTGCTCAACGTACTGCAGCAGCCGGAACAGCAGACGTTGGAGCAACTGTACGGCGGGACTCTGGCGAGTTCTGCGGCAGGTCCTACAGATCACCTGTCTTCCCCACAGCTACAGGCATTCGTAGACCATCTGAACTCTCGCAGTGGGGAGCGCGGCGCTCTTCAGATAGGCGCCTTGGAGGAGGTGGAGCAGGAGCGCGAAGTTCAGGTCCAGGTCGAGCAGGTGCGCCAGGTGCAGAAACCGCTGCGGTTCGACGCTCTGACCTTCCCGGCCCTCCATCCGGCCATCTCGGACTTCGCGCGGACGGGGGTGTTGGGTCCTACGTCGTCCGACCGAGACCGAGATGCCGGGTTCGAGCAGGCGTTTGCGTACGTGGCGAGGACGGGCGTGGGGAAGCAGTTCGGCGTGCGAGCCACGGATTCGAGACTCTTCGTCTCTACGGAATTTGGGAGAACGGTCGTGTCTAAGGAAGGCAAGCAGAACGCCGTCGATAACTTCTTGGTAAGTCACTATTCCTGCTACTGTTTCCCCTTTTCTCCGCGTCAAGATTTCAATCGCGAAATCAGCGCGGCAGGGCTAACTTACGGCGACGGAACAGCGCCCCGTGGAGTGGATCCTCTGGAGTCCCTCGACCCGGACAGCGCTGATTGTCATACCGGAAGAAGCCGAGTTGCTAATCCCCGTGCTTCGTCTTGCTGCGGACAAATCTCCCGTGTACCTGATCACCTACGCGGCGCCGGTCACAAAGGCTATGCTGTCTTTTAACAACTTCGACTACTACAGCCTACCAGCACTACCGCCTGGCTACGAGTTTCCAGGGTGGTTCCGCTTCGAACTGGGTTTATTGAGCGGCCGGCTATACGTCCATTCAGCAGAGTGGGATTCGTTGGCTTGTCGCTTGCAATTACCTCCTGAAGTGAAGACAGAACTTGTGACGGGGTTGGAATCTACCGATGGAGTCAAGCCTACCACACTTGCAGACGACCCCGCCTCGTTTCTCCTCGAGTGGCTCACTCTGCTGCGCAAGACGCAGGATATTCTGCAGACGCCTATGGGTTACATATGTACAGGCCGCAGGCCGGGTGAGAATCACCCGTTCCTGTCCCTGTCGTAATATCTGGTGGCGCTTATGCCAACAGTCTATATGGCTACAGATGATGGTAGATTTCTGTCCCAGCATGTAGCACAGAGAGGCTTTCTCAATGCGCGTCCATACATGCAGTTGTACGAGACCACACCGCGTACCTAGTTAGTTTATTATTAGAAGTCCTGCTCTGTGGATATCGAAATGATACGGTAAGAGGGATAGTGTATGTGACACGGGCATCTTTGTTGTGCTACTGTAGGTAGTCGCCAATCTGAGTCTGTAGCCCACTCCCAGAATCTACCTCAACATACACTCTAATACAGGAAGTTATACGGGGGACTTCTTCAACATCTTCGCGCCGAGATAGCTTTGAGAACATGGATAAGTATGTTGTACGTCGTAGATATTTTCGAAGCGGGCATCGTTGGCCAACCCCTTGCGGAGTCAGCCAGTGTTCACCACGGTCATCCCGACGTTACCATAGCCCCCACCCCTGAAGCAGGCTGCAACAGCTTATTCGCACTTGCATATGCCTCAAGCCTCCTTCACCGAACTAAGAGGCTAGATGTTGCAAGTTAGTCATTGCGAGAAGCATTTACCCGGCGCTACTCAGACCATCATTGGTCATTGGTCAGTCTGTTGGCGGTCGCGACATAGCAGGCTTGGAAGTTCCTTGGAACGACGTAGGACAAGAGTGGCTATCCTAGTTTACCTGCAGGCTGCGACGGGATCATTGATAGGAACACGGGGAGTATTGCCCATAAGGCTCGGCTTAGCTGTCAGGTAGCTATCGAACATATTATTAGGCATCAGCAGCTCGCTGATTTCTCTAATGGGAATACCGGGCTGGTTAAGATGGAGTGTTACACTGCGAACGCCACTTTCCTCCCCGCGTGTCTTCTCAGAGCGGCATCCCCGAACCCATAACCCATCGACATTGCAACAAACGCATTTTTGAAGATGTTACGAATTACGTCGAGTTTATCTTCCTGGTATAAACCATTTCCCCGGCATGAATGGTTCTGGTATTTGATGTACCTAATAACCGCCCTTCAAACTCAAATTTTCCTGGTGCGGTAAGGAGACGCTTCAACATTTTCCTCAACACTTCACACCTGCCAATAACGCACATAGTGAAAGCCACACAGTCATACTAACTTCATTACTACAGTATTTACCTCCAAAGGGTCATAACCCAAGCTACTGGCAGCTCAGAAAATCATAGATGTTGGGAATAACCTCAGGGGCTACAACTGTAGCCAAGTTGGGAAATGATATCGAGTATCAGTACAAAAAAAACCGCTATGGCTCCAGGTTCCTGCCCGAGGACCTGCAACACGACCTTGTCACCAAAAGGACTGTGCACGATGTTCTCAGAAATGCTAGAATTTATGACGCGAAGAGTCTCGCTGATTTTGTTCTAGACGAGCAGAAGCCGGCGAAGAAGCTTTTTCTGATTCTAGTACTAATGAGCGAGGACCAGAAGGAGAAACTATCCCTGCTTGCAAACCTAAAACGAAGCAAAATCACCGATGAGTCTTTGCCAATCCAGTTTGGGTATGACACTAAAAAGAATCGCTCCTGCTGGTACTCCCTTGAGTACGATAACCAGGAAAAAAAGGAATTCTATGGCGAATGGACTCGTCGAGACCTTGACGCTTTGCAAGACACCTATCAATGGCGTTTTCTGGCACCAGTGTTTGGCGGAAATAAGTTCCATTTCAATTTCGACGACCAGCGTATATTACCATACCTACCCCCTGACAAAGACGAAACCGATCCCGAACCTGCTGCTGGATTCTTCAGTGAAGTAAGGAAAGTAGAGATCTACGAAGCGCACTTGGTAAGTTGTACTCGACCTTATCCGTGCTAGCGTTTGCTCAACTTCCATAGGATACAAAGAAGAAGGATACAAACACGAAGGGTATTCCTGTTGCGATCAAAAAGGCCAAGCATGGTGGGATCTACGCAAAATACTTCGACAAGGAGGCTAGTAATCTTTACAAGCTCACCAAGTACAGATCATCACATTTGATCAAACCAATCGCCGCATACCGACAGCGTGAAGAGCGGTGCCTCGTTTTCCTATGGGCCGATGGTGGTAACCTACAAGAATACTGGAAAAATCATGAGGATCAGCGCGAAGAAGTTGACAGTTTACGTTGGCTTCTTGGCCAGCTCGAAGGGATCTGCGATGCCGTTAAGGAGCTGCATGACAACAATACTCGACACGGGGACTTGAAGCCTCAGAATATTCTCTGGTTCAAGGATGGCAACCACGGTGATTTACAAATTGCCGATTTAGGACTGACCACGTTCCACGAGGAAGAGAGACACACTCTTGAGCGAAAAGGGGAGAAGACCCGCACTCCTCCAGGGACATCTAGATACGAACCCCCAGAGACACACGAAAAGCAACGCACCGATGAACACACTGACGAAATCACGGGTGGAGAGCTGTTTGACACTCGGTCGCGGCAATATGACATTTGGTCCCTAGGATGCGTCCTATTAGAGTCATTATTATGGCTCATTTACGGCTATCAAGACGTACAGAAATTCCAAACCTCGACTAGACGCTTCTGGCAATATCGTGACAACGAGTATTTTGTCGATCCTTACGTTGACTCATGCATGGAAGAGACGATGAGTATTCTGAAGGACGACTCAGCGTACAAGGATCTTCTATCTATTGTGCAGAAGAGGCTTCTCGTCATCAAGGTGTCAGAAACTTACAAAAGCCTTCCAGACTGCCGAGAGACGGCCAATGTATTGCACGAAAAGATCCTACATATTGTCAACAAATGCAAGAAAGGTGTCCAGAGAAGTGACGGGAATCATACGAGCTCCTACCTTCGTCCTATTACATCAACATACCCGACCGCGAAAATCCAGCACAAGGCGACTCAACGTCTGCAGGTACCACAACGAGAAGATGCACCCAGCTCCTCTTCTACTCGGAGTCCACATCATGATCCAAGCACGGACAGATATGACGATAGCTCCCTCAAAGTTATAGTCCATCGAGCGACAGGAGACATCAATTCGGATTCACTGAGCACAAACGCATCGACAAACACGATGCATCAACAAGTAAGTCAACTTAACAACCAACGAGAAGAAAAGCAGTATTAAATTATATCTTAGTATGTGAGTAAAGCTATCCCTAGCTGCGATGTTAATAACTTCCTAACCACGATACTTATTCTATAGAATGTTAGTGACCTATACCCCTTTCCATCCCACTCCATACTACTCATATAGCAGCTAAATACAGGTCTTTCTAGTTGGTGAGTACAGCCTGAAGAAGCTACAAGCCAGTGCTAACGGTGTTTAGGCCGTGAGTTCCTCGTAACCAAGCCCCTGGAATATAAATTAGTAATATTCTTCAGCATTCAAGCATTTTCAATGACGAATGGGAGTCCAAGCCGGATAACGAATTTGCAACCAGATTTTTCAAGTCCATCGGGTGGGATAATGTCAAGCCAGAGCAGTCAACTGTTTCGTTATGCACGAGCTGCAGTGCTATTAATTCAGCTCGAATTTTCGATGGCCAGTATAACGTCGAAGATCTACAGCTGACATCACAGAGCTGTGGTCTATGCAATCTCCTTTTTGAAGCTCTGGGTAGTGCCGGTATCATACCACCCAAAGTCGTCATACTGAACCAGGAAGGAGCCACGGTGCGTATTAAGGACGGCCCAAAGCTCCTCTCGATATATGTAGAACCAGGTAAGCTTTCTAGATTCGACTCTCTAGATTCATATTTGCTGACCAGAAAGACTCGACTCTCCCCGAAGGCGTACAATCTGGGTTGCCCAAGCTTTTAGAGCCAGCCAGCGAGGAGCAGTTCGCTCTCCTGAATCAATGGATCGAGGTGTGCGATTCGAATCACGATGAGTGTCATCGTAAGAACGAAAAAGTGTCAACTATGCCAACTCGTCTTATTGAAGTCGGTGATCGAATCAGGCTCATAGACTCGGTTACGATGAGCCCATCGCTGTATGTTGCCCTCAGCCATTGTTGGGGGCCAATAGAAAAGAATACGAAATTCTGCACATTCAAGAGCAACATTGACGACTTCAAAAAGTCGATCGAGCTCAGCAGCCTCCCTCCCCTATTTAGAGACGCTATCAGGGTGGTTCGCGGACTGGGACTCAAATATATCTGGATTGATTCCCTCTGTATCATTCAAGACGATGACCAGGACTGGAAAGCCGAGGCGGGTAGGATGGAGCAGGTATTCAGTGGTGCCTCTTTCACAATCGCACCCAGTTCGGCCAAGTCATCTAATGAAGAGTTTCTTTCACCGCGTAGCCCGCGTCGTTGCGTTCAGTTATATACACAGAACGCGGGACGGGTGTACGTGTGCCCAAACATCGACAATTTTCATAAAGATGTCGAATTAGGGGAGCTCAACCGTCGTGGGTGGGTTTTCCAAGAGAGAGTTCTTTCTCGGCGCTCCATCTACTTCAGTTCAACCCAGATCTATTGGGAGTGCGGTGTCGGAGTACATTGCGAGACCTTGACGCGTCTTAAGAAGTAAGTGCGACCAGACTTATTCATCGATGGAGTACTCACCAAGTTCTTTCGTGAAATTTAGCTCCAAGTCTGGCTTCTTGGGCGATTCCAACTTTCCCGAATCTGCGCTAAAGCACTACCGCGACGGAAGACAAATTCTTATCCAGGACCTGTACGAAAGATACTCGGGATTGGCCTTTACAAAGGTCTCGGATAGGTCTATGGCGATACTCGGTCTGCAAAAGCGACTAGCGCAAGCTTTTCGGACGCAGGCAGCATTCGGACTCCTTGCCGACTACTTTGGACGAGGTCTGTTATGGAAGCGCCGCGACGCAAGCATGATGAAGCGTATCTCATGGCCGAGTGATCGTCCTGTGCCGAGCTGGTCCTGGCTCTCAAAAGAGGGCCCCATCCAGTACATGAACCTTCAATTTGAAAAGATTGATTGGGCGACTAGTGAGTTCAAGGTCCCTTTCCCACCTAAGAAGCCATCGGACGGAGGAGAGAACATAGATCCCACTATGTTATGGGGCCGGGCCAGGAAACTACTACACCATTCAGAGTTAGACATGCTCGTCCGCATCACTTTTGACGATAGGGAGGAGTTCGATGCGAAGATTTTGCGCTGTGTGGTTATTGGAAAAGATAAGGCTGGGAGTGGCACGGATGAACTAAAGCTGCACGTACTTGTCATTCATCCCCTTACTGGGCCGGAAAAGGAGACTTACGAGAGGGTTGGGGTTGCATCCCTACGGCCAGAACATGTGGGAGATGAAACATCATGGGTGGCTATTCGCTAATAGGTCTAGTTTGTATGTTGTATTTCTCCGATTTTCTTTACGTTGTAGATGGCAACTTAGATGAATAGGTATCACACATTACGAGATACATTAATAACGTGTCATGGTCTAGAGAAACTGTTGTTTTGCAAAGTTTCTAAAACAAGAAAGCGCGCCCCTGGCGCGCTCCGCCGGGTTTTCTACCCCGCTCCGCCGGGTTTTCTACCCGGCTCCGCTTACGTAGCATGGTTATGTAAGCGGGCCCCGCGGGCCCGTGACATAACGGAACCCACAGCTATCTGCAATTGATACAACTGACACAATGCTGTACATAATAGAAATCTTGGTGACACAGCTTTTTCGAAGGGTCTCTGTGCCATCAGCACTTCGATATCCGGGCTCTATTCAGCACCTGCTCAGCCAACTTTGTGTCTTGCAATCGCTGGTCGTAACCATGAGCTACACTCTCGGGATCTTCGGCGGCGTTATGAAAACTGCCCTGTCTCCATTTAGATGATTCGTCTAGGAGTAGGCAATGAACTGTATGACTTACGAAATGTTTACCTGCCGCTTCCGCATTGACGTATATGACGTATATATTCTTTCTTAAAGATATCCTGAACTGCTTGTCTCCAAATCTTGCTGCTAGGGTCTCTGATAGGTCTCGAGGATGTATAAAGTCGGGATGCTCGGTTAAAACGACATGAGTTGAGTCCTTTCGCACAAATTTCAACGAGGACTGCGGCATGGTGGGCGAATTAAAAAGAATGGAAGGCTGGCGATCCTCTTTTGTGGGTGTAAATGTCTGGAAAAATCCGTCAGTGAAAGACAATGAGGGCTAGGCCAGCTTATGAGATGCACGACTCGCAGGACTTTCGGGGGCGGCGTAGTCCGGTTTCACCGGTGACCACACTGTGTCAGGCTGTGTCAGGCTGTGCAGATGTGGAAAATCCACTTTCACGACACACCAAGCAACCTAAGCCATGCGGGTGGCCGAGCCTGCTTCCCAGAATATGCATGTTTCTTAAGTACCTAACCTACCTATATTAAAGCCTTCTTATTTAGACACCATATCAATATGTGCCTGTCAAAGGCTGTAAGCCGCGATATTTACTTAGGAGAAGTAACGTATTATTATATGTTTGCTCGTGGTGTGGTTACCTCGGCCCCCTCACCGGGATTGTACAGACTGTTTCGCTGAGAGGGTGGCCTGGGTTCAGCCATCTGGAGGCCCCCAACCCTTTTTATATAGGTAGGTATACGTAACTATTCGAGAGCTGAATGGATAATTTTAGACGTAGCCTGCATCTCATCGCCCACCCTACTACGTTCAGTGTCATTCAACTCACGGCTCACCCCTCTTAAATCCAGCGAAACAAGAACAATTGGATTTAAAAACTCATGCCTTGGCCTCAGTGTTTGTGTCCTATAGTTACGTGGGTAGCCTCAATTAATTAACCTTGGCATCCGAAAGACCTCCTAACTGCATCCCAGAACCCAACTTATGTGTGTCCACAATGATACCTCAGAAGGAGCCCGTGGCGGATCCAATGCAGCCACGTCTTATCGATAATCCGACTACCCGGTATTCTACCGAAGATGTTACCGGACTAGATCCGCTAAGAATACGATACGATATCTCTAGTTCTTGGGGGGAAGGTCAGCCTATTGTTTCATGGAAGCAGAAGGAATTCGAAGGGGGCCCAGACATATATGTCGAAGAGCCCGGGGGTAAGAAGAAGCTTGCGGGTGAAGGCGACTCCAAGGAAAAAGCATTCACTGCTTCTGACACAGGAGAAAGCGAACAAGCATCTTCTGTCATACTTGTGAACGACCTAGGCTTCGAGGCCGCGCCAGCAGTGTCTCTACACCAGTTTCGTAGTTTCTATTCTTGTTGGGCGAAGAATCAGAGTAACTCCGAGACCGAACATTTCATGGCTGTGGACGAGCTCCGGGGATATCTCGGATACAATGGGGCAGAAGCATATACAATCGAGCAGCTAATTGGAAAGGAAATGGAAATAAGTTTTGAAAAGAGCAAGAAGGATAATAAAGACTACTTGACCATTGATGCTTTCGAAGCGATATTCAACATCGAAACGATCAAATCACTTGTCAAGGAAACGCATCCCAAAAATACGAAATCAATGTGGCAGAAAATGGTCGCCCAGATTGTTGGCATCAGGCCCAATGAAGGCTATCGGCGGATTCTGGGGGTTCTCGTGCTCATGGATCGAGCATCTTATATCGACGGATTTATCAGAGAGGGTATTACGGACTCTGATCTGCCCATCAGGAGAGGCAGTCATAATGACAAGGAGTTTGTGACTCACAAGGGCGCTCACACGCTTTTCAAAAGCTGGCATAGGAACGACATCGAGCTCTTCTATGTCTACCAGGGAAAAGTTTTCATCCCGTTTTTCGATATCCAAGAAGATAAATTGTGTTCCTATCAGTTCAGCGATGATATTAGGCTTCCCTGGAAAGAATACACGGAAAAGAGAAGCGGCGGGAATGGATTGGTGCATCAAGTTCAAATACATCCCAAGCATCATAACTTCAAAAAAACATCAAATGTGAGATCCCCAAAGTCTGTTGCCTATTTGACCTCATAATAACCGAGCTTAACAAGGATTCCGAGAAGTCTCTATACTTCGCCTTGAAGGAAATTCCCGCAATAGATCGAGATACGTATCGGCGGGAACTCTGGGCTCTGCAAAAGTCGATTTCCCAAACACAAAGAGAAAAGCATCTCATCAAACTCCTCCTCACTTTTGAACATGGAGATAAGTGCTATTTCCTCTTCGAATGGGCGGATGGTAATCTTGCAGACTTGTGGGCCCAATCGAAATCCAACTTGACGCCTGCTCCCTCAGACACATGGGCTGTCCAACAGTGTCTGGGTGTCTCCAGCGCAATCAAGCGTATCCACGGATTAGCGACGTGGCAAAAGGAACGCAGATTATCGCTAGGATCCGGGAGCGACGACGAGCGTGGATGGGGACGACATGGAGACATTAAACCAAATAACATCCTGTGGTTTTCCGAGTACGGCAATGATCCTAGTCTGCCCCATCATCTCGTTGTATCGGATCTCGGACTCACACGATATCATTCCCGGGCTACAAGGTCGGCAGTGCACTGGCTTCACATAGAGGGGTATACCCGGGCATATCGGCCACCTGAAATGGATATGGAACATATGATTTCCCAAAAGTACGATGTCTGGTCCCTTGGGTGCGTCTTTCTTGAGTTCTGCGTATGGTACGTCGGCGATGGTAAGGCAGTTGAAGTCTTCGGGCTAAACAGGGCCAGCCAAGACGAGTCAGAGATTGAGAACGTTGAAGAAGACAAATATTTCAACATAAGAACAGATCACCAAGGAAGGAAGATTGCAAGTCTCAATCCTATCGTCGAAGAGGTTCGTAAGCATTCATTCAAACTACATTGAGCTGTATGAGCGAGAAGTTGCCCCTGTTGCGCCTCATCAGACACCGAGCCAAGCGAAGCTCACACCTATATCTCAAACTTGTATCATCTGCGAGCCTTTTTTACACTGCAATATACTGATTTTGAACTTGAACAGTATATAGCAAAGCTGCGCGAAGTAGATAGACGCACTTCATTCGTGAGCCAAATGCTCAACTTGATCCAAGACGGAATGCTCGTCGTCGAGCCTAAAAAGCGATGGAAGATTGACCAGGTCTGTACCGAAATCTCCCGGATCAAGAGGTCGCTGGAGCCGACAACCGAGTTGACGGATGCTGTTAACATTGCTCTAAGAGTAGCAACTCACGAGGTATCTAACTCAACGGAAAGGCATTGTTAGAGACATGAACTAATTTATCGTACAGATTCCTAGTGAAGACCAACATTCAGGGGAGCTCGATGCCGTACAGATCGATACGTTAGTGCACCACGCGCAAGGCAACTCGGGTGGCATATTGACAGATAACGGGCGACGAAGGTCATTGTCCATACGCTCTGAAAACGGCGATTCTGAGTATGCGGCGAAGGCTTCATCTTCAGTTCGCGATGGGTCTAAAGAAAATAAAGGACCTCAAGACACAGACTCTAAGGAGAGGCAGGCAACGCTTAACATATGGAACAACTCTACTCTTCATCAGCCATCATGCGCGAAAACTAGCCCGCAGACAGCAGTCCGAAGACCACCACCTGAACCGTTAGTCCAGGGTGAAGTGGAGTCTAGGAGCATTGATCTGATAAATACCGACTTGGTACAGAGCTCGGATGTTGCCGCACCCCTCCATGGACAAGCTGGTCATACCGATCGCGAACAGTACCTTAAGATATCGCCATTTTTCAACTATTTGACTGCTTGGCAGTCCTGCTTTACAAAAGGGGCTTTCCTTGTAATTGGCTTAATTGGGAGATCATTTTTACGTTTAAGCCAATTACAAGTAAGGCTTTTCTTTCAAGCGGGTAATACGCGCACTGCGAAACAAAGCGGAGAGACATACCCTGACAGCCTTGCAAAGTGACGAGAAGGACAAAGAAGAGCGATACCGTTCAACCATTGATATATGGGAATATGCCTGACAGGGAGATATTGGTACTAGGAAAGATACCAAATTGTTATGGCTTGCAGAGCCTCGTGTCTTGTTTAAAACGGATCGTGTACACTTAATATTAGAAGGCGGTCTGGGGTGGCAGACCCCGGATGAGTCAGCATACTGTACGAACTCACAGTCCTCATATATCGATAACGGTATCCTAAACGCCACGCCTACTACCTAATGCTTCTGTCCGTATGGCTTCCCCTTCCTATTAATGCGTCGCGACTAGCCTTTCTCTACCAATCCGGTATAGACGTGCTTTCTATAAGGAGGTACCTATACAATCAATTGGTTGACTGTGCATTGTCTCCTATTTAAAGAGTCGGGAGTCGGGGCAGAAACATTAGCTGAGGCAAGACGGAAAATGCGGGCCTGATCATAATTGGCAGGTGGTGATTTCTAGGACGAGGTCAAAATAAAGTACAATACCCAGCGTCTTGGTAGAGCCTCATCCGCTAGTTCTTTGTAGATCAGTTGGCTTTTTGGGAGGATCTCTTTGGTCTTGCTGCGATCCGTTTCACTGTTGGTTGGGTTCTAAATTGACCAATCACTTTCTTTTTGTTTTTCACAAAGGCAAATCGCAGTATGGCGGGGGAAGTTACTCCTCATGACGACGTGGAGATGGGAGGAACGGGGGAGGGACCTGGTGGCAATACTTCTGGCGCTCACGGCAACGCGCATAGCCCGGTCATAAGTTCACCACAGCTCCCGGAGCAGCCCAACCCCACACCTGTCAAATCAGATGCCGACGAGAAACAACACACTTCGTCACCAGTTGACTCCGCCAAGATGAAGTTAGCACCTACCAAGAAGAAGGGCACTGCGGCCGCGGCCAAAAAGGGCCCTCGCAAGGCCAGAGTAAGCAAGTCGAAGACCAACTCCAAAAAGGATGCTTCGACTGGCCCTGCGGCTGATGCCGGTGCGAATGAGGCCAGCTCTGAGGACGAGACCGACAATGGTCCGTACTGCATCTGCCGAGGACCAGACGATCACAGGTGGATGATAAGTTGCGACGTGTGTGAAGACTGGTTTCACGGAGAGTGTGTCGATCTGGAGAAGGACACGGGCGAGAAGCTAGTCGAACGCTTTGTTTGCCCCAACTGCACCGATGGAAAACAGAACTACACCAAGTACAAGAAGACTTGCTCCCTGCCGGGCTGCAAACTCGCGGCTCGCCTGTACACCAAGAGTCTCAAGGACAGGAGTGTTTTCTGCAGTAGCGACCACTGCGACCAGTGGTGGATTTCCATGATCAATACCTTGCCCACCAAAACAGCCGCCGCCAAAGCCATCGAGGTTCTTACCCAGGAAGATTTCGTTGGCCTTCTTATCGCCACGGCTGAGCAAACCAACACTAACTGGAAGCTTGGCGATCCGCCTTTCGGTATGTGACTACTCACTCTCTCTCACTTTAATTACATAATTACCCACCATCACATAACCTCTTCCCGAGTCAATTCACCACTGACTCACGGCGCAGGCAACATGGTCGGCCTCTGGGCCAACGGTCTCCCGACGTGTCCGGGCATCCTGCGCGACGAGGAGCAGGCATTCCTGCAGAACTCCGCCGCAGAGCGTCTCGCGCTGGGCAACGAAGTGGTCCAGTACAAGAAGATGATGCAGATCGTGGACTGGGCGCAGCACCGGCGGCAGCAGGCGATCGAGGGGGGCAAGTTCACCAAGGACAGCTGCGGGTACGACTTCCGGCTGGACACGGTGACGGCGCGCCACCAGTTCGGCGAGTTCCTCGAGACGGCCGAGGGCCAGGCCCCCTTCAAGGCCGGCCGGCTCGACGCCCCGCTCGAGCCGTCCGAGGGCGACCCCGCGACCCGCGGCATGTGCGAGAAGAAGCGCTGCAAGCCGCACAACGGCTGGTACAAGCTGCTGATGAGCGCCGTGCGCGTCCTCATGAAGGAGACCGCCGCCGCCGCCGCCGACAAGCTCCACGTCGAGGCTATCATGCGCCAGGAGGCCGAGGCCCGCTTCGAGAGACGCGAGCTCGAGAATAATTCGGTCGAGGTCTTGATGGAGGTGGATTGATGGCGGGGCCGGGTGTTCGCTCGTAACCGGCCTGAGGTCAGGGGTTTAAGGATAATGCTTTCGTTGCCCGTGGAGGGTTATACGTTTATAGGCGGAACTCGATGGTACAGGTTTTCCGCCGCCTTCCGTCTGGTTACCGGTTTTCCGTATACTAGATCCTAGTACAAGTTTAGGAACTGGCAGGTTCTAATACGATAGGTTTCTCCATGCTGATTCGTCTTTCTTTTCGTGCTTGAAGCTAAGTAGAGAGGCCTTTTCGTAAACGAGGAAAAGTCTTTCCTATGTCTCGCTAAGTATCAAGGTGACCTGTTCTTAGATGATTGTCTCACACCAACGCCCTGTGGGCAAAGCAAGCACGGGTGGACGCGTATAGTTGTATTCGAGAATATTCTACGGGATATCTAAGTTAAAATACACGTTTCTCGTCGCGTTTAACGGGGTCTCGTCGCCGGTATCGTGGAGGTTTGGGAGGAGGAGTTACTTTACGATGGTCAGGCAGTGAGAAAGGGGGATCCAATCGACTTTTCTTCGAGGCCATCTTGCAGCTATGTGGTTATAGACAGATACCTTATCATGTTAGGTATATTTCCTAAAGATAATGCGGCTTGTATTGCGGGTTGGCATGAAGTCATATGGCGGCGAGGGAAGTCGGTGCCCGTATGTCGGGCGGTAGTCACTCTCCTCAAGCATCATAGGGGTGTAATTGCCATGTATTTCAATCTCATTACACTAAGATGCCATTAGACGCCATAGTTTCCCTTTTGTGATAGTTTATTCTGTCTAAATCCGATGTTGAAGACCATCCATTACCGACGAACCCTATCAATACCACCCCTATTAATTCCACAGCGCGTACATCGATTCAGACCAAAATTATATTATCGATTGACTCTCTATGCTATACATACTAGTCCCTACAATTATTACGATGTTATACCAACGCGTTGTTGCGCAACCGCCGGTCCATCCACGCCCGAGATCTCGACAGACGTCCTTCGCAGCCCTCCCAGACACAAATCCATCCATTCCTCCGCAACCAACAACTATATCTTCGTCAAAATCATCTGTGACATCTATATGGTATATATAACGATGATAAGATAGACTTCGATGCATAATACACGTTATAGACCTCCCAATTGATCCTCAGGGCGATTCTCCTCGTCAAGCTCGTGTATACAGATATGCCATTACACGGTAGCATATATGCATATATAAGCTTAAGCAGTAAGCCATTTAGCAATTAAGCAGCGTAGTCTATTTTTGAAAATAGCATTATGCAGTTTTTGGTTAGCATCTTCGGGATATTAGCATACCCCTAGTCCCCTTTTGCTGAGCAACTACACATGTGCTGCTGGTCCCGGACGAACCTGTCTCTGACCTTCTCCTGTTCAACAATTCTCTTGATCCGCCCATACCTGACTTCTCTGATTCTCGCTATTTGCACTCGCAATGCCATTTTCCACCCCTTCCAAAGCGTCGGCTGCTTGCAGTCGTGGGTTAACTGGGTCCCACACCCCTATTCTTCATCCTCCTCCTCGCCGTGGCTTTGTCACACCCACCCCTTTCCTCGCCCGTCCCATCTTCCATCCCGACTCCCCTCCCGCCTTGCCTTACAAGCCGACTCCTATCCGCACCCCCATCTTCTCTCCCGGCCGTTCCCCCTTTTCCTTCCTTGCCCCCTCTCCCCGTACCCCTTCCACTCCCCCCTTTATCGTCTCCCCCATCTTAGCTGCCGCTGGTGCCCGTGAAAGAAGACGGGAGTTACGCCGCGCTGCTGCCGCCTCCGATCCCTTTGTCTCATCGCCCGCAGGTGCTCGTGAAGGAAGACGAGACTCACGCCTCGGTGACGATCCCTCCTCCCCTCCCCCTAAGCCCCTTCATGCCCTTGCTTCAGTTGGTCTTCGAGGTGCCCGTGATAAGAGACGGGATGCACGCCGAGAAGCTACCCCCGGAGCTTGCGACAGAGTTATGATGTTGCTTCCTGCGATGTGGTGTGCCCACAAGGTCACTCGTAAGTAATATCTTTTCTCTCGTTCGATCCTCTCTATCTTCAAGTCGCCTCGTTGTCGACGAGTCTTTTGCGTTGCCTAGTGGCAACGCTATTGACGTCTCATATGGTCTTCGTCCGATATTTGATGGTTTTGGCTCCCGGCTTGATGGTTTTCCAACCTATCTCCATCGTCGCATCATCCCCCATCCATACCCAACCTTCTCCTTATTTTATAGTTGCTGTCGTCTTTATCCTTATCAACCCCAATCTCCTTTACATTCACCCACTCCCTATTGCTTTTGTCCGTCCGAGTTTCTACCTATCTCCTGTCCATCATCTCCTATACCTGTCACTCACCCCCTGTGCTATCTGCCACCCCCCTCACTAGTGTGTTGACGCTAATACTATTTCCAACTATTAGCATCTCGTATGAAGGCCGGCATGCGCGTTGTCCAGATTACTTTGCCTAAGGCAAAGAAACCGACAGCAACCGTAGCCGAGAAAGGATCGAAGAAGCGTATCGCTGCTTCGCCTCCAGTCGAAACGAGACCGCGTAAGCGCGTCGTTCGTTCGCCTGACTTCGAAACCGGACCCGAGCCCGTCAGCTCGGCCACTCCCCACGCTCATTCAGCAACCTGCTCTCATTGCGAGACCCACGATCTTTTGGAACCCCCCCACACTCCTTCTCGAAACCTGGACTCGAACGGCCAACCATTTCCCTGGTCACCGAGCATGTTCAGCCCCGATAACGCCCGTCACAATTGGACCTGGTCCGATTGGGACTCGCCGTCTTGGGAGTTTGAAGATGTGACGTACCAGTCAGATGACAGCCCGAAAGACCCCCTCGCTCGTTTACACCCTGTTCTTCGGGCAAAGATCAAGGCCGTTCTCGCAATGAAACCGAATTGGAGCCCTCCCGCCACCTCAACAGACAGTTTGGAGCCAGACACATTTAGCTTCATCCAACCCAACTACATGGGATCGTTCTCCTCCCATGTATCCACTCGTTCGAAATCCCCAGACTCATCCTGGGTTAACATAGATGAAGCACCTTGGCCAACGCGGCTACTGCAGATGAGGCTCGATGATTCGAGGTACAACCCGCAGTTGGAGCGGATTGTTATGCCCGAATTCTCTCCTCTCTCCAGTCGTTCTGGTTCTGTATCCAGCTTGGATACGTCCACTCACTCGCGCCGATATTCGCAGCGATCTGAGAGAGATACTCGAGATCGTTCTGCCAAGATTCTGTCTGTTCCCTCTGCGTCCCATTCGGACGCGTCCATTCATTCACGGCGGTCTTCCCGGCAATCTGAGAGAAATACTCAAGATTGCTCGGCCAAGATCCCGTCCGCTCCCCCTGCATCCAGCTTGGATGCGTCCATTCACTCCCGGCGATCTTCGCAGAGATCTGAGAGAAATACCCGAGATCTCTCCGCCAAGATCCCGTCCGTTCCTTCTGCGTCCCATTCGGACGCGTCCATTCCTTCACCACCATCCGAGCCCTCCTCCCCGCTCGATGTGGACGTCGAGGAGCAGCCTGGGAGCTACCTCGACGTGCTCCGGGAGGCAGAAGAGAGGCTGCGGCAGCGACAGGCGCAACGCGCACAGACCGGCATCCGGGACCGCCTTCCCAACGACACGGATTCCTCTCTGGGATCCTTTCACATTCGTTCCGTCTCCTCCAGCTCTGGGGGATCCACTCGTTCGAACTCGACCGGGGACATCCTCCGTCACTTCCGCTCTTTCTCCCGGCCTTCCTCCCCTTTGATCGAAGAGGCGATCGAAGAGGAAGAAGCGCCGCCCACGTTCATTCCGGAGTCCTACACCGCGCCGGTGCGGTTAGCATCTCCTCCTCCTCCTCCTCCGCCGACCCCCGCTTCTCGGCACTTCCACACTCTGCGTCAGCTTCCATTGGCTTCGGCTGTGGAGACGCGGCAGACGGTGGAAGAGCCACCCCGAGGAGAAGGGTTCGGCTGGAAGTCGCTCGCTTGTGTTGCTGTCGCTGCTGCTGCTGTCGGGGCCGGTCTGGCGTATTGGTTTACCGGCTAGACATCACGCTCTTTTAAGTATGTGGACCCCTTTCGCTTGTGTGGTTTTCTTGCTAAACCCTCTCCAGGGATTCGTCGCTCGCTTCGGGGTTGTTTTGGGTAGACAGTTCTGCAGTGTCCCGGTGTTCTGGATTGGTTGTCCCTCGTTTGGTTTCGGGTTTTGGTGGTTCACTCTTTTGGATAGGTTTCACACGGTTGTTCCTCTCCCGTTTTCACTTCCCTTGCCCCCCCCCTTTTCTCCCCTTCCCCTCCCCCTTCCCTCTTTTCCTCTCTCTCCCTCTTTCCCTGTCTCTCCCCCTTTCCTCTCCTCTTCTACACTTTCATTCCTTGTTAGGGTTTCACATTCATTTGGCTGGTTCAGGAGTCGCTCGTTTTAGGGACACTGCAGAACCGTGGGAACTGGCGCGTTGGGGAGAAGGGTCGGTATCGGGTTCTTGGCTTCGAGTTTTCTGGTTTATGTTTCTTTTTCTTTGTTTTGCTTTTGTTTTTCCTATGCTTTTCCTATGTCTTTCCTTTGTACATGCTGGTTTTTGGAATTTCTTGTTTGATGTTTGTTAGTTTTCGTGTCGAAATTTGGTCTTGGGGCTCTTTTCGACTGGATCAATGATGAAACGATGTGGCCTGTGGTCATGTCTTCTGGACATACCTCATGAGGCTCTTGAGTCCTGGGCCACATCTGAGCTGAGATCCTATTAATCGATTTGAGTTGCCAGCCATCACCCTCATTAATACTTGCACATGTGACATGCAGGTTAGCTTCGTAGTCATAATAGTGATTAGCAAGTCTAGATAAGAACCATCATATCATATCATATCGAAGACAAGTATTCTTCATCTTGAAGCTTTCGGATCGATGACGAAAGCAGCAATGTATGCTGGGTTGCGATAGAAGGGAATTTGTGGTGATCAAGAAAGACTCGACAAGAGAATGGTGGGAAGTGAAGGTTTAGAGAATAGAAAAATGAGCGGAGAAAGAATAACCCCGATTACCTATTGCCTCGGATAAGTCGCGCTTTTGAATCCTTCCATATGAAAAGTAATCATGTATGGAACCCCATTAGTGTAAGGTTTGATATAACGAAAATTAAAGAGAGCAAGAATCAAGCCGTGACGGAGACAACAGCAAAAGAGTCTCGTGGGGCAATGGTAGCCCGCCTCACTCATACTTGTATCTTGAGTACAGGCGATGCTGGTTCGATTCCAGCCGAGACGGACGTTCTTTTTAGCATTGCTTTTTAGGTTAAGAAAGAAGGTTGAGAATTCGAAACTGGGCAATCTCCGTGAATTCATGATGATCATTCAGATGGTGTAGACGCATGCCCAGGTGATAATACAGCTGTGGACACCTTCCTTCACTGTGGAGGCCTCCTACATCATCAGATCCCCAAAAAGCGTCGATCGACCCAGTCCAAGCTGCTGTCGGGCTAGACCCATCAAAAGGCAAGCAACATCCCACCCATCGGCCTAAACATTCGTACGCTCCTCACGTTGCTTCTCTAAGGTCCATGTTCTGACCATCTGATCGCCGCGGGCCAGAAATTTGGGATCCAGTTCGGATCTTACGTCTGGATAGGTTTCAATGAGCCAATCCCGTGTAATCCAACTGCCATTGGGAAATAAGGTGTCGAGGAATTCGTCTTTTCCTTGAAAAAGGAATAGAAGAGTCTTGAATTGGGGGGCAGTGAAGGCTGTATAGGGGAGGTTGGAATCGATGATGAGGGAGAAAAGTCGCTTTTTGAACTCGCCGGGGGTCTTCGGGGGATCGCCCATAGCAAAGTCTTGGGGTCCGTAGGATGCCATCGTGCGAGGTTGGAGTATATATAAAATGAATAGCAATACTACCTTGTTATGAGTATGTAGACGTAAAGTTTTCACTTGAAAAGTCCACCTTTGAGACTCAACAGGTTGACACGAGCATGTTTAAGAGGGGTCGACGTCGTCGATCGGGATCTGGGACATGGACCACAGAGTGGTTGGTGCTTAAATGGCGATGTATCCCCAGTTCCGCTGTCCCGAAGCCATGGGTTGTCATACAGGGGATGAGGGCATTATGTATGGAGATCTTCTTTTCAATGTGAGTTGACTGGGATTGACATGGAAGCTTTTCTTAGCTATCGAGAAAATGAGTTCCAGATCATGTAACGAGTTTCAAGCGATCGGCATGTCCCTTGGCTCACAAGAGCGTTTGGGAAAAGAAAGAAAGAAAACCTCAACGGATTTAAATAACATTGTAAAGTCAACAAACTCGAAGCTTCAAGTTTGTGAGTATCACGAGCTTATCTAATAGATTGGATAAATGGATACTTCGGTACAAGATTAGATTCGAGATGTTACACGAAATGGTGGGGTTCCAGAACAATTCCATGCGCAGGCGATTTGGGGGGGAATTCGAGAATAATGCATGTGATTGCATTTTCTCAAGAAACAATTTATATTATCATCCAATCTAAAATAATTGTGAGGTATATTTAAGAGTTGGTCATTTTTGATAAGTCGTAATAGATGAAAGAGCGCCGATTTGCTCCGATCTAGTTTTACAAAAAGTTTTCTCCCGGCGCATCTCAAGTATTTCATCATCTCGGGAGCCACCAAATAGCGCACCAATCAATAGCCCTGTAATCACCTCAACTCTACCCCAGGTCGACGCCCACGTCATATCGATTCGGGAATCCGAGAAGCCACCAACAATAAAACATACCGTAGAAAGGGGCAAGATGGGCTCTAACCAAGTCCTCACCGAGATCAACTTGACGTCACTCCCGAAGCTCGCCGAGGGCAAAGTGCGCGACCTGTACAACGTCGACGAGCACACCCTGCTATTCGTCACCACGGACCGCATCTCCGCCTATGATGTGGTCATGAAGAACGGCGTCCCGGACAAGGGCGCCCTGCTCACCCAGCAGTCGGCGCACTGGTTTAAGATCCTGAGCGAGAAGGTGCCCGGACTGAAGACGCACTTCCTGACCACGGACGTGCCGGCCGCCGTGTCGGCCGCGGAGGCGCAGCTGATCCGGAACCGCAGCATGCAAGTCAGAAAACTGAAGGTGTTCCCGCTGGAGGCCATCGTGCGCGGGTACGTGACGGGCAGCGCGTGGAAGGAGTACAAGGCGCGCGGCACGGTGCACGGCACGCCGCTGCCCCCGGGGCTGCGCGAGTGCGACGCCGTGCCGGGCGGCCCCATCTACACGCCGAGCACCAAGGCGCCGCTGGGCCAGCACGACGAGAACATCAGCAAGGAGCGCGCGGCGCAGATCGTCGGCGCCGGGTACGCGGCGCGCATCGAGGAGCTGGCGCTGCAGGTCTTCCGCGCGGGCCAGGAGCACGCCGCCGCGCGCGGCATCATCATCGCCGATACCAAGTTCGAGTTCGCGCTCGACGAGGAGACCGACGAGGTCGTGCTCGTCGATGAGGTGCTGACGTCGGACTCGTCCCGCATGTGGCCCAAGGATAAGTACGAGCCCGGCCGCGACCAGGAGAGTTTTGACAAGCAGTTCCTACGCAACTGGTTGACGGAGCACGGGCTCAAGGGCAAGGAGGGCGTGGAGGTGCCTGAGGATATCTTGAAGGCTACGAGTGATCGCTACAAGGAGGTCTTCCGGAGGCTTACGGGGAAGACGCTGGAGGAGGCGTTGCAGGGGTAGGGGGTCTTGATGTGTGAGTGTGGGAGGTCGGGGTGCCATGAAACAAATAGTTGATGTATGATTGAAAAATCGAGGATGCGCTGAGCAAGAGTAAAATGCTTCACATGTCATCAACCACATGGTTAAGTCAGTCAAGACTCATGGTGGTTTGTAAAGAGGCATTAGTAAACTGAATTAAATTACAAACAAAATGAATCTGGAGCTGGCGAAAGTATTACAATCAATCTGTGATGGCTGCCCCCATCCATCGCTGTAGTACAAAGGGAAGAAAGTTTTGGCATTCGTCATGTGTCGTCCATCTCTTGCATATGAATCACCAAGGCACGAGGTATAAGAGTGCTCAAGATGTGTTGTTATCTCCAACGGCTTAGATCAAGTTTGATGGGATACGTCAATCTTTTTTTACGCAACAATACCAGCCCCCTTATCCGTCTTGAACTGGGCGCAGGTGCTCTCGCACGAGGTGTCGCCGCACTGGGAGATGTTGTCCCCGCTGTCCGCGGTCTGGCAGTTATGCGTGGTGCAGTTGTCCATGCAAGCGCTGAAGTCGAAGCCGCCAGACGCAGAAGCCTCGGGGTGCGGCCTTTCCATGAAGAAGGCACCGGGGGGTGGCGGGATGAACTGCTTCTTGTTGAGCGACGGGAAGGTCGCAGACGCGGAGGTGTCCTTCTTGAAACTCCTGCAGTTGTCTTCGCATGTGGTGTCGCCGCACTGCGAGATGTTGTCACCAATATCGGCGTTTTGGCAGTTGTGAGTCGTGCAGTTGTTCATGCAGTCCTGCCACTCCGAGTCGGAGTGAGCGGAAACCTTGGGGGGCTCGAAGGGAGGGTGGGTTCTTCCATGCCAGGGGGCGACTTGTCGCAGGCTGAGGGAGCCCAGACCGAGACTACCTAGGAGATCCGACTTCTTGGCCTTGTCGTCGTCGCCATCACATGACTCGGCACAGGATTGGATACAGGTCAATTGGGCAGCTGTCAGGTGAGAGTCGGACGGCGGCCCGTGCTTGTCAGCACACTCGGAGATACAGTCGCAGCTCGAGCTGGCCATACTGGATGAAGCTGCCGCGGCACTGACCGAAGTCGAAGTCCAGTCCGTAAACTCAATAGAGGTAGATGTCGATGTGGATTCTTCATCTCTCCTCAGGAAAGGCGTAACACTAGGGGGATGGCTTGCCTTGGCCGCGCTGCTCGGGGTCAGGTCCTTGAGTAGGTCTCCGGTAATATTGTTCCAAAGCTCGCCCGAAATTTGTCGACCGGCCACCTGCGCCGCCGCAGTTGGTTCGGCCACATTCCACGGAGCCCTAACTATGTTAGATGGGAGGTTTACAACCGAAGGAGAAGACTTACACGATGGGTTTGGCCAGAATAACCGGGACCAGAGCCGCAAGGACGACGTGGTTCAACATCTTGGTGGATGTGAGGTCTTGATCCGGCTTTCTCGACTTTTCCTTCACCTTCCTACAACTCCCTGGCTACTGCTTGCTGTGCTATAAACCCGATGCAGAACATTCTGGCTCCAATAAGCAACGATCGGACCGGACGTCCTATTTATCTATACATGGCTTGTTTTGTCCTCCTGATCCAGGGGAGAATTCGAGCAGAGATTAGGCGGGCCTAACGCACCCTACGATGCCGATCCGACTGCTCTCCAAGGCACCATAGCGAGCACATCATATTGCGAAGGACCAATATCTCCTGAGACAAGCTGCCATATAAGGCCTGAACTTTGATGCGCCCTGTCTCTGGGGAAATCACCTTGTCTCAGGTGGTCCGGCCTACACCAAACTGGCTCCAGGCACATAACTTGGGGTGTCAATCCATTCTATTCTTCTGTTGACTCTGATTTGGTTGCGACGTAAATACACCCGTTGCCTCGCGCTTCGTTAAGAGGATCTGGAAGCGTTTGCCTACTAAAATCATCTCTGCCACTTCAAGTAGGGGTCCCTATCTCATTAGGAAAGGTCTACGCTCCCTCGATTCAAGTGCTCGAGTCTGTATTTCATCGGCCGAAACGAAAACCGCAGAATGAATTATAACCTTTTCCTTACAGACCCCGTCGAGTATCCACGGATCGGTAGTTTGACTTTTCGAGATTGACATATTGGTTCCGTGGCGCAAGTGGCTTACGATGCTTTTTCAACTCCTGATGCTCCCACCCTATCGCAGTAGCTAGGTTCCTCTTACTCAGCCATCAAATGCAATAAATGGACAAGCACTATATCCAATATCACACACTCGAATAAAGAGTCATGTCGTCCAGGCGAGCTAATAGCCAAGTACTATAGGGATACTATAGGGACTTTCAAGTTGTCTTTGAAACCTCTTATGATTGTTGGTCGATTGATAACCAGTAAATATGCTGCAGGAAGCGTAGTTATAGAGATACAAGATATATATGTTGTTGATTAGCCATCAATTAAATCAGCATTAAAACATTGAAAGAGGGTTAGAGAGATGCTCTGGGTTGGTCTACTATGAGCTCATGAGATTATGTAAGCCGGAAAGCACCTCGAGACCTGTCTCCACATAAGCTTGGGGAAAATGGCCCAAGCTTCATTCGCGAACCCCACCCTTCTGACGATGCCGGTCGTCGGCGATACTTTCAATTGAGCAAAAGTATCGTGGTATCGTCTATGGTCGGACATTCTAACACTTCAGAAACATGGTTTGATATAAAAATTCAAGGCGAGCATCAATTCTGTTTTTTCGCCGGATTGATCCATGTATATCCTCGTGGAGCCACGGTTTCAACCGTGCTGATGGGCGAGGTTGGGCTGCCCAACCACACGCCAGCCTCCCAAAATGCAACGGCGATAGCCAGCCTCCAACCATATTTCATCCTCGTAGTCTCTCAAATCATGCAGTCTTCCCGTCTAAGTCTGCAAGAGAAACCACCATCTCGTACTACAAACAACCAATTGGCCCTAATATATCCAAGTGGATTGAGGCCGTCTCTTTTAGCACCGAACACCATCGAGACTAAGCGATGAACCCTCACTTCGGCTTAGACAATGTCGAATCAGATCGTATGCCAACTCCCACACCTAAGAGACACCTAAGAGACCACAACTATATGAAGCTCACGCTAACACGCAATCACCTAGGACCAGATCCGCAGTACAGAACGAGAACGAACAACTCAATTTCAGACTTGTCTGCGCCCACCACATCCCAAGCTACTGTCGTCCACGACCCACGGCGATACTCTGACACCGAACAGAGCGTCCATGGACGAACACCATCCCCCGTTTCCCAACAGACGGCCATGCTCTATGCTCCGACTCCTCCCCCAGCTCCAACACCTCCTTCCATCCCCTCCGAGTCAGAGATCTACGGCCCCGAACGACTTTTCGGTCACCCGCCTCCCGTTCACGAGAATGTCGGTCGGTCGTTGATAACACCAAGTTCAGATGTCTACTTCCACCAGCCGCAATTCATGCCAATGGCTGCATCGCAGGAGCTTGCATTTGCAAACCAATTCAAGGACGATCTGACGAGAGCCGCAGGCGTGGTTACGCCTGGAGTAGACGATGGCCCCTACATTCGATATGCTTTGGATGCCATAACTCGGGTTCCTGATGACGGCCGAGGAGTAACATACCCTCCTTCTGACAGCGATGAATCGTACCAGCCTGCGTATCATTTCACTCCCACGGCGGTTCCGAGTCCTCTCAAACCTGCATCAGCCTTTTTACCTCGTGAGACTGTTGGGATTGATAACGCTCCCCGATATTGGCCCATGGGTCCACCCCCTGCTCCCAATCCCACAACACCCGGTATGACTGAGGACGAACTTCGAGATATACAGCAGCAACGTCAAGATCACGAAGAAATGATAAGACTTCTATCGGAACCCTGGGACCCACCACAGCCGTTTCGACAACCATTGCGTAGACACTCGGAAGGTCCCCGAGACGCGGTTCCGCCAAGTCCTCCCAGTCCTCCCAGTCCTCCCACCGTGAGCATCTTCAGTTCAACGCCGGCTGGTCGCCGTGGGCTAGCCCCACCACATCCCGGGGGAAAACATCTTGGAAAGCATGTAAGCGTTCTGCCGAGAACTATGGAGCATTGGCAACCTCAGTCGGATTTGGTGACAGATCCTAAGTTGCGTCTGCACAACATCGAGAACGGTCTACACGTAGCTTCGCCCCTGACTCGCAAACCTTGGGTCCTACGATGGCAGTCGTTGTTGCTGTTAGCGACGTTATGCCTTCTGATGATCGCGGCTCTGATTTTCTCTGCCGTTTTTTCCATCAGTCAAAGTGGTCTTACGCCTTACGCCGGTACGATATACGGCGGCCAGTATTTCCTTTTCCGAATACTGCCACAGCTTGTGGCAGCTTTCCTATTAATATATGCACAATGTATCATTACTGCGGCGTTTTGGGTTCTGCCATTTTCGGGAATGGCTTCTGACGACCGCCACGAACGACGAGATGCCGTGTTTTTGCCTTTATACCCCAAATCGTTTCTCTGGCCGCAGCTTTATGGAAGCTGGTACATCTGGATACCCATATTCAACGTTTGGCTGTTGAATTTCACGATCCCGTTGCAGAGTTGTCTCTTCACCGTCATCATGGTCGACGGAACTTGGACTTGGGCCACCGTGCAAGGTGTTGCGTGGACGTTGGTGGCGCTCTACCTATCGTTTACCCTGTCGCTGGGTGTGATGTTCGTCTTTTGGCATAAGCGGAGAACCGGAATGATGCAACATTGGATTATCAGGACCGTCGCAGATATTATCTTTTTCGTGTCGCAAAGCAATACTTTGCCGCAATACCGGGGGCTCGAGACAGCGTCGACGAGGAGAAGCATGAAGCAAAAACTTGCCGGAACTGCTGAAAGACTGGGGTTTTGGTTTGCTCCCGATATGCCGGAAAGGGGTTCGTGGTATGGGGTGGGAACGCCGACAAGTAAAGCGCCCGCCGCAGCCGAGAAACCAGAAAGTCAGGAGTGGACCAATCGACGGCAGCAAGAAGATGATCTGGAAGCCGGCAAGGGAACCGGCTCTAGCATCCGGTACCGGTATCTTCCGTGGTGCTTCCGAGACAGCAAGATCATTTTCTTTGCCGTGGTATCCGGCATCCTCCTGATCGCTTTGTTCGTTGTCTCGTTTCTCCCTTCGACCGATGTGCGCAACGGTTTCCTCCCTCTGCTAAGCGCCGGACAGACTTCGGGCGCCTTCTCGCCTGCCGACTTCCTGTACTCTTTCCTCCCTTCGCTGATTGGCCTGATACTGTTTCTCTTGTTTCAGCCTCTGGACCTGATGCTCCGTATTCTCACCCCGTGGGGCGAGCTTGCGCGTGCGGAAGGCGCTCGAGCGGAGACTTCGATTCTTTTGGATTACTCCGTGTGCCTACCTTTCGAGTCGACATACAAGGCCCTCAGGAATCGGCATTGGCGGGTCGCTTATGTGTCTTTGATGGCCCCGTTGTTCGTCCTTCTACCGGTCTTGGGTGGTGGGCTGTTTATGGCACTGACTCCATCGAATGGAGTTGTGCGAATGTATCCTAACGTGCCTGCCTTCGCCGTCATTCTCACTTTATTGGTTCTGTACGTTGCTGGGCTCGTCTGCTTGGTGCCTTACAGGTGGCAGTTCCGACTTCCTCATGCAGTCACCTGTCTGGCCGAGATTATCAGTTTTTGTTGCAACGAGCAAGTGTGTACGGACGAAGCATTCGGCCCGGACAAGATGTTGGTACCCCGAGACCTAGCCGGTCGCCTTGACATAGGCAGGGACCGGCACCAACAGGGCCGTTGGACTTTCAGCGCCGGACGGAACCACGACGAACGCCTCGGCATCAAGCGGTACAGCAAATATACGATCAAACCAAAGAAAATGTACCAATGGAAGATACGCGATCAGCTCATCTCGCTGCCTCTGCCTCCCGGCAGTAGCTCGCTACACAACTAATAGGTTGGGCTTCCGCATAGGTACCTCTCTAACTAACATCTAATTCTTGTATATATTGTTACCATTTTTTCTCTTTAATCTTTTGACGAGCTCATACGCTTAGCGACGACAGATTGGCAGATGTACAGTACGATTTCATGGGATCACGGATATTACGGTGTTACGGTGTTTTGGTTTTATGGTTTATGGATTACGGATCACGGATTATGGGTTACGGCTTCATGTGGTCGCATGGATGGCGGCGATGACAAGAATGGCAGTTATGAGACCTCTCTCATAGGAGGTCATTTACGATTCTACGAGATTGATCGGCATCTATCTTGCATTTTTATGATCGATACCTATTTGATTTTTTTTATGGGCAACAACCTTATTATAGAGATTGGATAGGCGACTATAAATTGAACACGGGAGGTTTTGGGGTCGGAGATTGAAATTGTTACTTCTTGTGATGATTTGAAGCCATTCCGTAAGTCTTCGGACTAAGTAAATATTTTTAGTCAAGCGATGATCTCTGCACGTCAAGTAAACGCACTGTGGTCTAACAAATTAATGCCAGCTGAAAACGCCAAGAAACTAGGTGTGAATCTACATGTAGATCTAGATAGGAGGCTTAGCTGTCCCTAGCTAGGTTACTTACTAGCCTTTTATGGTTCTGTGGGAAAGGGGAATACTAAAGGGGCCAGAGATTCTATGTCTCCGTCAGTACATCTCCATACCGAGTCAGCCTCCCTCGAAAATTAATAGTATAGTGTCTCTTAAGAACAGAATGCCATAACCGTGTCATCAATTTTCAATAGGCACAGGGCTTACGCAGTCTCGATATTATTAACATAGGTACCTAGGTACATATCCTAGCCGGCGAACTAGGTAGCCTTAACAGCTTTCATGACAGATGACTGACATGTTACTAATAACCTGTCTAGACGCACCACTATACATCGAGTAGGAAGAGCCTATAGACAGGGCGCTGGAATACCACCGAGCCTAGTGCATACATTGGGTAGGTAGTCTGATACTAACAGATTCCAAGAATATCTTGATCGATCGATCGACATACTGGAAAAGGACTTCGAATTCCCGACTCAATTATTGTTTACCTTAGGTACATTAGGAGGTAGGTAGAGTTATGGGCCTATTTGGGGGAGGCTAGGTGTCATTAATCAAGGTAAGACTACCTGGGTACATATGTGGGTATGTCTGAATAGTGATATTTATTTTGAATTTTCTACCTTGAGGCGTGGAGAACTGTCTCTAGTTTCATACCTACCTCCTATGCATAAGTTGTGTATAGTTGAACACTATAGGCGGCAGTTTACATGCCGGCAATGTCTCTGCATATACCCAATTCCAGCGCAGGGCTCGGCATATAAACAAATATTTTCCCCGTTGAACATGAACGAAGGTATGTATGTTTATTGATAATAGTGTGGCTATATGAATGTGTGCATCCATCCGTACCTAACCTAATGTGGTATTCATGAGTCTGTCTCAGATCGTTGCCCGAATGAGCGGATAGAGAATGAAATATTGTACACATTATAATAGCAATCCGATAAACAAATACTAGGCGTTTTTGAACTTTTGCCATGGGAATGAGAGATAGTCAGTGAGTAAAGAAAAAATTAAGTAAAATGACTGTCGTAGTAGTAGAAACGCCGTCGTTCGGCTGCTGGTAAGCCAGTGCGTGATCCCATCGCCCTCGCAATCGTGATCATCATCGTAGCGATGTTGTTTGTGGTGACATGTTGGGGGGAAACTCGCAACTCCCCATCTCTATGCCTTTCGCCTTTTAGCGCCCCCCCTCGCCCGAGCGAGCTGAATGTTCTATCCACATGTGCACCGTGACAAGAGAAAACCGTAGCCGCAAGTATCGTACCCCAGAATCGTACCCCCTTTTAATGTGCCGGTCGTAATACACCATTTTTCTTCTTCTCGTCGCCCATTGCTCGGGTTGGAGCCATGCTCGTACCATCCGCACCATCCAGGGAATGCGACTAAGATAAAAGGAAAGTGAGCCGTAGAGAGGGCTGTAGGATTGGAAATGCGGACAGACCACCACCCGGGCAGCTCCTGAAAATGGGACGTAGATGTTAAAAGGAAATGGCACACAAGTGCAATTTTAATGTGTCTTCATAAGTGCTCATCGACTCCGAAGCCCTAGAATTCGGCCCAAGCTGCCACCACGTTTGCGCGCTAGGCTCTCGTTGCCCGAGTCCTTCTCCGAGGCCTGCGTATCGGCACTCCCGCGTCGCTCGTCATTGCTGCGCTTCTCGCTTGCGCTCTTCTTGTGAAATCCGCGGGCTATCCGCTTTGTGAAGCTGCTGATCTCGACATACGACTCGCGATCCGAGTCGACTTCAAATATAGATACGAAAGATGGCCCCGAAGGCCGATGGGATTCCGACATGGCGACCGCTGATGCGGCGGTTGAGTTTGTAGATAGAGGTAGTAAGGGTACCGGGATGCCGTGTTGCGTTCGGTTGAGGGGCCCCTTCTTCTCACGTAGGTTGAAAGCTGAGGTCGCCGAGCGGAGGGCTCGGGGACGCGGGGGTGGTGGATAGGCTGGTGATACTGGGACAGATCTAGCCGACCTTACAGGATCCTTGGTCAGGGATGGTACTGGATAGAGTTGTTCAAGACTATGTGATAACTTGGGAGGTTTGAGATTTGCGCTAGACTTGCTTGACTTTAGCGCCCGCCGCCGCGGAGGTGAAAGCGGTACTGTGTTGAGCGATGAGGTTCGTGGTGGCAGTGCAACCCGTAACAGATCGGTGGGTTCTGGCTTAGGATAGACTGAATATTTGATCGGGCCACTTCTCGTTACCGGACGAGGCGGCGACGGCTGAGGAGTTGGGGTATCAGCAGAAGAATCGGTGGTCTTTTTGAAGTCCGGGTCCAGTTTTGGTAACGTTATCGTGTCATCTGTGTCTTGCCGTTGAGGTTTCGGGAAACTCTTCGTAAAGTAATTTGGCGCTTGTGATGCTCGTAGGAGCACAGGGTATTGCTCTGCCGGAGCCACTGAGCTGTCTGGCCAGAAGCTGTCCCAGAGTTCGCTAGCTGATGTATTATAATTGCTGTCTTCGTCAAAGGATATTTCCGAGTCAGAAGAATCTGTCATCCCCGGCACGGAGCCATTGGACGTCAGTGATGATCGACTATCACTGGACTCATGATGACTTAAGCGACCATCTGGCCTGGGGTAAGAGAAGTTATTCGTCAGGCTCAGCTTCCTTGGCGGCTCTGATGAAGTGACATCTGCTGGACCTCCACCGACGACGAGTTGTTCTTGGTCCGGGTGGTTGGCAAACTCCATGATCGCGATGAGAGTGAAAAGGCGATCAAGATCTCCGATCAACTCAGTCCCAATGACGGATGGACAAAGTTTATAGAGTATCTCCAAGGGGGAGTAGGCGTCCTACCAAGACGGTAAAGGTAGGAATAGAACGCCAATTTGTAGATCCGGATCGTCGAGGGGCAAGATCAGTAAATAATACAGCAAAGAAAAATACAAGCAGGGGAAGCCAGGAGTAGAAATGTGAATCAATCAACAACGAGATGTGGCCGATAGGGATATTTATCAACGATTAGCATAGCATAGCTAACTCCCTAGATCGCGTCATAGGTTCAGATGTGCCTGAGAGACAGAAAATTGGTTGTGAAAAATACATAACAGTAAGGGAGAATCTAAATACCTTGTGTGAGATCCGTCTTGCATAGGGGATCTTAATGCAGACCCGATCGGACGGCACACTACGTCACGGACTAGAGGAGACGGAATGCAACTAGGCACTGCAAAAGAAAACAATTCCTGCACCTGGTGCAGTAGAACAAACGGTGGTTCGGGAGAAAGTCAGATATGACGGTCCCACATCCGTATGTTGGTGGCGGGATGGCGGATTGGCGGAAGGGAAAATATTGACTGGTGCGTCTTGTACCTTTGCCTCTTGCTACCGTGTGTGACAAGAAACTGATATCGCCCGCAACCTAGTACGGCTTGTCCATTGGAGCTGTGGAGAAAACAAACAGCCCAAGGGTAGTAGGAGGGTGGGAAGGGATCTCTTCCGTACAGTAAAAAGAATGTATCGGCTATGACCATTCCAACCACCACGAGGGAACTCATTACTCGGGCCTTCAGTCGGTCTCGATATCTGAGCTACTGCAAAGCACATACCTTCTGATGCGAATGCAAAAAATGTGAAGGGAGACGCGCAGGAAGCGCACTCGAGTTGTTGGTAACGCGCTTGCGCTTAAACTCCTATGCACGACCTCATCCAAGCCTTTGGTATAGGTGCGAGGTGCGATCAGGGCCGTACCAGCGCTGCGGATCGTGATGATAAGCGTGTGCCACTTCGTGTTTGCCAACTCTAGCAGTAGGTATGTGACTAGAAATTCCAACATTGCGGATATGTTGGTTACTTGATAGCCGTCTACCTATCCCGACGAGGGCTACCAGGCTCCTTGCTAGACGGTTTACAGTAGGTAGATACTGTCGGTGGTCGGCCCGGCGCCGAGACACAATCACGACACTAACGTCATGAACCCCATCAAGGCGATATGAGCCCTCATCATCCTAGGAGTCGATGGCCAGATGGGGGTTAGAATTTAGCTTGTAGGTATGTGTTCCTTTTTTTGAGGCTCCGGGAGATCGGCGCTCTCGCCGCACCCTTGGTCTTGCAGATCGTCCAATAATTTGGCTCTATGACCTACATAATGGATGTTAGCCTCATGGAAAGACTGAGCAAATCAAGTTCACGAATCCCGTTCGCACTTCTAATACTGTCTCGGGTTTGTGATGGTTCACTGTTCAAGAGGAAACTAACAAACGCATGTATTCCGCCGTATTCAGCTTCGTGCAGACGGTTCATTCTTGAAACATACGGGAGCAGACCCGTATCCGAGCAGGTGCTAACAAAAAGGAACCAATGTCACTTCTCATACGGGTATGTGTTCCAGTAGAAATAGTAGTAAAGACAGATATCTTACATGAGATCCCTAGAATCTCTGGCATAAAAAGTTGACAGATCAGGTAAGGAGAAGAACGGCGAAATAGAAGAAGGAGGAGTGGAGATAGAAACCGGGAGAGAGATCGGCCGGGGCGTCTCTGCATTCCCGTCCGACGGCTTTTACACCCCTGCGCCCCTGCGCCAAACCCACCCACCGTGGCTGAACCTTTAGGGGCTCTAGGGCTCGGGGCTTGCTCTTTACCTTGAAGCTCCATGTACGAAAAGCACGACTCGACGCCATCTAGAAACTTGCATCAACCTAGAAACTCGCATCAGCTCGCAAAAATCAAAGATACGCACTGGATACCCAATTCGACTCCCTTTCTTGCTTCGAATCATGTGTGGGGGACTTAGAACGCCACTCTGACGGACTGAAGAGGGATTGGAGTAGAGTGCGCTCACATATCAGAAGAGACTTGTGATGAACCTCGGATGGGCTCGAGTTGACACTAACATTATTCCAGCCTCTAACAAGGTATATATGCATTACGGTATGTATTCCGATATGTACGCTGTCATATTGACCCCAGCCCACCAGCCCCAAAGTGCCGTGCGACATTCGGACTTTTTGAAGAACTCTTCGTACGCGTATCTGCCTGAATGCTATATCGAGTTCAAGATAAATCCCATTTTTTTTGATCGGCAATGTGTCTATGCGGGTTCGCGAGGACTAGTGCTGAAAAAAAAACTATTGTCTGCTAAAAGATGGCGGAGGAGAATACCAATGGCTGCAGCTAATGCATATTCTGCATTCGATACAGCCAAAGTCTCAGGGTCCACACCGAGATTCACCGAGAACCAGCTCCAGGGACACGTACCTACAACAGTCTATCTATATACCTAGGTAGGTAGGTTGCTTTATGGTTATTCAATATTATGTAAGAAGATTTGGATCTGTTCGGAACTGATGCAACCCAACCCGAACCAAAACACGGGGAAGAATAAGTGGGAAAAGAAATCCATGGTGTCTCGGTTGATCTGTCAAATGGGTGAATCAATTCAAGGGCCCCGGTACTCCACGTACTCCACAAGAAGCAATGCACCTAAGCCTCGGGTCCTTGGCTGCTTGGGTAGGTTGGTACATGGGGGAGTAGGCTATCAGATATTTCTCACCTACCTCCTATTTATGCCCATCGTAAACCCACGCTGACTAGCATGGCCTCCTTATTTGCCTCTCATACGCTCTCCGTATGGTATTCCCTGCAGTATATCTCGAGGCCGATAAGCTATCCCGTAAACGCGAACATCCTTAATACCTACCTTTGTCTCTATTCTGCACACCTAATTGGCAATACACCGAGCACACAGCCACAACGGCTTGCCAGGGAAAACCTCTTCGGGGGAATTGGGGAATATAAATTCGACACATAGGGAGGTTGGTTATCGCAGCATAGGCGGATTTGCTACCATGTCAGCATGTGAGGTGTGTAATCCGTATTTATCGCTCTCCAAACATTTCTGTGTACCCTAATAACAAGCACGTGGCAAACATGATAACCAGCGCCCGTACCGCTGTCACTGCCGGTGTCGGTGTCAGTGTCGCTCAGAAAAGCAGAACTCAGCGTTTTTTTAATAGGGGATTTTAATGAAAGAATACGAAGCTGGGACTCTGTTGAATCAGCCCAAATTAGGACATTCCCATCCTTTTTTTCCTTGGGACAACCGCATGGCTCTAAAATGTGGGAACGGCACATTAACCCGGTTGAGATTTCTAACCTGAAATGGCTAGTTTAGCGAAATCTGACCGCTGGTTGGCTGCCTGGCTTCCAGGTCCTAAGCCCTCGGGCTCCTCGGTCGAACGTTTGGCAATTTCAGGAAGGTACCTGTGTATCAAAATTTAATGCCCAACCCCTGCGTTATTTTTCAGCTCTTCTACCTTGGAAGATATTTTTAACGACGTCGCAACCGTCATATAATCACTATTTACGTATAACAAACCGGGGTTGTTCTTCATACGATTCATTTCAAGAGGCGAGATTCGCAGCTGGAAGCCTTGAACGGCAATAAGCGACTCATGACTTCTCTGGACTGTAGGGTCCCTACGCCTAAGCTCCAACCTTTCATATCAAATTTCAAGGAAGCTCGGTTCCTTCACGGCCAGCGGAGCCGCTAAGCAAGCCTGGCCCTGTAGCTTCGAGAACGACCATGTTTCCAATTGGCCAGGAGTAGGCTTTCGCAAGCTGTCAGCTCCCCGATCTGTGCTGGTGGGCTTACGGACGTGATGGGCATGAGCTAGCATCGAGTAACCCCTGTTTTTGGTATGAGAGGACCGCTCGTGGCCCCCGCCGGCCAGCGCCACCGGTAATAGATAATCTCGTATACTCCTGACTGCATAGTATTCCCAGCTTTCTTGCACTTTTCCTTACCCCGTGGTCATCAGCAAGATGTCGTACTACCTAAATTGGTCCAATGGTCACACGCCAGTTCTGCATCTAAGCACACGACCCTTTGTCTGCAGAAGCTCTAGACCCTCGGGTAGGCATAGAAGCGGTTGTATCGTTCAAGATGGACAACCTGCTTTCGACAGAACCGGGGGTCCTTTGTTAGTAGGCATGTATGTATGTATGCTACGTAGTAGTTTGGGACCCAACTCCACATGAGCCCTGGTAGACAATAGGGTCCCCGCAACAGTTAGTTCTATTAGTAGTGGCCGAGAGATTATGTATAAGAGGTGCTAAGGTGCCGTCATGGGATTCTGTTTCGAGTCTTTGGTTCTTCAGCGATTTTGATCGTCTGCCGCTCGTTACCTTTCCTAGCTGTATATACCAGATCCCCGTATATACGGTACTCCCCAGCCGCCACCATGAAGATCTCCGCTGCCGTGTTCGCCTCGGCCGTGTCAGCCGCCTCCATCCGGGCGGTTCAGCAGACCCAAGGTCTGCCGCTGGCCCAGTTTGGCGAGGTCCACTTCATCACTGTCGAGGACGCCATCGCCAAGATCGACTTGCTTGGAAACAACTTCACGGCCCTGCCCATCTCGACCAAGGAGCACAGCCCTGCCGCGTTCGGCGAAGAGAAGATGGTTACGGCCAGCAAGGCCAACTCTGCCGCCGCCGCCGCGGGTGATTGCGCCAACCCGAACATTCGGTTCGAATGGGATAACTACTCCACCTCGGACAAACAAGCCTTCGTCGACGCCATCCAGTGTCTGATCAACAAGCCCCCGTCCGGGAATTTCTCCCCGTCGAAGAACAGATATGAGGACTTCGTTCGTCTTCACCAATCATACTCCCCCAACATCCACAGCAGGAGCACCACGCAGCAGACGCATAAGTTCCTTCTGTGGCACCGATACTACGTGTGGGCTTTCGAGCAGGTCCTACGCGACGAGTGCGGCTTCAACCGAGCTTTCACCTGGTGGGATGAGAAGAAGTGGGCTGGCAGGTTTTCTCAGGCGACTATCTTCACGAACCAGTACTTTGGAACTCTGCCCGGCCCCACCAATGGAGCTGCGACGTGCATTAACAACGGCGTAAGTCAAGGCTTTTACTCCCGAGATCGAGAGACAGAGAGGCTAATGGTAATATAGCGATTCGCAGGTCTGCAGCTGAGTCTCGGACCCGGCATGACCACCAACAACCCCCACTGCCTCCAGCGCGCCGTCAACGAGCAGACTACCGCTCAGACGGGCCAGAGCTCCTGGGACGCGTGTATGCAACGAACTTCGTACCCGGATTTCCACAGTTGCGTCGAGTTCACGTAAGTCCTACTATCCACACTTATACCTACGTTCTTTAAAACTAACACGATTTCCAGCTTCCACGCCCAAGGCCACAACGGCGTCGGCGGCATCATGTCGGACGCCATCGCGTCTCCGGGCGACCCGTCCTTCTTCATGCACCACCTGTACGTGGACTACGTGTTCCGCAAGTGGCAGATCAACGACGTCAGCCGGCGCACGAGCATCAGCGGGTGCGCTGACAGCGCCACCTGCTCGCCGCTGACCCTCGACACCATGGTCTACATGGGCAACATCTGCGGCGCCAAGTGCCCCGACCTCCGGGTCCGCGACATCCTCAACACCCAGCAAGGCCACCTCTGCTACCGCTACGACTACTAGTGGTTCGTACCGCCGCCGTTACGGCGTCTTGCGTATGACGTTGATAAAAATAAGAAGAAAAAAAGTTAGCCTACTTGTAATTAGAAAATATAATCGTAATGTACCCATGCTCTTCCGATTCTCCCCAACTGCGAGACTTTTCGATGCGATATCGTGTTCTTGTAGGTGGTCTAGACCTCGTTACTGTATGTAACCGTGACCGCATATGAGCCAATGCCGGTGCTGTCGAGGCGCATTTGTGCTCAATTAATATACTTGCTTCCGATCGCGAGAACGGAGGCGGCACGTATACGAGAATAAGCGGCGCAGCGGAATTGCAATGGCATCCCGGAGGAGTCGGGTGTATTGCTTCTCGGGGAACACAGAGCTAGCCTGCCTGACAAGCTGACAGGATTTAGGTGTAAAGTCGGTGAGTGGCACGTTTCGCTCAAGGCGGCAACGAAATGCGAGCAGCTATTTTTGGAGTACTTTACACAATATACGGCGCGTGCATATATTAGTATTGTAATCTCCCTTCCTGGTATGCAGGACTTTCACGTTTCTTCTAAGTATACGAAGACACCCTATGGAAAGTAGCTGAGCTTCCAAATTTGAAAAAAGGCACTACATCCAAATTGTTATTCCAACATTTCTTAATTACCTAGGTACATATTGAAAAGTCTTTAGATGTATTTACTAAGCGAACAACTCATGACGAGTAATATCTTCTTTTCTTTCTGCACATAGCAAGATGCGAGATCATTCTCTCCACTCGTCCACATCATGTCGACATACCCCCTTCCGGAAACTAGACGGGGTAGAGGTGGTGATGATGATAATGAACCCATTATCAGACGACCCTGCTGACGTTTCAATAGCCTTAGGCTACCGGAATTGACGGTAATGGTATGACTTTACTAATGTCGACCTATCGAACAAATAAACGTGGCTAATGATATAAATTCTAAAGCTGTTGGCCAGAAGTTGAAGAAGTCAGATGACAACTCAACTTTCTTTGAACATGGAGCTCCCATTGCTCCCATTGCTACCCCACCTCGTTTGGCAAGTCAACGGTCATCGGTCATCGAGCTCTAAGAGCTTCTAATTGGTCAATTGATAAAACCTACCTAGGTGGAGGGACGGGTCGTCCCTAATATCCGTCAGCTCGATTGAACAATGTCTATTATGACTTGGCTATGAGCTCATCAATTTTACAATAAGTGTAACTATTCCAAGTTTTTGAAAACTCTTGACGTTACCTGTTAAGGTGGGATCCATCCTTGCTGTATAGAGTCATTCAGCTCACCTTAAAATATGCGGCATGCAATATGTGCGTGCCTAGTGCACGCCGTTCTTTAGCATGGCATCGGCTTCTGTCATATTACCTTTACACATTCGCCTTTGCCATCAGTGTGACATAAAAACTGTACCCGAATCGCTGGAGCTCAGATCGGTGGAGCATGCCTGACTTCGCGTTTGCATAGACATGGGGAGACGGCACGTCTTATGTATTGTAGAGATTCAGAGATTCTAACGATTCAGATCTTCAGGAACTAACCGAGAGCCGAGACACATGGAAAATCCAAGGATAAAAAGACAAAAAGGGGACCCCTGCCTGCCTGCGAGCAGAGGGTTGGTGGGCATCCAGATTTTTGGGACGGCTCTGAGCCTGTCAGCTCTCGGGGCGGGTGGAGCCCATCTGCAGTGCCTGCATGACGCTAATCAGAATGTTTCGTCACCAAGCTGCCAACGCACACCCTAGGATTATTTTTTTCTATTTAATTCTTTTTGTGAACATCACCAAATTTCCAAGGTTTCCAGCCCCCAATATCCACCAATTCTCGTGTCGCCCAATCTTTTTCTCCCTAATAGGGGCGCTGGATCCCTCGCGATCTGGGTGGGAGAGCATGCGCTGTGCAGTGCTACGTGCTATGAAAGACAGCTTGGTTGGGTACCAGTAACGGGGGTGGGCTTAAGGCCCGAGGCCTGGCTCCTAGCTGCTAGCGCAGACTCGTCGAGCTGAAGAGCTCCAGGTTTGCTTATTGGGAGATACAGGCTGATTCTGATCATGGTGAGTTGTGTAATCGATTTCTGACCAGTCATTCTTGGAGTACCAGTTTGCTAGAAAGTTCGTTCAACATGCAAAGGTATGTAGATCACGACGGGCCTCAGGCAGATGCATGTAATCCGAGCCCACCGTGGAAGTTGCAAGAGCTTATAATCTACTAGCTTCTCGGTAGATGCACCAAGCAACAAAATAAAGTCTTTTATCGCCATACGTCTCTTACATCTCATACATCGTCTAGAGACCAAGACTAAATAGAAGACATTGGAACAATCTGCGTCATTCCTTTTTATATCCCTTATTATTCCATTATTATGGCAATAATGATGCGATGCGCAGTGAAAGGTGGACCGTGCGAGACAACTGTCATCCTACGTAACTCTTAGTATCCCATGGACGTCTCTGCGTTGTTACTCCTGCCTGCTTCCTCCCATCCGTCCCTAAGGGGAATGTCTTCTTAAGAGCCATTGAAATGTGAACATGCTCTTCATCACTCATTTCTTGTTCAAGTATTGTATTTGCCTGCTTCTACGACCTAGCATAACCGATTTTACCTGGCGACGGGGTAGCGCGGGCGCTGCTGTCGCTGTGATCGCGTAGCAGCGAATGGTGCATCGGGCACCAGGTTAAGACACCTTAGGGGAAAAAGACGAGAAGGAAGAAAAACAGCGAGAAAAAGATCGCAAACAACGGGACCTAAGGAAATAACACCTTCACGATCCGTGGGTTTTTTATTTTTTTATTTTGGGGGGATCTAATCTCCAGGGCGATGGTTTTCACGCATCGAAATCGCAAAACCAGCCATCTGCATTTTTCACGTTGGCCCAGCCTCCTACTTTCCAACCACCACACAATCTTATGATCCTCGCAGTCAACACCTCTTCCTCGAACCTGGGAAGTACCAATTCCTACACTTCAACGCTGGGAGATACTTGTTCTATAACCTCGCACACCTTTTCGCACCGCCAATTCTTTAACTGGCCTGGAGAAAAAGTAATCATCTTCTATGCAGCCCTGCTGTAACCCTTGACGATCCTTTGCATACATACTTGCATAGCAAATTCCTCAGGCTTCGTGTCTTTCCCCCAAACAAATTCAGGCTAAGGCTTGACCTTGGTGTTGCTCTCCGGGAAATATTGTGTACCCTCACATACCTACCTAACCTGCTATTCTTGGGTATCACCACTACCGTGGTGACGACTCATATTGTCGGCCTCAGGTTTAGCTCGTGCTGGAGACACCGCAAAGTTGACCGAACCAAAACCCACCACACCCTCTAACGACCGTCACGACCGTTACGAATTTTCTACCCAAACACCACACCAGCGCCAGCAGCGCGGCCCTTCGCAACAATCTCCTCGACAACCTACGCCGGAACAAAGGTCGACAGGTACTCCTTCGTCGATCCATCGACTTCGCAGAACTCCGCGTTTCTCAGCTTCTCCTAGCCCCTTGCAAGAGACGCAACAACCGCGCCAACCAATTGGTCGAGTTACCGTTACCCTAGGACCCCAAGGCCAATACATTCTCGCCGGTATAGAGCAGCGCCGTCGAAGAGAAGCCCCTAAACAGCCTAGACGACAACTTTCGCAGGGAAATCTAAGCGACTCCTCCGAAGCGACATCGACCAACTCGCATACCACATATCGTAGAGCAGATCCCTCTGCTTCCGATCCGACTAGACCCGAACCGCATCCCGCTCTTCGCATCTCGAAGCAAACCCACAGTGCCATCTTATATGCTCTCGAACAAACACTACGCGGACCTAAGCAAATATCTGACGACCCTGTCGAGCTGTACGCTCCAATGGCTGATTTAATGGGAGGAAGAGGCCCCGCGACCTCCAATGGCAATGGCTCCGCATCGGCGCGACCGACTACGGCACGCGCAGCCGTCGGCTCTCCCTCGGGGATTAGAGGTCCCCGTGTGATTATGCAAGAAAGGGCTGCGAGAGAAGCCGCGCGAGAGAGGCAACGCGAGGAACAGGAACGGATGCGATTGGAAAGAGAGCAACATCTCCAGGAGGAGGCGCGCCTAACGAGTGAGATATTACGAAGAGAGACGGAGCGCAAAGAGGCAGCTGCAGCCGCTGCTGGCGCTGGTTCGTTCGCCACCGGAACCGGAATCGGAATCGGTGCCGGCCCTGCCCCTATAGACACCGATCCTGCTACTTCACGAAGACCAGCGCAACCTGCCTCAAGTCGCACGACGGCAGACAACGGTGGCCGCGCCGCTGGACAACCCCGGATACCTCCTACTGCTCAGGCCCACGCCCGGGCTGCACAGGCGCGACACGCGCAAGCTACTGCCGCTCCTCAGGGCGTCCCTGGCATGGCTGGCCCTTCTGGAACTCAGCCTCAACCCCCTCAGCTAAGCGAGAGCTCGACGGCTATCGGACGAGGTAGAAACTCGTTCCCCCATGCTTTCGAGCGCTGGGAAACCCTATCGGCGCACTGGGAAGGTCTCACGAGCTTCTGGATCCGTCGCTTGGAGCAGAGTGCACAGGAGATCAGCCAGGATCCCATATCTGCACAGCTGTCCCGACAAGTCACGGACCTGTCATCTGCCGGCGCCAACCTGTTCCACGCCGTGGTTGAGCTGCAACGTCTCCGCGCTTCGTCGGAGCGCAAGTTCCAACGCTGGTTCTTCGAGACTCGCGCCGATGTAGAGCGTTCTCAAGAGGTCACCCACATGCTCGAGCAAGCACTGACTGAGGAGCGTAGAGGCAGAGCAGAGGCGATTCGCGACGCCATCGAGCAAGAACAAGGATACGTCAAAATGCAGAAACAGATAACTGAGTTGCGCAAAGAACTGACGATTTCCAAAGAGGAGGCGCGACGCGCATGGGAGGAGCTCGGTCGACGAGAGCAGGAAGAGCGAGATCGAACCATGTCCTTACAGCTCGGTCAGCCCACCATCGTTGGCGGCGTCCAGGTCGTCCCGATGACTCAAGGTGTAGGTCGCGGTAATACTCGAGGGGACCCTCGCGCCTACAATGCACCAGAGCCTGCGGAATACGCCTCGTCACCTACTTCGCCTTCCACTGCTCGCGCTCAATACACTCAGGCTCCTGCAGTTAAGTCGAGCCCAGCTCCTGCTGGCGGAGACCCCGCTTTCCAGACTCCCTCGTCTGTGCACCATCAACAGAGCTATGGCTCCGAGGGAACCTACAGCGAAGGTCAGTACAACAATACCACCTTGACAAATGGCACAACCACCACCACCATTTTTGCTCGTGACAGCGCCGCCCGTGACTTCCAAGATTATGACACCCTCTACAGCTACCCCAGTTCCGGAGATTCTGACTTTGGTGTAGAAGAGTTCGAGACTCCCGCGACGCAACCGGCCGTGTACCAACCGACCGGCGCCGGCGCTCAGCAGCCGCAGGCTGCGGACTATAGCGGCTCGGGCTACTCGGCGCCTTGGGACGACCTAGGTCCTCGTCACCACCACCCGACGCGCTTGAGCGACGTGCTCGAAGAAGAGGAAGAACGAAGCCGCACCAGCGCGAGCCAGAGCCAGGTCAGCCGACCTTGAATGTATCACCAATCTCCGAATTAAAGCGCCAAATAAGGGCGCTCTACCCGAAAGTCATCCACATCTGTACTGCTATTGGGAGCTTTTCAAAGAACGACATGAATTCGTTTGGGCTCGCGTACTGGTGTCTTTCGACGAGAGCTTTGCAGAACCGGACACTGATACCTCATCCGTTGAGGGTTCCGGCTCAAGGTTATTTCTTTTCTCTTCGCTCCCTCCGTGTTCAGGATGGAGCTGCTTCTAGGGCGTATTGAAGGCATGAACGGCAAAAAGATAGACAGTCGCGTATGAGCTGCTTTGTTTTCGTTTCCAGCAAGGCGTCACTACTAATTGTGTTGAGGGTCAGTTTGGCTGGGACGGTTTTGAGGGGCGGGCGGGCATTCTGGCAGCATTTGCGAATAAAAGACCGGTACTTGGCCGTAATTCGTTTCTCATATTTCCCTTTTCCTACCTAAACCCTGTTGCCCGTCAAAAATCGGCATTCGACGAACATTATTGGGGTGTCCCCCCTTTTCGACTGTGCATACTGGGATCGAGGCGGGGGATTCTTCAGTCTTGTCTTTTACGTAGTAAAAAAGAGGGCGAAGACCGCGAGGAATAGTAGGCAACTCGGGCTTACGAGGCTGCTACTACGTCTGTAGAGGACTGTATGCAGCCGCGCTTGTACTTATAGGCATACTCGACAACGGAATGTGATCCGCTTACGGATCCTCCATTCCAGAGCATGGCAGAGTAATGATGGAAGTACCTAAAACTTGAAACCTAGGTACATTGTTTTATGTCTTAAAGTGAAGCAATGAACTTGGCTCAGCCGTCAAGTTTCATGGCCCTCCTTCTAACACATACGAGAACTAGGATTTCTTTGAAGAATAGACCGGATGGAGACACCCGAGGTTCTATCAAAGCCGGAGGTTTTGGATTACGTCCATGAACCTCTGTAGGTACTTCGGTAGACACATGTGTGGCTGAAGCTACCACAAGTGGCGTAAGTCAAGACCCCACGGAATTCGGATCTCACCGATGGACTGATTTCAGTGAAGCTCCATAAAATAATTTTTGGACCTTCGAATTCATCAGCTCATCTAATTCATCCAATTCCACGACGGCGCCTTACAATTGATCGACAGCACCCAGTGTCTCGCAGCTCGCAGTCAGAAAAGATGTCGCGCTCACTAGCAGCCCCCCAGCCACTCCTCCGATCTCTCCTGCAGAGTCGCCCCCGGGCACAGCAGCAATGCCAGCGCTTCCTCTCCACGCATCCATCATCGAGGCCGCGGCGGCCCACCCCGTCCCAGCGATGCGCCGACGGCCAATCCCAGAATCGACCCTTCCTAGAACAACGCCGATACAAGGCCAAGACGGTGGAGGAGGCGAAGAGCAGATACCGCACCGGCCCGTTCTCGTGGAAGGCCGGGCTGCTGTTCGTGATCACGAGCGCTGGGTTGGTCTGGTACTTCGAGCACGAGAAGCAGCGCATGCAACGCAAACGTATCGCCGAGGCGACCAAGGGCGTGGGTAAACCGAAGGTGGGCGGCGAGTTCCAGCTCGTTGATCAAGAGGGCCGGCCGTTCTCGAGTCAAGATTTGAAGGGCCGGCATTCTCTGGTAGGCTCTTTTTTTTCCCCTTTCGCTTCTATACTGCTAGTCTAGCTATACCACGAAGACCGGTGAACATTACGCTAATGGTTTTGCTGTCGTAGATATACTTCGGCTTCACGCACTGCCCGGACATTTGCCCGGAGGAGCTGGACAAGATGGCTCGCATGTTCGACCTGGTGGAGGAGAAGGCGCCGGGGGCGCTGACGCCCGTCTTCATCACGTGCGACCCGGCGCGCGACGACCCCAAGATCCTCAAGGCGTACCTGGCCGAGTTCCACGAGCGGTTCGTGGGCCTGACGGGCACGTACGAGCAGATCAAGGACGTGTGCAAGGCGTACCGCGTCTACTTCAGCACGCCGCGCGACGTCGCCCCCGGCAAGGACTACCTCGTCGACCACAGCATCTACTTCTACCTCATGGACCCCGAGGGCGATTTTGTCGAAGCGCTCGGCAGGCAGCATAGTCCGGAGCAGGGGGCCAAGCTCATCCTGGACCATCTGAAGGATTGGAAGCGATGAGGTGGGAGGTGACATGTCAAAGATGATGGTACGGTTGAACACTACTCCACTTGACCTCCTTTACTACGACGATGCGACATGTGTAGATATGAAAATGTATCAACTCTGTATATGCCAAAGAAAAGGCGTTGTACATAATATAAAGAGGTGCACAACCTACTCACTCACCTTTAGACTTGCATGTGCAACCAGCACCTTTGCATTGTATAAATCAATGGAATGTCCTCTTCACATGAAATAAACATGGTATACGAAATACCACAAAGTCCTCATTTTGATATAATAAATATACTACTCTGCTATTCGAAGTATTCTACTTTTTGTCATTTGAAGGGGACGGGATCAGAGTGATACGGGGCTGGAATATTCCGATAAGACCCATTGATACACCCAATTATTTAGAATTCTCGGATTGAAGGGCCTTGGTCTTGTCTTTAATCTCGATCCAAATTTAAATACAATCTCCGCCAACAGGCAGATGAGGCAGCTGTGACGACATACGCGTCGTCCGGACGAGGCATGATAGGAGGTAATTTACGCTTTTCCCTTTCCCTCTCACCATGAGGGCATTTCGTTCTCGCACATTTCTTGGCGGTGCGGCGTCGGCCTGCATCCAACGGCCCCACCCTCTTCCTACGCCGTCGAGTCCCGTTCGCGCCGCCAGCAGTCTCCTTCGACGACGAGGCGCCAGCCACCTGCGGCCGTCCATACGTGATTCTGTCTTATCCCGCTGCTACAGCACCGATCGTAAATCTTCGAAGCCACCACCATTCGCCTTTGCCTTTGAGTAAGTCACCTGACAGGACGAGCCGTCTGTCCCTCTTTTCTCAGATATAGGGTGAGAGGTAAGAGACTAGAGACTTATGGAGCATTATAGCATCGATGGCGTGCTACTCCACGTCGCGAAGCCGATCCCCGGCGCTACACAGACGCTGGCGTATCTCCAGGAGCACAACATCCCGTTCATCCTGCTGACGAACGGCGGCGGCAAGCACGAGACGGAGCGGGTGGCGGACCTGAGCTCGCGGCTCGGGGTGCCGCTGACGACGGACAACTTCGTGCAGTCGCACACGCCCTTCCGGGAGCTAGTCCACGGGCCCGCGGGCGCGGCCCTCAAGGACAAGAACATCCTCGTGACGGGGTCCGACGCGGCCCACTGCCGCCGCATCGCCGAGCAGTACGGGTTCCGGCACGTGATCACGCCCGCCGACATCCTCGCCGCGCAGCCGACCATATGGCCCTTCGAGCCGCTGATGGCGCAGCTGTACGCGGCGACGGCGCGGCCGCTCCCCTCGCCGAACCCGAAGATCGACGCCATCTTCGTGTTCAACGACCCGCGCGACTGGGCCCTCGACATCCAGATCATCCTCGACCTCCTGCAGTCGCGCGGCGGCGTGCTCGGCACGTACTCGGCCCGGAACGGGCGCGCGGACCTGGAGGGCTGCGGCTGGCAGCGCGACGGCCAGCCCCCGCTCTACTTCTCGAACCCGGACCTGCTGTGGAGCGCCGCCTACCACCTGCCGCGCTTCGGCCAGGGCGCCTTCCAGGCCGCCGTCGCCGGCGTCTGGCGCGAGGTCACGGGCGGCAAGGCGCCGCTGCGGCGCACCGTCATCGGCAAGCCGCACGCGCGGACGTACGGGTTCGCCGAGCGCGTGCTCGACGCGCACCGCGCGGCCCTGCTGGGGGTTGCGAGCGAGGGGGGGAAGATGGATGCGCTAAGGACGGTGTACATGGTCGGCGATAACCCGGCGTCCGATATCCGCGGCGCGAACGAGTACGCGAGCCCGGTCGGCACGCAGTGGACGTCGGTGCTCGTGCGCACGGGGGTGTGGGATCCGGAGAGGGGGGGCGAGCCCGCGTATAAGCCGAAGGCTATTGTTGATGATGTTAGGGGCGCCGTGAAGTGGGCGCTGGAGCGGGAGGGTTGGGATGGGAAGGGGCTGACGGGATAAGAGTTAAGAGTAAGGGTGTAGATGTGAGTGTGTTTACGTGCCTTAGACGGTGGTGGATACACTGCCATCTACTATGTTTGATTCCAAGGCATCACGGGGGTCTGCCGCTAGCAACCAAGGAGGCAATCAGTTTGTCAAGTTGCAGTTTCGGGTGGACTACGATGTATGCATATAGAGGCTATCTCAATCACACGCGTATGGGGAGTCTCTTTCTATGTATCGCATGTGTTCCATTGTCTAGTTGCGAAGACACCGTTTTACGAAATGGAGATATAGAAAGTGCAAACCCCAACCCAGGTAGTAATCTTACAACCAGGACTGCTCTAGCAGAGAGCATTGGTGAATTTTAGTTACGCATTGCCATCATTATAGCACTTCAAGATAGCCTACAAATAGAAATTCTTAAAAAAGCCGCCTAGCACTCACTATATTGAGAAAATGATGCTTTACACTTGGCATCTACATATGAGGTAATCAAGTAATTTTAATCAGACCTCATTAGAACTCCAAGTATTCGACAGCATATTAAGCTTTGACTATGACATATGTAGCCCGGCCTGATTTTTTGACGTCTCTTTAGTTCAAGGTTCAAGGTGCGCAGCATGCCCTACGTCATATAGGCATCGCACGTGCATCAAGAAATACGTCCGAGAGGTTAGACAAAGTACAATTTACATCAGGAATATTTCTGGTTTACAATCTCGGCTACCTTGTGTACCTCCAAGATACCTACGCAATACCTACATACAAGTTTATCTTCCATGGTCTATATCTGGCAGGATTCCAGCCAGCCAGCCAGCCAGCCAGCCACTATCCGCCAGGTCCAGCCCACCATCCCAAAGTGCCTATTTTAAGGTTATCGTTGACGGTACCACACCCTTGCGACGTACCCTGCAAGGGGATCCCGGCGTTACGGTTGGGCGACCATCAGATGGGTCTGGATAATCGTACTTACCCAATTTGACTATAAATTTTGATATCTTTTTTATCTTTGTTCTTTGGTGGGCTACGCCTTATCCAGTTATCAGTCACAAGCCGCACTTACTCAAGCTCGCATCTTAAAGCTGAAAGGAGCATCATCTCAACATCTTGATTATACTCCTTGTTACCTAGACTTTATCACTCCGTCTCAACTCTTACCTTTGCGAACCTATCTACCACTAGCTCCTCATGGTCTAAGTACCTGTTATACAAGTACTTATCAAACATGTCCACATCCACACCGAATTTCACCAGCGAGGGACATCCCTTGCGTTCTGTCTTGAAACAAGACGATGATATCGAAAGACCATCCAGTCAGAATACCACCACGAGTACTAAAGGTTGGTGTGTTTTGATTCCATTCTGTCTTCTATCCTCGAAGCGATCTATATCATCTTTCATCTATGTGCAAAGTCGCATTTACTTGCGCAAGGCTAGCCGAGCCTGTGACGTATATCTAGGTACCTGCTCTTTATATGGCTTGTGTATCGTGTATCAGGAATCCTTTGCGGTCCAAACAATAGACAGTGCCCCTCAACAGACTGGACGTTGTTACGAGCGCCAAATCCGAATATGCATCCATTTAGGGGAAGGGGTGGCTAAGCCGGCGAAGCTAGTCGTTTGTGGCTGTCTAGATCAAGGCAAAGATAATATAGGATCTAGCTAAAACCCAGGGTTGAAGGAAGATATAGATCTGTGGAAGCCCACAACCAAGTAGTTCTCATGCGACCAAGTCTCCCCTGCCTATCACTCTATTCTTTACTTACCTTGTAATCCTACTTTACTTACTCCATGTCAGCCGTGCAGATAGCCGAACCAGAACCAGACCCAGGCAACCTCGAAGACATACTTCCAAAAAGGCAGTATTCGGCCGGTCTTGCGAGACGTCTAAGCGGCCGGCCGGCCGTGTCGGATTTGAATTCTTCTAGAACCTCACTTCTAAGTCAAACCAGCCTAGAGGCTCTAAGTAGCCATGCTAGCAGCCAGTCCCCTCATCATAACCCTCAGGATGGAGGATCTCATCACCATCACCGTCCTCACCAATTAGATAGATTTGTTGCTCAAGTCGCCGATTGGCTGGAGCAAGAGCGAGTAAAGAAGCAAAACAGACGATCCAGGAGAGTTCATTCGAACAGGTGGAGGTCTGCAAAGGATGATACCAACAAAGCCGACGCACAACAACAACAGCAACAGCCACCTGCAGAGAGATCTAGAAGATATTCGATCGACTCCCAATCTAGTGACGTATCTTTCGAAAGATTGCAGAAGATTGTCGACGACGGTATGAATGCCTTAGGTCTTCGCGGGATACCGCACTACAGCCCGAAGTTTGGGAAGAGATCCCAACGCAGGCGGTCTATCACCGCGCATCGAACTGCGTCGTCTGACACCGAGTACCACGACGGCGATATTCGCGTCCCCACTTGCGACGTAGTTCTTGATAACTCCAAGACGCTGGGCTATTCCGGGGGAAAGCCATCCGCCTCTACCGATGACGTTTCCTTGTCAAGCAAGAAGGAGCACAGAGCCTGGATCACTTTCAAGAACGAAATCATCAAGCTGGCACACACTTTGAGACTGAAGGGCTGGCGACGCGTTCCTCTAGACAGCGGCGAGGACATCGACGTCACTCGTCTTAGCGGCGCCTTAACAAATGCCGTTTACGTCGTCTCCCCTCCTGAGAACGTAGAGATATTGGGGGAGGGAAGTAAGAGGTCACCAGCAAAGTTGCTCCTGCGAGTCTACGGACCCCAGGCCGAGCACATCATCGACAGGGAGAACGAGCTGAGCGTGCTAAGACGACTCGCCAAGAAGAAAATCGGGCCTCGCTTGTTGGGAACATTCACCAATGGCCGCTTCGAGCAATATCTCAACGCGGTTACCCTTACGGCAGCGGATCTCAGAGACTCGGACACGTCGAAGCAGATCGCCAAGCGAATGAGAGAGCTGCACGACGGCGTCCAACTGCTAGATACGGAGAGGGACGGCGGACCCATGGTACTGAAAAACTGGGATACTTGGCTCGATAGAGCCTCAAGCGTCGTCAGCTTCTTAGACCGCAAAATCCTGTCCGGCGACCCTGGTCCCATCAAAGGCCCTGGAGATTTGTGGAAGCAGCGAGGCCTCGTCTGCGGAGTCGAGTGGGCTTCTTTCAAGAAACTGGTTGAGAAGTATCGCAAGTTTTTGGAGGAATATTACGGCGGCTCTAGTGCTATACGGGAGGCACTTGTGTTCGCACATAGCGATGTAAGTATACATTCACGTTCACACACTCGCTCACTTCCCCTGTTCTCTCGAGACGAGTTCCATGCTGACTTCATACCAGACTCAATACGGCAACATCCTCCGCGTGCGGCCCGACGACAAGAAGTCGCCCCTGCTGCAGCCCAACTACGAGCACAAGCAGCTCGTGGTCATCGACTTCGAGTACTCGGCCGCCAACACGCGGGGCCTCGAGTTCGCGAACCACTTCACGGAGTGGTGCTACAACTACCACGACGCGGCGGCGCCGTTCGCCTGCGACACGTCGGTGTACCCGACGCCGGCGGAGCAGCGGCGCTTCGTGCGGGCCTACGTGCATCACCGGCCCGAGTTCCCGCACCCCAACGCGTCGACGCCGAACCTGACGCCCCTCGCCACGCCGACCCTGACGCCCAGCACGCCCGGGCCCGAGGCGCCGGGCCCCACGAGCTCCATCCGGGAGTTCATGCTGGACTCGCGCGCGCCGCCGGGCGGCTGGAGGGAGGAGGACCGCCGCCGCGACGACCTCGCCGAGGCCCAGGTCGACGCGCTCGTCGACGAGGCGCGCCTCTGGCGCGTCGCCAACAGCGCCCAGTGGGTCGCCTGGGGCGTCATGCAGGCCAAGATCCCCGGGTTCTCGGACGCCGTCGACGTCGCGGCACCCGAAGAGGAGGAAGAGGCCGATGCGGAGGAGTTCGATTACCTGGCCTACGCCCAGGACCGCGCCATGTTCTTCCTCGGCGACTGCGTGAGGCTGGGCTTGCTGGCTGAGGACGAGCTGGCGCCGGATGTGCGCGCGAAGCTCAAGTACGTGGATTCGGAGCCGGTGGCTATCGCTGGCGGTGGTGCTGATGCTGGTGCTGGGGTGAAGGAGAGGACGGATAGTGCTTAGGAGGGGTATTTATGGTAATGGAATATTGTTTTTGAGATAGGTCTATGAGATACGAATGCGCTGGTTTCCATATGAAGGGGCTATGCAAGGGTGAAGAGGAGGAAGGAAAGTTGCTATCTGTGGAATATACGCGATGCGTTAGGAGGTACGTAGGCATACTGTACCTACGTAGGTGGTGATGAATACGAATACAATAAGTATGCTGAATTGAGTACGGTTTACTAGGTCGATTTATGTCGTTTTTAGAGTTTACTGTAGGAGTTCACCAGAGAGAAGCATAGGTCGTCGTCGTTCTTCGATTTTGCTTCGACATATTTCCCTAGATCGCTTCTCCGGCGGCCTCTACGCCCGCAACGAATTCCTATCATCAACAGCTAATAACCTGACGCCCCCACGGAATCATGTCTTCTCCTTTACGGCGAGCAAGGATTCAGATGTTCGGTTTTAAGATATAAGCACCCATTACCAATATTCCATCTGCCCGACTCGCCACATTACACTCTCGTCCAAAAGTGGCCACTTGCCCGAAAAAAATGTCAGAGCGATATTACCGGAACGATATTGTCATATTTCCATGGTAGATTATGAGTGAGTTAGGCAGATAGGTAATCAGAACGCCCCTGTAATCCGTAGTCCATCCCGACCTAAGAAGCAAGGGTCCGGGGGGAGGGCTTGTTAGTTCGTATCACCACCTCTTGTTCCTTGCAAATGGCAATAGCATGATATCTTCTCACATCCAATTCGGGTCGCAATAAATTCCCGCACAAGTCTCTTCACATTGGTTACCGAACGAAACCCCACGTGGTCCAGATCCTGGCTATTTTGACAGGTCGATGACGTTATCTGTAATGCCATACGGCGTTGGTAAGAAGTCCGTTGGGAAGCGTGAAGAGAATGCGAATCGAATTGCCCGCGAACAAATCTACATCTGCTCCTGGTTCCTGGCTTCGGGTCTATTTCAATAGTACCATTATGCCACGGGTAGATTTCTTTAAACCGATAATTATAATAAAACAAATTTTAACATAGAGTATCCAAGCTCAGAGGTATCTTTTTTCGTAACCACAATAAAACACATAATGCAGCAATGATGAAAAGAAAATCGCAGACTTGCTTGCTAATTCGAAGAGTATCCAATCTTGTGGAGAGGGTATTATAAAAGAGAAAGGGAAAAAACGCCGTAAAGGTCCCCAAAAAGTAAGCCGTGAGGCTATCCCCTTCTTGTCCAGCCGCGAGGCTCCATTCATCTTCGATGTGTTGGTATGAAAATGTTGTAGGTTTTCGTTTTCTTCCGGCTGGGCCAGTAGTCGTAAAGGAGCGCGCCCGCCTCTATACGAGGCTCCGATGTTCAGTGTTTCCCCCCCAAAGAGGCGGTGCTGTGCTGACCCGCCCGTGTGCCCGAGGCATCCAAGTGATGAATGCCTCCGGCCGTTTTCCCGCGGTCGTGTGACCTTGTGTTTCTATCCATCTTGTGCAATGGTTTTTCTACACCCCTTGCCATCATCCCAGCAGTGATTTTTCTCCGTGTAAAGGTTTTTATTTGGCAACTCACGATGCCATTTTCTTCTCCGGACAAGGCTCCGTTTCGATACCCGAATCTACAGAGTAGCAGTTAGGATATCCATTATGAAGACCCGCTCTCGGTATTTGTTAGTGTCGGTGTCGACGACCGGAAGAGCCACTCTCGTGTCGATGTGAATGGCTGTGACGGTGAGAATGGTGGTGGTGATGTTCGCGTCGCGACGAGCTTGAGTTCTCTAGCTCACGTTCCAGGTTCTCGACTCGTTGGCGGTATTCCCGTACAATATCTCTGATGTGGGCGATGCGATCGAAATCGAGCTCAAGCTCGTCGATCTGAGCCATTATACCCTGGAAGCGCGCAATTTCAGCATCGGCATTGTCCACCAGGTTGCCTGCATGATCATACTGCTGCATGGTCACGACGGCGCTCTGTTCGCTAAGGTACTCGATGCGCTGCTGGATCTGGTGCATCAAGCGGTCGAGATGCCGTGCCAGCGCAGCAAGGCTAGGAGCATCGAGAAGGAGGCGGCCCTGGGACGAGGCACGGCTGGCGGCGCGGGAGGACGAGGAGCCGGCCTGAGCCTGGTGGTAGCGGAGGAGGTTTATCTCTTCATCTGTCAGACCCAATTGCGTGTCCTCGACAGTGTTGGCCTCTGTCGACGGCATGGCTCCGCCGTAGGAGGCCCTGTGTCAGCTCCTGCTCTTGCGTCCGCGTCCGAGTCCGTGTCCGCGTCTGCAGGTTGCTAGGAATCGAGCGTTGTGTAGCGTCGGTAGGACAGGGGTAAAGAGGACGGCGGTGGTAAGCGGGGCGGGCTTCGGATGCAACGTCGCGTAGTTGTGTACGAAAGAGGTTGCGACACCCTTTGGTCAAGCGTCGAGATGGCCGCGGCGCGCGGCTTCATTGTCTCGAGATGGCGGGAATTACAAGGTCGACGCTTAGTGCAATGGGGCTTGTGGAAAGAAGGCAAAGGGAAAGAGGAAGTACCCGGCCGGACGAAGACAATCTCGAAGCTGGGATAAGGGCAGAAGGGCTGGCAGGGTTTGCATAGAAGATGGAGGGGAGATGGACGGCTGAATTTGCACGACAACCCTGTATCCTGTATCTTGTATCCAGGTTCTTTTGAAATTTGGTGATACAACCGGCAAACGACCAAACGACCTACTTCTTGTCTCTACCACACACCCACACGGCCTGCAGTTGTGGTTTTTTTTTTTTTAATCGGCCGCAACGTGAATCCTTCACAAGGCAACAGAAAGCCAAGACGAGCTGCAAGCAAGTCAGCTGCAGCTGTTTTGTTTTATTCCCCCGCTCAAGCACGAGCGTCATCGGGTATTAGAAACGAGGTGATCATATTCTTTTCCCGTTTGGGTACTTCGTGTTACCTCGAGCCCATGAGGTGATTAACAGATTGTGAATTAAGTACAAATTTGATAAAAAAACGACAAGGTGTGGGCGGCGTTCACGGCGTGATACGGTGTGTGGTGGTCTGCGATAATTATCTGGGGAACCAGCGGGGCCAAAGCCAATGGCAAAACCAGGGGTCTCGAATATCTAAAGCATCTCATAGGCTGCTCGAAGATATATCGACTTTTTTTCAGATTAGCATGTCCCAGGCACGACGGACGTACCTCCAAGAGGAATATTTCAGGACCCAATGGCCCACTCGAGCCGGACTGCTGGTTTCTTATTGTTACAACGCGCCAAATGATACCGGTGGTACGTTCCCCTGCGTCGAAGAAGCACGGATCGAATGGCGATCGAAGGTTGTCTTAGGCGCTCTAGCGCTTATGAGATATTGAGAGACCAAGGGTGAATTCTTAGTTCAGCACGTCGGAATTAGCATAACATTGTGTCTCTGTCTCTGTCTGTGTCTGAGTCTGAGTCACTCGGGAACCTCATTTCGCCGAAATGAAATATGACGGGAGAACGGTCATGAGAGTATGGAGAGATATGCTTTTTTTGCTTAAAAGGCTGAAGGGTGCTGTATCACAACGCTATGACGTTGGTTAACGCTACTGCGCTATTGATACATGATACATCCCCAAATTGTTTGCACCTTCTGCCGACGTCCTAGCGTTTTTAGCGCCGTGGGTTGCGTGAGCGTGAGCGTGGGTAGGTACCAGGTAGGTGTGGTATCCTTTTTTTTTTTTTTTTTTTTTTTTTTTTTTCTCTCCTTTGTTTGTAAGCGAATCCTTCTCCTATCATCCACCCCTTAATCAATCAACAAAATCTAGCTTGAGCCGCATCGGACATATCGAGATACACTGCATACATAGGTAGACATATGTAATACCTATATATTGCTATTCTCTAGTCTGTATTTACATAGGTAGCACGTTCCGCGGCAGATACGGCCTAGACTACCGTAGCTTCGTGATCGTAGGCATGGTCATGGATAGAGCTGCATCGCGTCTGCATAGGTCGGGATCTACAATGCATTGCAGGAGCTCCGCCTGGCATCTCCATTCAGAAAGCGGACGTCGAGCTTCCGCCGTACGAGTCCCAATTATACACCAATTATACCGCTCTAACTATCTAGATGCTACTCAGATACTACTCAGATACTACTCAGATACTACCCAGATGCCAGATAAACTCACATCACCTGCCAATATCGCCCTGCCCAGAGTCTCAATGAACGCTAGTTGAACCGATCTATAGGAAAGACCTTTTCCGCTTTAAGCTGCGTCTTACAATTAATCCCGATGACCCAGATGGACGAGAATATCTTCCTCGGAACCAAGGGCCAAAAGGGAGAGTGTAGACAAATGAAAACCTCCGCGATTTCGTTAGCCCCCATCACGACATTGCGAACATGTCGGGCTTATATAGCTGACGTTATCCCGATGGCATCCTTCGGGGTTGAGGGAATTACTTAGCTAGTGTAGATGGCCTTTGTCTCCTATCAGCGAGGTCATCCTGTTGTCCAAAATGCTGCTTAAGAATCTCCCGTATCTTTTGGGGTTATGTGCTTCAGCCAGGGGAACAATTCTCCAAAATGGCCAAGTGAGAGTCACGGACTATCCTGATACGAAAATAGACGTCGCCGCATACCAATTCCAAACTTACGATGCGAATGCCACTGAGATTTCGTATAAGGGAAGATGGGATTCCAAGAAGGTATCGTGGTGGTCGTAAGTATTCCCAGCCGCTATTGAGACTACAGTATGTAGAAGCAGCCTGACAGCGGATCGGGTGACCCTAGCGCTCCGGGCCTCGTGTTCGGCTTCACGGGCGACACGGTAGCCATCACGTTCGGGGAACTAACCACGGACACGACGCTCGTCGGGTACCGGATCGGCGGGATGGACTGGACCTTCACGAACGTGACAGCGGGAGCCACGCACCTGCTCGTATCATCCTCGACGCCGGGCGTGAACGAGACGTACCCGGTCAGCCCGCTAACCTTCGAGCTGCGCGTCACGAACTGGGGGTACGGCGTGCAGATCTCCGAGGTGCACGTGGCGGAAGGCGAGTCGCTCGTCAAAGTCGCGCCGCACGGCCGGACGATCGAGTTTATAGGGGACAGCTTGTCGGCCGGCATGTACACGAGCTACGAGGGCCTGTCGAGCTTCGCGTACGGCGTCGGCGCCGGCCTCGGCGACACCGAGTACTACGTGACGGCGTACCCCGGCATCTGCGTCACGGACCAGGACTGCTGGGGCAACCCGCGGGGCCAGAGCCACCAGTGGTTCTACGCCTCCGACACGAGCTGGCGCGCCTCGCAGATATGGGGAGGTACGTTTGCCGGTTCTGCGCGAATCTGACTGGTGAAGGAATTGTACGTCCGAAACTCACAATACCTCTTATTGTAGATGAGCCGGAGCCGTGGGATTTCGGCAAGCAGGAGACGATCCCGGATATCGTCATCATCAACCTAGGCACCAACGACAACAACGAGGCGAACAACGTCACCAGCGCCGCGTACGTCGACGCCTACAAGAAGCTCATCCAAGGCGTGCACGGGAAGTACCCCAAAGCGCAAGTCATCGTGATGGTGTGGTTTCCCCCTTTTCCCGTTTAACCTTCTCCCCCCTGTAGACACTTTGCGAAATGCTCATCAGTCTCTCCTAAAACAGCAACTATGGATGGGCTTCTACGCCTACGGCAACAGCTACGGGCAGAGCCTAGGCTACGAGCAGGAACTGAAGGACGTCGTGGCCTACTTCAACTCGGACGAGTACCTCTCGGCGCCGGCGATCTGGGACGGCACGACGAACACGACGACGAGGCTCGACGAGCCGGGCGAGTCGTTCGTGCACTACTTCAGCACCAAGGGCATCAGTAAAGTCTCCCCTTGACTCTACCTTATCGAGGCTCCGATGCTGACTTTGCCTCCCTCCAGTGCAACACAACGATATCGGACCGCAGTGGCATCCGACGGACGTCGGCGCCATCAAGGTAGCGAGCCATCTGACGCAGTTCATCAAGCTGACCTTCGGGTGGGAGATGGTGGCCACGGGTCCCGAGTAAGTTTATTCGCTCACGTACCGCTCCGGTGGTGCTGCCGAGAACCAGCCTAGACTAAGAAAGGAGCGGTGGCTAACCTGTGCTGCTCCGTAGGATCTTCCACGAGACGACATACTGGAACGACCAGCAGAACTACTAGACAGGCTATCGAGGAAACGCCCATTGGGTGAGACCCGTGGTGGTGGTAACGAAAAGGGGGCTAAGGGGTAGGGACAGAACGCTCTGGACGACATGACACAAAACTTTGAATAGCATTCGCCTAGGTATATAGTATATATTGTGTATAGACTTGAGGTATCGAGGATATTCGGTCCACTTGATATACAGCTCTCAGCATACTTGCATCTGATATGAATTCATCTGCGTCGTGAGTGACCGGAAGAGCTAATAGTTGTCTCCCACGATGAGCTATTGCATACTATCACTCGCGAAATGATAAGCAGCGAAAACACGGGAAAATACACTGAGTTGCCCATGAGAAATACTTGACATATTACGTCTATCAACAGTGCTAGTTCGGGTTTGGTTCAGTGATTACCTCTTGAATGTATACGAAGCGTTTCCTAGTAGACCTACCTGGCATTGAGATGAGTTACCAACCCAAATATCCTTAAAGTCCTATACGGCAACTACCGTTAGCCACACATATGAATACCTGCATGTATAGCTCGCTGTTGACCAAGTCGCGGGTGCGTCGCAATCGAACGAGCGTCAGCACGCCGAAACGAAGCCATCGTCCATCGTACCATCATCGCGATACCGCCTCTCCTCGTCCATGCTCGTAAGCACCTCATCGATCCCTACTAGCCTTTCTAGCGTGCGCATAGACAAAAGCGTACATGCGGAACTAAAGCAATCTGCTAGTCGTAGAAACCGCATGGGTCAGCAGGGCTCATCATCGTAGCCGTGAAGCATGAGGCTCTTCGTTCGGTTCTCACGTCCCGAGGTACGAAGAATCCAAAATTGGATCTGAGGAGTCTCCGGACGACTGGAGATCCGTGACGTCTGCGACAGCTTGAGTATGAGCAGTTCCTGGGGAGATCTGAGGCAGGGTTCCCCTTCGGTACTCGGTTGAGCATTTCATGATCAGCAACGAGGGTTTCGCGAGCATATTGGACGACGCTAGCGGTAAGTTCCATTCCTTTGCCTCTCTAGAACAGAATGGGATGAAATTTCATGCTGTCGGAAAGAATGGTCTGGCCCTTCACCTGGGCCAGAATTGGATGACGAGCTAACAAAGCGATCCCTCGGAAAGACGCATTGATCGGAGCCAGGGGCAAACCGCTAGCAGGGCTGAAACCATAGTCAAAAACCAGGGTCTTTATGGCGGCTTGGAGTCGTTCGTCATTCGAGCATCAACCTATTTGTCAATCAATGAGTGAGTTGCATGAATCGCATGGTGAAGTGAGGGGACTACATCAGAAATGACAGAAATGTGAGCTATCATGATCAAGCATTTGCTAAACTAGATCGTGACATAGGCTGCATATTCTAACGAAACGTCTCGGGAACCCCGATTGCGTATTCTTGGATTCGCATCGTGATGTTGCGAACATTGACTCTAAAACCAGCGACGTTCTCCAGCTTGATCTCTGCCGCGCCTAAGAGACGGTAGTTTTCTTCTTGGAGGATAGACTTGCCTAAGAAGCTCACATCGCGATTCTCTCACCGTCACTTGCAAAATGACGGTGCGAATATTACTAAAGCGGTGGATATTCCCGGTCAATCCTGCGTCAGACCGCTCCCATTCGTAGATGACCGGGTTTAGTTAACCCTAGCACGGGAAGATCTCGAGCCGTGGAATGACGAAACGCTTGGCCACGATACCCCCATGTTCTTCCCTTCCGTGTCGCTCAAAGAACCGTGGTTCTGTCGGATTTTAGCGGGTTTGGGGGAAGACGTCTCTGACATCGTCATAACAACTCAATGAAAACAGAACAAAAATATCAAATAGTTGGCCCGGGAGAAGGAAACCGGAGGCGGAGAGCATATCCTATTTGCGTATTCCTGAACAGTCGGGACTTCTTTCACATAGACCTGGACGCGTAATTCTTGAGCTGGGAACGCCTACGGATTCGGACGGTGATAGTTTGAGTCGGTCCTTCTAGCCGTTCAGTTGCAGGACGGAAACAAGATGCACGAGTCTTGTGACTGACAAGATCACGGGCAGTTTGCTTGCCTACGCCGCCTGGCCGCTCGCCACGTTGGCGGAACCGGACGGAAACACAAAACATCTCAGTGCCATCGGCTACAACGCTGACTGGATGCATCGTCGGAACTTGGGGGGCTGTCCCGTGGGGGAGGCGACGGAAAAACTCCCCTTGCCCCTGGGCCCTGGCAAATACCAAGCTTTGAAACCCAGATGGTTGCAGATCTCGTAGTTTATAGTGACCGCTCTTTTTTTTGCCCTGGGTTTCGTACAATACATACCGTGTGTAGTGGATAGGACCCCGTCGGCACGATTCGTGCATTTTCCCCCCTCTTATCGTATATTATCGTATATTCCTGATATTGCTGCTGCCGACGGCATCGACGGTGCAAAACTAACTCTGCAGAAAACGTACGATTTTGACAGGTTAGATCGAAGACTACCTAAATCGGTGCTCGTGAGCCGACATGATGCGTAGGTATTCCGCATTTCGCATTCCACGCTAATGTAGCCGACGGCTGGCCCGGATATCCGTGGGCGGCGGCGTGTGGTATTGGGGTATCTAACCGAGTAACAGTGCTGCCGCTAAAGCCTAGGTGCTGTGCCGAGGCTACGGTATAGGTAACGGGTCGTGCATTAGCATTAGCATTAGCATCGGGCTGGCCCATCTCACAGGACAAACTAGTTTGGGGTAAGTCGAGTTTTTCGACTGTTAGATTACCCCAGCTGCCCAGTATACTGAAGTATACAGATAGGTACCTAGTGCACTAGACTGACAAGACTGACAAGACTGACAAGACTGACAAGACTGACAAGACAAGTTTCCCACGCGAGTCGGCAATTGAATAAGCCCTTCGAAGGAACCGGTCAAAGTAAGCGCATTGTCTTGCCGAGGCATCGCTGACACGTCGACGTGTCTTGTTGGTGACGTGTGACATGGAAGATTGAGAGGTGCTGCGTGCCAGCGTGCATGATGAACCGAAGAGCGAAGAGAACGAATGGGTGGGCCCTGAAGCTGGGACCATCAGAAGTCCCAAGCGCCTGTATCGGGTGTGTGGGGCCCTGCGATCTGCATTGGGGGATGTGTCGCAGGGATTCGGTAGCCTATTAAACTGTACTTAATCTACAGATGCTACCTTACGTACCTAACGTACCGGAGTAGCGGAGTAGCGTCCTCTTACGTTATGTAAGCTTAACTGATGTAGTATACGCATATTGTACCTACAGTATTCACTATTAAGCGCCTCACGTGCATACGCTCTGTACCTCTCACCCGGTCAAGAGAGGTGGTGACCTGTCAACTGAGGCTGAAAAGTTGCATAAGGGGGCATAAGGGGATGCGTGCAGTGCAAGAGCAACGTTTAGGACGTGATCCTCTCGCCATATTTGCTATTTGTTTGTTTGCGTACCGGTATGTTTACAAACGAGGAGTTGTTTCGTTTCGTCTCATTACGTGGTAGATGATATGTGACATCGGCCATATGGCTGGTTCATGGGAGGAGTGGGTGTCGTCTGGTCGTCTGTCTGTTTCAGCCACACCAGCACATGAAACAAATACAACACAGGTGGCGTCAAGTACATGTAGGTAACTACCTAGGTAGGTATCTGGTCCTTGAACATGACAGTTCTATGTAGATTAAAGGTTGATAACTTCGGTAAGCCATGATAAGATGACCCCCATTCTTAACCCCCGTGTGAGGGCCAGGCTGATTATAAGCCGTGATAAGGTTGTATCTGTGATTCCAGATGCAGACATCAACAAGCGGTCGTTTAAATCCTCCGCTTCTTTTTTTCCATAGCTTTACTACATATATGAACGAAGTACACCGAAAAGAGCGGACGGTAGGATCCTGATGATCATCCCAACTGAGAATATTTCCCGCCGTAGGGCGGCATTGCCGCATTCCCCTCACAAGACCCCTTGCAGAGAAGGCGGCAGATCATGAGCTTGGAATATTCGTTTGCTCGCAGAATACGTATAGGTAGGTGGTACCTGTCGACAATGGCAAACTAGGCTACTAGTCCGCACTTGCAGCCAGACGACGTATCACATAACGAACGTCAATTGGGCAATTATTGTTACGTCACGGACATGGACGTGATATGTCACTTCGTATCAGAGGGGGAGGGAACACAACTACCATGTACCTAGCTTCGCCATGTCAATGACATGTGCCATGGTATGACATGATGATAACTAAGTCATTACTAAACAGTTGTTATAGACCTGAGGCCGAACTGGCGGAGGCAACGCGAAGCACCCGTCGCGGCGACCAGGTGTAAAAAGTCCTGCTATCATATGAGGAGAGAAATACAAGGGGCTAGGGGCGTTAGTTAATTAAATAAAGTGCAACGCAGCCTAGACTATAAAAGCCCCCTTTGTTTAATCCATCGAAATGACAGGAAATATCAGAGAAGGAAGCGGTGTCGACGGAAAAGTAACCGACCCAATTGGAAACCTGGTCGGCGTCATCCGCTAGTAAATTGAATAGGTAGTATGACACGCTTTCGTCCCAGAAGGACGGGAACTGCGGATAATTCAAATGCATGCCATGGAAGATCCGCTCGGCGCTTGTTAATTAATCGAAGAAAGAATCGCAATGCCGCGGGCGGTGTGGCATGGCTACGACCCTGCGAATCCAGTCGATATAGATCCTTGGGTAGGTACAGTACCTCAGGCACGCCAAGGGAGCTCGAAAAAAGAAAACTGCAGCAAGATGCGAATTGCTCACATCAGGTGATATGTCGTGTAAGTCGATAATGCGACTTGGTTCTGCCTGGGAAGTGTTCGCCGCTGCCGCCTCATGCCGGGCGATTTTGCCTTCTTTGGAGTCCCCCCCCTTGGAACGAAATTCGACGGGGATATCATTGGCTTACCGGCGAAAGGGACGTCCAATGAATTCGGGTCCCAATGAGCAGGTGATGTGAACAACCCCCCCTATACATCCGATTGTCCAACACAGACAATCGGGATATCTATAAGCTGGGGTGGGAGGGAGCATACCTCATTGGCGACGGGTTAAAGGGATATTGGTACGGTGATCGAATAGGATTCGACATTGCGGCACGCCGGGGTGTAATCTGTAGGATTCCGGATCAACAGAAGCTTACTGTGTTCGCTACTTACCGCGGGGCCCGACGTTTTGGGATGAGGCATGTAACGGTATGCTAAAATTGAAAGGACACGAGGCTCTCGAGATGTGTATATGGGAATTGATTTATAGCTACATATTTACAGAGCTCGCCGTGTTACTGTTGTAAACATTGCTAGTTCACCAACCTACCTACTAGTAGTACTCGTAACTTAGGTATAGAAGGGAGGATTCGGTATTGAGTACCTAGAACCGCCTCCTTTCGCTCTCAGGGGGTACTTCATGTAAGTAAATTTGGTACATATGTAGCCGTTGATGCGAGATGTAAGAAACCGAAGGCGGCATGCATCTCACTTAGGTACACAAGTGCGGTGTTGCGAGGATCACTGAAACATAATAAGGAGGCAAAGTGACAGGTAACAAAATAAAACTCTCGACTATTAAACTCTGTAATTAAGGGTATGATATTACGAGCGAGAGAGAAGCATGGGGGTTATAGTATAGGACTGAAAGAGGTAGGTATTCTAATCTCAAGCATGATCAGCGTGCCCCAATTCGGGCCAGTTCCCCCCAAGTCCCCGACGGAAAAGGAATACTCGTCTTCCTTATTGAAACACAAACGGCCCCCCCCCACACACACCACGCACAAATCCGAACCTCGCACTGGGAAGCGCACAAGGAAAGCCTCAACAGCCTGGCGTTTGCCAAGATCTCCCTCGACCCCATCTACCACGCGACTGACCGGGGGCTAGGCCCGTGATCTACGTGACGCTATCATGAATTAGGTACCCTACCGAGCCTACCTACCTACCAGCCTGCCAGCTACGTATTACCAAGCTCGCCTCGCTCCGTAGCGCCGCATTACTATGCAAACGGCCGATCTATAGGTACCTCCTAGGTAGGTGAGTGACGACTCTAACCCCCCTTTCTTTCCCACACTCCGAATGGTGACGGAATTTCCCAGATGCAGCGATGGAAAGCGATTTGGTACTTCCTCATGCGGTAATGGTCGTGGGCTCCTGGGAAACTCCGCGCAGTCACAAACTTGTCAGTTGCGCCGGTAACCTGACGAAACGTGATAATGTTGTAGTGCCAAGGGAGATGCCAAAAGGACTTACTTGGCGAGCTGGAAGAGACTCCGTGGCTACATTCCCTCGCTCACCGAGGTACAAACAATTTACTTGGGTGCTTAATCGAGATCACCAAGATGCCAGATGAAGTGATGTGACTACTACGCTGTAAAACATCATGGCAGCGCAATAGGATGCACACCTTCTTACATGCCTGTTCATATGCCGCCTGCGCCCGTACAATACGCAATGATGCGCGTCGTATGGCCGATATCAAGAAGTTCAGTCCTTTAGTCTTTTACCTATTGCGGAATAACCTACAGCGAACTGCCTGAGCGCTGGCGTTGAAACGTCCGTTGCATATAACAGCCTGGTATTATAGACCGGGGTTTTTCTTCGTCCTAACCATCGCCAGCCTCCTCGCACCGGCAACTCTCGTGTCCTACGTCTGTGCTCCGTACTCTTGGAGCAACTCGATATCCACAACATCATCGTGATGGCAATAAGCTTGTTTCGGCTCTCCAGTTTTCGACGTTTTGACCCTTGCGCGAATCTCGAAACAAAAAATCTTTGGCCCAAAAAGCAATTCGACCAGAGTTCCCCAAGCAGTGGTTGACTCCTCGACATCGAAACAAGGTTACCTGCATGTCCGTGTTTCCTCTCCCTGCCCAAGCGAAGAGGGCGAAAGCTTAACATCTGCACTGCCTACTCTAGCTGTAGCGACGACCCCTGCCCGATGAGAGTATCGTCATGAATGGATATGGTAAGGAGTCACGGAGCAAGGTGGTGAAAGTGTTTTGATCATTCATTTGAATTTGATTCTCATGGCCTTTTCTCGTAAATGAAGCCGGCCTGGATACATACAGAGTAATAACTTTCCATCGTACAGACTGCAGCATGTCATTGCTGGTCTTCCTCTTCATCCAAGAATCTGTCGTCGCTCCAGACCTGATTTGTCCCCCCTGTTGGTACAGTATCGCACTCTCAATCCCCCCGTTCCCCATTCGCAAGTCCTGTTTTCTATACATTAGGACTAGATAAAAAAAGAATATCCAAGAAAATGCCTTATGAACGAGAGGGTCAAAGATTGCTCTTTGGTTTTGAGTGTTCCGATAAACAAATGGTCCCTTTCCAAGATAATTGATTTGTAAACGCCGGTGTAAATGCCCCAAGTCGGTAGTCCGATGCGCCCTCCGCTCATGAACAGTCGCAATGCAACCGGTACCTTATCCCGCCAGTCCCGCGTCCCAGTAAGCAAGCAAGCAAAAAAAGGCAGACCGCCTCTCCCCGATCCAAAAATATCGTCCCGATACGTTCGGGAATAATTGCAGACGGTAGGATTGGTATTGCGAACGGAATTATGATGTAAAAAGCACAGGAAGCGCTTTTGGAGAAAAGTAAAGGCGGTCGTTTCAAGATCGTAGCGTGGTAAACCCTCGCGAGGTCGGGGGTATCGGTATCATATGCATCCTTTCGTGTCCATGTCCCCCTTTTTTCTCTCTCGCTCTTTTAGAACCTCCTTTTTGGGGATCCGCGCGGGATGAGGTCGCAATTAGTCAAATAATAATATAACGACAGCGTCGGAAGTGAAATGCATTATCGAATCTTCGGTTTGGTTTCAGCGCGCGTGGGATGGGTTGCCGTTGTCGTGGCACCCCCGCTCGTGTCTCTTCATGTTGCTCCGTACGCTGAATGCCTTTCCGCAGCCGGCGTGGGGGCACTTGAAGGGCTTCTCGCCCGTGTGGGAATGGCTGTGGATCCGTAGCGAGCTCGGCCTTGAGAACGCCTTGTTGCAAGTCTGGCAGATGTAGCGGTCTTGCGACTGGGGGAACGAGGCCGCTGAAGATGGTGAGATGTAGTGATGATGTTGCCATGGGTTGGTGCCCGTGGCGGGTGCTAGAGACACAGCTACCGGCAGGGGAGGAAATGCCTATGACTGCATTAGCATGTACTATTCACGATCCCATGGTAGAGTAAACAAACCTGTGGTAGTGGCCTCTGGTAGTAGAGTCCCGAGATCTGCGACTGTGCCGCTTGAGCTCCGGGTAGGGTAGCAGAATAGTAAGGACCCATCGGCGCCTGGCCCATGTACGGTGTCGCAAAAGCGGGTTGCGAGTATACCGGAGCTTGAACAGGCATGCGAGGTACTGCAGCCGCCATCTGCTGACGGTGAACATCCTCTAGAGGTGGGGTGGTCTCGTAATAATAGTTGGGCGCGGACACAACAGATACTGATCTCGTCGAAGGTGAGTTGTAACCCTCGAAGGATGCCTCTGAGCTCATGGGAGGGGTAGGTGGTAGAGCTGCTCGAGAAGGTCCATTATTCGCACAGTGAGACGAGTTTGGTCGTGTCTCCACCTTCACTGACGGTGCTGTTCTATGAGTTAATATAAAGCTATTCACAATATTCTCGTGATCTGTTCGTACCTTGTTGAGACTGAGGCGATTGTTCGGTCGTGGGCGATCCAGCGTCTGCCATTACTAATAAGTTGGAGATGGAAGGTAAAGAACATCTCGAGGTTTCGTCCATCGGAGGTGAAGGAGGCGGTTGTGGATATCCGTACTGAGCACCAGGCTGGTTCGTATATATGGCGGTTGCCATTGTGTTATATATTATGCTGTTGTGTATGTAAATGTGAGAGGCTCTTCCTGAGTTGGCGGTATTAAGACTAGTGGTTCTTGTCGACGATAGTCGTTGGTATTAGAGTTGTATATGGTTCCGCAGCTGTGAGTAGATAGTTATGTCACTTGTAGTTGCTCGATGTCGAAAGTCGTTCAGGATTCGAAGGAGCAAGCAAGTGGTGAAAGTACGGGGAGTGTGGGTACTTAAGTATAGACGGTAGATGGTGGTGGGTGTACGACGAGGGTTGACGATGTATCTATCAGATCTTCCCGGGAGGTATAATATAGACGACGATCAAGCGTCAATCCGTACAAGAATCCCTGAAGAACAGCTGTCACAAATTGGGTGTGGGTCACGGCAGACCTGGGTTGAAATCAACAGTAGATCGCCGGTATCGAAGGTACTCCTGCATCATCGGCAAGTACTCATAGCGCCCCTTATTAATGGACGAGCGTCCATGTATTGGAGTCCCCATGTGCGGCGATGGGACTCTGGAACTGCTTATGCTTGCCCGCCTCTTTTTAGTGGTCCCAATTCCCCAAGTATGGGCTGATGCAAGGGTAGTAGTACGTACAAGCAAGTATGTACTATGTATTGGCAGAAAAGAGAGAAGCGGTGCATGCGGGTGAGATCGAAGGATGGACTGGTAGCTGTGTAGGCTGGCGTAGGAGAACGGCTCCGCTGGGATTCTCGTGGGATCGCTCGAGGTTCAAACGGCTACTGGCTACGCCTATGCACCAGCATGGGTCTAAGAAGACGTCCGTGTGCGTGGTCTCCTGCACCCTGGGCATCCCCGGTGGACCGTTTAAGCTCCATCCCTTCTTCGTCCCTCCTCCAAGTCTTGGCTGGCCAAGAACGAGCGACCCTCGTTGACGACTGCGGGTGTGGTCAAGCAGTCAAGGTGGCCCTGCTGGGTGCATGGCACAACCGGGTCACCATTACCCCTTAGGGACATACTGCCGCCCGGATAGTTGGTCTGTGACCCTTGTCCTGGTACGCTTCGGACAAGGGTCCCGGCTTAGTTCATGTGGAGTTAGGGGACTTGAGACGACAATGGACTCGAGATTAGTGCCGCAACAGCTTCGTCAAGTCTAATTTTTAGCCCTGCCGAGCCTGTGCTGTGACCGGATTGTCAAGCTGATCTTATGCCGTTCATCCCCACGAGCTGCAATGGTTCTCCGTGCATCTGTCAATCTTTCGGATGACTGCTGCTTCTGTCCCAAAATGTTTTGATCTGCTCATACCATGCTGTAGATTGTCAGATCTATCCGCGAGGTACCGTCTGCTATCTGAACTATTCGGGAGGAACGGCAATAGCATTGATCAAGACCTGCAACAAGGAGTCATTCGGTAGAGAAGTTGCCGTGCCCTGACAGGCAAGCTGACCCATGCGCCTGGTTGTTGATGTTTACTTGTTTACATCGTCCTATATTCATCGCAAGTGGGCGGATGCGGATGAGCATACCCGAGCGATTTGCAGAGAATCGCTTGGAAAATCTACGAAAGCGACAAGGCATTACGTACTTCCACACAGCTAAATCAAACTTAATACGAATCTACGGAGGGTCGGATAGAAAGAGGAATGTGCAGCAGAGCCGCAGCTATCTGCATTTGCCTGGTCGTCATAGTCCATCTTATATAGAATGTTGAGATGAGCCCCAGGCAGTACCAGGTCATGCAGCGAAGTGCCTGTGGGATGGGTATATCCGAGAAGGGTCCTCGCATACCCAGCCAGCCAGCTCCGCTCACCTACAAGACGGGGTCCAGGGCCTCCCTACCAGCCCCAGATGGGAGCCACACTTCTTGGCGATATGAGATAGCCTCATTAAACAAACGTTATGTATGCTCTCATACGTAATACGATTAGATCGCCGGTAGTCTGAGCTCTCGTAAGGAGTACGAATATTGCGAGGGATACCGAGAAAGGCGTACGAGTCATAGATACTGGGCGAGCTATCTCGTACAGAAAGAAGATGTGGTCGCTTAGCACGTTTTCTCTCAAGAAACAATCGGAGGCTTTTTTCAGAAACGAATGCTAATCTCATATGATCGTCGACTTGGCTCCAGGAATCTCTCCTCGCTTGCGCAGGGTGGTCCAAGTGGCTAACAAGGGTGTCCTTTACTCTTGGGACCACGCTACTTTAGTCACTTCTTTGGCCATGCCTTTGGCCCTCTTGCCCCTTAAGGTGGACCTATGATCGACAGCCTAGAACTCCAGCAGGGGTTGCACGATCCTCTTCGGGATTGCACTTCTTTTGCTTACATGCCGCATGCTTCTCCTCAGGAGTACCGTACCAGAATAGCGTCAGAAAATATGCCGACCGTAAGAGCAATACTGTCCTAGACTGTACAGATTGGGCTTACCTAGCTACACAGTCCAGGACAGTGTTACTTGTACGGCCAGCATTTCTCTGACGCTATTCTGCTTGGTACCGCTGTATCTCACCAACCCCCCTGTCTCCCTGACACCTTAGCTCCTAAAGCGAGACAACCCCGTGAAGAAAGGCATGAAGGGTCAACCAAGTTCCGAGTAATCTGGCACGAGCCAAGTCATCATAGGACTCCGCTTGGTTCGGTGTGTATACATCACAAATGTACTGCAGATGGTACCGAAGCAATGTATTACATTATGATTGACACTTAACCTGTGCATCATTGAGTTGAGACGTCTTCGGTCGGAATTCGATGCTTTACCTGATACTTATTTTCTCGGATGCCGGAACGTCAAGCTTGATATCAAAAGTTTCAGAGGCTTCGATAGCTCCCCGAATGTCGAGCGGAAGGTACATAGAAGAACTCCAACTCTTCTCGTAGTTCAATACTCTGAACAGCATTTATTTTTCGGCCTTTACGCCTTACAACTTCTGACGGGGGGGCAAAGCACAAAACCGACAAGTCCAAGCGATGGAGAAAGGCAAAAAAAGGCCACGTGAAAGTCTAGTGTAGCTTGCCATTTTGTTTACTAGCTTCATTCACTGATCTCGAGTGTGGAAAATTTGAGGCTTGCATAACGGCACGCTAGACGGACGCCAGAACGGCACCAGAACATCTGGTTACATCGTACTTGTCTGCCTGCACACCTCCATTAGGTACCTACCTATGACATGTATTTACAGATCTAGCCATACATATGGCCGACATGACAACTCGGTCAGATGAATTAAATTGAATGCTTATTAGGACTTAGAAGGAGCTGATATCGCTTTGGGTCTTTTGCCAATCGGCATTTATGTAAATAATAATCTTACTACACGTGGGGAGATTCCTCTGTAAAATGGAGTGTATACTACATATATATAACGGGTACTATTAGGAGGCAAGTGAGGCAGGTGTACAACGTATTAGTGGTAGTCAGGCAGCCTCGGCTGCTCGTATTACGCAGTGCAGACAGTAATAGATTCCAACTTTTATCTTATTGGTATCAAATTCTCCTTCGACAACATACTGAGCAAGCCGTGTACATCAGAGCACTTGTTGTTCATCTGTACCTAGTCTTATCAGATTATGTACGCAACGTCCCATGTTTGTTTCTATGTGAGATGTACAACATGCCTGTCGTAGATCATTCTAAACTACGATGTGTATCGAGTAAACATGTCGTGAGGCTCGAAAAAGGATACGCTAAGTGTGGGTTTCTTAAGGGGCCTTGCATACTACACATAGCTGGCATCTACGATATTACCACTCCCCCGAATCCTCCTTTTCCGCTGGTTTTATTACAGAACTTTACGAAGTAGACATGTCAGAAACCGAAGGGGAAGCATCGCCGGCTAACTCGAGATGGGAATTACAAGACGGGGCTACTTCGGAGGCTCTAGTTTGACCCCTGCCAATAGTATTATGACGCGGCAGACCCTTAGACGGGTGCCAAAAGAATTCGCACCCTCTCCCCGCCCAATGCCCGCAAGAAAGGAGCAAATTATTCTTTTGCCCACCTGGTTCGCCTTCGAGGGTTTATTATAACTCACCCCACCCTTTCTCATCTGACATGGAACACCTGGGGATATTTGTCTAAGCGATGAGCGCTAAGGCAACTCGCTGATCTCATGCCACCCGGCTCCCGCAAGCTACTCCCCCGATGGCGCCCTAAACCCGCGCCGCCAGTGTCGATCTCGACTCCTAATCCAAGCTCTTTCTTTTTACGAGCAGTCACGTTTGTTTCGGGTCACCTTCCTTGAATCGATGTCATCACTTGCAATAACGACGATATTATGGTATTCATCATTGCCTATGTACTAACGTCTGCCAGCTTTGTTGCCTAGATCCAATAGATGAATCATTTGATTAGCCTTTCTAGTTCGAGAAACCATCTCTTTTCATGTTGTTGTCTACCTGCCTAGGTAAGTGAGACATCATACTTCTACATATTAAAACCCGGAAGATTCCCTATTCCCGAGCAACATCCAAAGTTGTCTCCAGTAGCCGCCTTGTGTATGATACCCAACGTACATCCCACCGGGGCAGAAGATAGATCGCGTAGACGCGTCACGATCTCAAGAGCTATCTCCATCATGGCAATTAAGCCGAGCATAGTATTATTCTCTTAGCCCTCTGCCCAGCATTATCTAATACCACCTTATAAAATATGAACTTGACGATCACCGATCACCGCTTTACGCATTTCTCCCTTAAAATTTCTATGAAATGAAGTGTTGCTAATTTGTTCCTAAGTGAGCTGCTTCGTACTATCAAGGTCATGAAGGAACACAATTTTAGAGGCTAGGATCTCAGCTCATAAAGACCCTTGTCGACAAGATCTCCCGCTCAGCCCTATCAGTATCAATAGCCATAGCAATAATACTCGTCCAGCGCATTGCTTTTCTCAAACACGAAGTCTTTTTCTGAACACATGTACGAGATGTATTACACTTTTGCTATAATTATTCGGCCTCTTATGTCATATCAAGAGTTGAAGCAACCTGCGGCTATGGTAATTCTTCTAGGATCTAGTACAGTAAAGTCAAACGGGGGATATGCCTAATTTGTTCAAGACGGGGTAGTGGGATCGACGATCTGAGCAAGGACTATTGGGTCCCGAGCCATGGGAATCTTCCCCATTAATTACCCATTCTCCTTCTCGCATCATTAGGTACAGGGACCGGGCTCGTCCAATATTCCCAATCCGGACTCTCTCCAGATTGAGGAACATGAGCTTATGTTTCTGGACCTAGCTAATCATTCGAGTCCTTGCAAGAAGCCATTCAGTTACCCTCTCAGCTCTTACTACACTTATGTACGTGCGCCTCGTAGCTACGTATTCCCGAGAACCTTAGAACAGGTGGTCCTGTATGAAGACGAATCTGTCTCAACTACCTAACGTACTACGTTAAATGTAGTAAATCTACTACCTTTTAAGCAACCTTTGTTTGCAATGAAAGATTCTAATAATACTCCTAGTAATACCTTACAAGATATACGTAGCTGAGCCACTGATACCTGACAACTGAAAGTCGAAATTATTTTTCATAAGCGTAGTGGCTGTTCTAAAGAACGTACACCTCCTTCCAGACAATACCAGGGCTCAGTACCAGGGCTCCCCCCGCCCCAACGAGGCCCAACGACAAACCACACTAATTCTCATGAGCTGATGCCCGACGTGGACTAACATGTCAGATATTTGACCCCCAGCCCTTGGCAATATCAAACATGAGGAAGGGCAATTAGAACCCCTACTCGACAGGTCAAGCTCTTAATTTTCAACCGGGGAGGGAGGTGATGCTAGGCAGATCATATTCCTCCAATCACAACAACTTAAGACACACCAACACAGAACACGCGTGCCTACTCACTATTACGTTCGTGCAGTACATGCAATACAGCGTCGGACGATCTAGGAAGACTACATGGCCTCCAAAACTCACCAGCGCCAACTGGTATGCTTCGGATTGGCCAGCGCGGCGTCTTACCCCAGAGGAGCTTCGTTCCACTCTCCTAAGATCTCCGAACGCCGCGGTCGTCCACGATGCTGTGCAGCGGCAACGACACGGTACCAGTTCCATACCTAACGTATATGCAAGCTTGACTTATCATCGTTGCATGCGCGAGTTTCAGTACCGTAATCATGACAGAAGATTTGTGTCATTCCGGAGACGTGTTTGCTTCTCTCGGGATTCGAACCGGGTCTCGACTTTCGAGATAGTTTTCTCTGAGTTGCTCGTACGAACTAGGAAAGCATCTCGGGGATGGGCTGCGTATGTCTGTACTCCTCGGCCATGGACCAATTCTCTCCCGTTATGGGCTGATGTGGCTGCTTCTACGAGATACCTAGTGGCCTAGATCGCCCTTGCGGCGCTGCTACCGGCATCACCATGCATGATATATTAGACGGGCTGAAAAGATGCAAGATTTCCCTGGAGCAGGGGGGCTTCGAGGCCCCTGAATAAATCGGCGTCTAAGTCGTAAATCTCGAAGAGGCGCATCTAGCGTTGCTTTGAGAGGACAATCAATACCTACCTCTATGTATAGTATCCAGACCGTCACTGAGGAGATATCATCCACCCTCAAAGCGTCATGCCGCTAATCACGACATGCAGTTCACTACCAACTATGCCTTGATTTGGTAGTCCCTCGCGGAATGCCAACTCTGGATATGTACCTCCTATAGGAAATGGTCGTTCGAGTTTATTGGACTTAATCAACTCGAACTACAGCATAATATTGGCTTCACACCCCCTTCAGTCCCCTGTTGAAGCCTAGAGCTCCACGATCAAATCCAATGTGATTTCAAGATACTTTCAGTTCTACAGAAGCCATGAGCGAGGACCATTGTTAAAACTAAATGCAGCCCGCCCTCTGGAGCTGTTCACGACGGGTTTCCTACAAGAAACAAGCCAGAACGCTGTTGAAGACTATGAACTCTGATGAAAAATCTGTTTCGTAGACGAAAATTCTCCAAGCTAGGAAGCTAGGACCATATATCAACCACGTTATACCTCCTTCATGAACACCTAGCCGTCTACTAGGTTGAGATTCGGAGACCACGAAAACATAGCACGGGTTTATCCTACTCATCTAAGCTATATCCGGAAGTAAAGCGTCAACGAATCTCTCCACGGAACATTCGATTCGAGGAGCTAGAGATGTAGAGCTGCAAGACAACATAGGCCTCTATCGTGAGCTAGTATCACCGACGTAATCACTTTTTGACAGTTGACAGACAGCATGTCACCAGTTCTCCCGGTGGTACCCTACTCCAACCGGTAACTAGCCCTAACCAGATGAGGATCACATAAGAGTCCGCTACCACCGCCCACAGAAAAAGGTTCTATTGGATTTCGCACCAGTCCGGATACAGAGCGTATATGGTAATAAAAACCGCCGTCTGCACCTACCTTACGATTTTTGCTGATCATCGCATACATCCCAGTCCGCATCGGTCCGTCAGTGTTACTAGAGCAGTTACCTACATGCCCTAGCTGAGAGTTTGGAGAATAGCACACATCACGATACACAAATTTCCCACATCGTTGGATCTTGGTATTGCATTGTTTAGATCACGAGGACTCGCACGCAAGAGAGACATAACTCCGTAGTCGGCCGTTGACGAGACGAGACGAGACATGGGGTCAACCAATGCTACGGAACACTGATACATAAAAGGATGCGAGACGACTCTGTCTACGTCGCCGGTCCAAATTTAGCTCGTCTACGCCCGTTTAGATACCGAGGAAGGGGAAAGGTAGATGCAGCTTTTCATATTACCTACCCTACATGTTGCATATGACAACAGGAAGTACGCTACGAATAAGCGAGCAACTCCTCTTCCCACCTACGCAGCCTTATTTATTAGTCAGGCCAAGATGGTTACACCCACAGATCCTTTATTCCACCCAAGCCGTTGGACTGGGACTGCAAGCAGGGGTCCAGGATAAAAAAGAATTCCCACGAATCTAGCTTCGAAAGCAACTTCGCGCAAACCACTGCTCCTGCTCCTTGCAAATGACATCAACACAGCATATTCGACGCACACACCAAGATGGCCGTTGTCACCCATCCCATCCCTCCCCCCTCTCGACCAATCTCTCCTCATTAATCAGCCCACACTAAGCACTTTCGTATCTTGCTGGTACACTATGAGGTAGGTTAATCGATACAGGGCCGTCCGTTGCAGGGACAGGCGTCGTAGATCATCCGAGCAGATCCCCAAGATCTCTGGGGCAAGGTTCTAGCTTCTTTTCGATTTTCCAAGGCACACGCGATACCTACCACATATTGTCATATGTACCGGCCACTTTCTCAGATATGTATTTTCGGCCGCTGCTAGACAGCTTCCCATGGGACAAGAGACCGCGCTTATTTCCTTGTTTGTGTGGGAACGGATTACGATTACCCCTTCCTCCTCATCTCATAGATAGGGTATATCTACGTGTCACCCACACACGGCACTTATCAGTTTGTCGATCATGGATTACGGTACCACTTCCACCTTCGGTTCCACCCGGTTCGCGAGGAAGTTGTCAGCCTCTGTGACGACCCTGACAGCCCTGGTTTATATTACGGCAAGCTCGGTATTGGCTGGGCTGATTTTGGGGGAGAGATGGCCCGAGGTGACAGTGACAACCAGAAATGCGATGTTCCCCGAGACGCTTCCCTAGCCTGCCGAGATTAACATGTTCCCTAGGTGCAGCCTGCAGGCTCCCGTAGGGAGGAGGGGGGATGGGGGAGATGGGGGGTTCAAGCTGAGGATCCCTCCGTCGCATCGAAACAGCTGCGAGGCCCTGGTTTTCTTTTTAATATCACGGAACTGATTTACATACCGTAAACCCTCTTGTTTACTACTCTGCTAGGATATTTACAGCGTGGTGGGCTCCTCTCCATCGAGAAATAAGCAAGTAGCCTCCCTGCAACAAGACAGGGACCTAACGCCTCACGGTCCCAAAGAGGCATGAGTCTCGTCTCGACCAGTATCCGTCCACAGTATCAATACGCGCGTACCTAACTTTAGTCCTTGCCGGAACGACACATTACCAGCGTCTAATGTTACTCACGTGGCTGGCAGAGCCAAGGTAGCAAAAGGCCCAAAATTTTCGGATCGACGCACCGGGCTAGAAAAGAAGCAAAAAAATTGCTACTGAATCGCAAAGCAAGCAGAAGGGTCCTTTGTCCCTTTGCTTCTTCTACTACTACCCTCCCCAAAACAAGCGATAGACGCAGTATGACTTGAAACGTAGAACTTCGTTGCATTTATGACATGTCGCCGAGCTTATTCTCGTACAGGCCTCTCTATGTTGTCTTTGGTTTACCTACTTTGCTTATTCCTCGTCACCCTGCGCGTGCTTTTCAACGTGGCCTCGACTCCAACTCGACCTCGAGTGTTCGATACCAGTTGCTCATACTCGGTTCTCTCCTGGATGCCAACGTTCAGGCACGAGCACCTTGTCCAACCTGACTTGTTCTTACTACGACTGATCCAGGGGTTCAAAGCAGCCACTGAGGTAGTCGGCTTCTTTCTAAACGTGACCTGGGATGGTAGGCATGACGTCCAATAATCGCCCGTCAACTTAGTAAAAATAAAAAAGGGGGGGTTTAATGCGGACGACGCTCCGCCACTCTGCACGCAATCACATCTAGATCGACCGAGAGAAAAGTTGGAAGGGAGGCCAAGAACGGGTTATGTAGCTTAGCTAGCGCCGCACGGGATATAGGCTTTTTTTTTTTCTTTTTTCAGCACCGCAGTTTAGTAGCGAGGTGGCGACGGTTTGAGGTTTTCGAGGGTTCGAAAGGCGGGCCTCGGCGAAGCTCTCCTACGGTTCTACAAAGACCCCTTCTCGCGGCTTGCTGACGCGCTCACCGGATGCAGCCTCCCCCCTCCATATGTGCCGTGCCTTAGACCCGGGGCCGCCGATCCCCGTCCCGCGTTCTTGTTGCTGAAACCCTCGACGACGATCATATATCAAGTCCAGGGGGTCGGCTTGGGGCTTTCTGCACATCAAGAAGAGCTTCCCGGCATACTTACAGGCCCCATCTCACGTTGTCGATCCTCGCCGGCATGGGAAGCCTGGGCGATGCCCTATAGATTGAGCAGGGTTGGCAGGGTTGGTTGGATTACATATCTTGGATACCTACGTTAATAGATTGGACCCGAACTTCTTCGTGGCACGGCAGATGGCTTCCCTTGCGTAACCCGACATCTTTAGAGAGAGCCGATGCTTGGGAGGTAGCCTTTTGGCCCTGCGCGTGAGCGTTGCTGATCGTGGCTTGCGTCGGCGGTGTAACGTTTGTGGTCAAGCTGGGAGGAGGGAGGTGCCGCCAAGCGTGTGCGCCGCGAGGTAATGCCCGTGCCGTCAAACAGCTTTGCCCATCCCGTACGTGGGCGCGCAGGCGGCTCTGCGTAAACTTAACCCGGCGAGTCTGGCGGCTATCGCAGCTTTCCAGGGTCTCACGCAGTTATGATATCCAGGTAGGCTTTTGTGCCAAGTTGGCAGGACGGCACCCTGCCGATGCTTCTCAGCCTTTTTCCCATCGTGTGTGTCACACCGGGGCTTTATCCCATTAGAGGAATGCGGAGGAACCTGCAGTAGTTCCTTTTACCAGTTCGTTGCGAAAAAAGAGTCACACGGGATTCGTGTAGATCATCACTCTATGTGCTTTGGAATTTGCCCCCAACAGCGTAAGTAGTCTGATGGGAGTATCGTGTATGCCTCAACATCCTCGACAACAACTTCAGAATGAAGGGGCGCCATGCAGCGGATATTGGTTGCTAAATGAGTAGGAAACCAAGAGGGTGTTGGAACACTCGCATGCCTACCTCCTTACCAACCTACCTACCTACCTGTTAAGTCTGGAGTCATATGTAGAATGACGTATTTAGATCAAGATGATGACGGGCTTCATCTATCTATATTGCCGTACTTGTCTAAAGACTCGGTTCCCGTGAAGGCGACTTGTAGGAACACTGCACGATGTTCGTAGCTAGCAGATAAGAGATTTTACAGATAGATGCGAGAAAATGTGACCTAGGTACCTACCTAAAGGAGATCATGATAGATCTGTCTGTAATTGTTCGATGGCATCATATAGCAACATCCTGAATCTACCATATACCTGTTTTCTGGCTCAGAGATTAAGTCAGAATAATCACTGATGCCTGGACCATACGCCCAGCTAATTCCATTCATTCGGATGATTACCCCTTGCCCCGGATCGCTACTTTAGTGTACTTAAAGCTACATCATGATCGCGAATTTCTAGTACCATTACTGATATCGAAATTGGTCAACTGATGTTTGTTTCGCATCTTGCAAGATACCATCACTGCCGGTCCGTCGGCATCCCCTTCTCCGGGCAAGAACCTAGCCTCCTCCGGCGCCCCGGGGCTCACATGTTTCGGGCCCTTTAACTATTCGGAACACTAGAGTAGAAGCAGAACACCATCACATCGATATCACCGGCGCCTCAAGCTACGGGTGGGCGCGGTAAGAGACCTCATTGGTGCCTACATCGTGTAGTAAAAAGTAATTTGCTAGATCCTAGTGAACGAGGCATCCAGCAACGACCGTTTTATACATGGGGGTTCCTTGAAAGATGCTGCAGTGAGAAGTTCGGAGCCTCTGAAAAGGGCAGGAACACATCCCAAAGGCGAGTTAAATGACACCGACAGTCCATTTAAGGTCTGAAACAATAGGCACCATGTCTCGCAAATTCTCCGGTGTCACCAAGTGATCGGAGGCCGAAATCCGAATGCTGACGACCGCATAGTTGGACGTAGCTGTTGAGAGACAGGAGGACCTCGCCGTGTTGACAGAAGAGACCTCGGGAACCTCTGCCTTACGCTGTCTGGATAGGAGAACAGGAGTTGGGCGAGTGCGGCATAGGACTACTATTGACCTGTAGATATCTGCTAACTTAACAGGAATCGTAGGGCGACAACATCGCCAGTATTAGCCATAGGAAGATATATCATAGATGTTCCACTCTCAGGGACCATATGAAGTAGGTACATGCAAATCATTTATATCCTGACCGATCTATCTAATGCAATGCGTCTATGCGTCTAGCTTGAGCTTCTCTAGCATTATATCAATCTTCTGTAGTAGAATCTGATAGTTTATGGCGTCAGATGCGAACTCGTCTTCAACAAGTTCCCCGTCAAGTGTTCTAACCACGCCGCCCGTGCTGGTCAAAGCCTCAGCCACACCTACCTTTGCGGCGATGGTCTCGGTATCGTCTGCTTTAAGGGCGAGATCTTTGGTCTCATCTGACTTGAGAGTGGGATCCTCGACCCCATCTCCCGCGATGACGGCGTTGGCCTGCGAGTTTATAAGTTCTGCTGCCGTAGCGCTAATCTCGCCGTTCTCGTCCATCATCCCATCCAACCCGGCGTCTTCGAATCGAAGTCTGAAACGTTCGGATAAATAGTATCGAATATCGTCCAGCAATTCGATCGTGTCTGTCTCCTCTCTCGTTTTGAGCCTCGAAGCACTTTCTTGGATCAGCTCCATGAACTCCTCGTCGTCTATGTAGTCTTCTAGGCGGTATGCGAGATACCGGGCCGCAAACTCTTCCAACCGCTGAACCCGTAAATCCCACGCCGCATGTATGACGTCGTATACGTTGATGGGTTCAACCTCGACTTCCACAGCGTCCTCACCTTCGTGAGCATGTGTCCGGTCGATTAGCACGTTGTTGTTGCCGCTACCCAATGTGCTGATAGCGACCGCAGCCTTGTTCTTCAGTTTGTCCAGGAACAACATATCGGAGGCATAGAGAATATCTAGGCCAAGCTCGAGGGGACATTCGGCCTTCTCGGTGTAGAGAAATGCTAGAATGATCTCAAGCACCTCAGGTAGACAGTCCACCTTGATGATATATAAGTGTTCATGTACTTGAGCTTCGCGGAACTGGCTGGAAAACATAGTTTCAAAGTAAGGCGAGCGAATAAGCATCGCCTTGTGCGCGGGATACAAGACAGATTTTCTGGGTTTCCTAGCACCGTTCTGTTTTCGTAGTTCGGTAGTCGGACCAATAGGGATTCCATTTGATTCTTCTTGTCTGTCAAGATCGTCGTCCTCTTCATCGCCCTCCTCATCAGCCCGTAGAAGACAATCGGCGAATATGGAGTTATCATGTGGCCACTTGACTTCGTTCACCTTCCGGCTGTCAACGACCATCTTGTGTCCCAGGACCTTTTCCTGGAAAAAGCCGGCAATTTGCCGCTGAGCTCGGCTGACTTCATCTTGGTGCCTCTGTCGCGCCAGTCGCCGGTGATTGCCCGATAGAATAGCTTCCCGAAGTTTGTCAATCTCCAACTGTTTGCTGATCTTATCAATACTAGTTAGGACCTCTTCCTCGGTACTGCTACTTCGGGCATCGACCAGGTCCCTCGGGATATCGCCTAGGTATAGATATCGTAGGACAACCTGAAAAGACTCAATAGGTATGGACTGAGGCAGCTTCCACGTCTCTGTGTCGGGAGCCTCTGCAAGTTTCTTCTGGAAGTAGGGGGTTCTAGCAGACAGGAGGAACTTGTGAAGCTCAAACGAATTTGACGCTGCTATCAGTGTTATATCGGAGGTCTTTGGTGTATCCCTAGACAGTAGAGCGCTGATATGAGCAGCCCACGGCTGCAAGGGGTCGGTAGATTTCGAGTAATCATACTTCAGCAGCAGGCTCCGGATCTTGTCGTTTAGAGCATTGTAGATACATCGCTCGCCTTGAAACGTGTCTCGCTCTGCTAAAGCACCAGACTCAACTACGGCAGTTGAAGTTAGAATGACGACCCAAGGAGCTCGAAGTGCATTAAATCCACATGATCCTGTGCTGGATTAGGGGAGAATACGGGATACATACGCAATAACTCGACTAGTTCATAATGCCCGCAGAGACTTGCCTAGACGGTAGTCAGCCGCCTGGGATCCTTGAAAGGCAACAAACTGGTAGATGGTAGACAAGCTCTACTCACAACAATGAGAGGAGTATAATCAAATCTATCTTTGCCGTTTATATTCACGCCGGCGGAGATCAATTCCTGGGTTCGCTTCAGGTCTCCTCGTCGGCAAGCTTGCAGGAGTTCATCAAACTCCTCACTTAGATCTAGTGGATTCTCATCACGCAGTACACCGCTCCTCACTAATTCGAGCTCATCTCTCAGCTTTGCTTCTAGTTCATGCTTTCGGAGAACCATGGTAGATCCGAGGCTAGGATGGATGGATTACAATGAGACCAATCTTAAGGGAATGTCGAGTATAAATTGTCAAAGAAATACGAAGTCCGATAACTCCGATAGAATAATTGACGATGCTGATGCATAATGATTTACCATTGGTCGCTAAGCCAAGTAGCGCGGGTAAAGTCAGCATCAGTAAAGTATGTCATCGGCAATACGGAATAGAGAGGAGTGGCAGTATCACGTGGTGGGGGTTCCTAAGCGACGATAAAATTCAAATTTATCGATAAGCCATCTCCAACGAACTCCAAACGGCGCTTGGACCAATGCAGGCAGGCAGGCAGGGTATTAATTTGGGGCGTTGCCGTGGTGACGGCAAGATTTGTTGACTAGAGCTAAATTTACCGCCAGACTGCACAAAGAAACCAGTTACTTAGGAACGGCGTCTTAGCTCCGGCTACGCACACTCATGCACAAGCATTTACTTTCTTGCACACATGCAGCCCGACCAAATCAAAACTCACTTCGTTCAATACTTCCTTCGGTTGAACATCGAATACCTCTAGCCGTAGCTAGGAATCCTTTCAATATCTTCCTCTCTAAAACGGCAGACCTTGCCCTTCTTTCTATGGCATAGCATAGCACTACACTGTCTAAACATTGAAAGCGCTGGGTATCCAATTCATCATGCCGGTCTCCATAGGTGCTCAGTATGATGTGTTGGAGAAGATTGGTACGTGTCTGAAAACCTCTCATCCTCTCTCTCTAGCACTCGGAACTCTCTGTGCTATCACCAGCGACGGCGATAACTAACGTGTACATTGCAATTGCAGGCCATGGCTCGTTTGGCATTATTCGAAAAGTCCGACGAAAGGCAGACGGCATGATCCTCTGTCGCAAGGAGATTAGCTACTTGAAGATGTCGCAGAAAGAACGTGAACAGTTGCACGCCGAGTTCCAAATTCTTTCCACCCTTCGACATCCGAACATTGTTGGCTATTACGAACGCGAACACCTGAAGCAATCCCAAGACCTTCATTTCTACATGGAGTATTGCGGCAATGGCGACCTCGGACGCTATATTCAAGGGCTTATCAGGGAACAGAAGTATGCGAAGGAGGCCTTTGTTTGGGGGGTTTTCTCCCAGCTCGTTACCGCCTTATATCGCTGTCACTATGGTGTCGACCCTCCTAGCGTCGGGGATAATGTCCTGGAGATTGGATCTGCGGGTTCAAATGTACCGCAAGGGGCTATTACGATTCTTCACCGAGATTTGAAGCCTGAGAATGGTATGTGGATCTTGCGATTTCGGCATAAATGCATGCTAATATTTTGGTAGTGTTTCTTGGAGAAGATAACTCGGTCAAGCTTGGCGATTTTGGTCTGTCCAAGATGATTCAATCGCACGACTTCGCTTCGACATATGTTGGCACACCCTTCTATATGTCTCCCGAGATCTGCGCCGCCGAACGATACACACTCAAGTCTGATATTTGGTCGTTGGGTTGTATCATATACGAGCTCTGCGCCCGAGAACCTCCGTTCAATGCGAAGACGCATTTTCAACTCATTCAGAAGATCAAGGAGGGCAAGGTTCCAGCGCTTCCCAGAGTCTACTCAGCAGAGTTGATGGCAGTAATCAAAGACTGCCTCAAGGTGAACCCCGACTTGCGACCCGACACGGCAACATTGCTCAACCTTCCAGTTGTTCGTCTGGTACGCAGAGAACAGGAAGCTGTGGAGATCAGGAAAGATCTGAGGTCCCAGAAGAATCAGCTCAAGATACAATTGGAGGAAGTTGAGCGCCAGAGAGCTGATCTCGCCGCTGACAAGATGTACCTCCGACAAGAGGTTGACGCACAGTTACGACGAGAATGGGAAGTCAAAGCCCGATTAGAGATAGACCGCCTTGTCAACGAAGAGATTGAACAGCTCCAGAGACGCTTTGAAGCAGAAGTAGAAGCACGTGTCCAGGAAGAGCTACAGAAGAAGAGAAGTGTCTCGTTTGGACCTGTGGAGGTCTTGGACACATCACCGCTGTCCAAGTCAGATTTCCCACGATCTTTCGCGACCACCTCAGACTGCGAATTCCCATCTACCACAGACATTACCGAGTTCTCAGTTGCCGGATCACCGGAGGCACCAGAGGAGGCGCAGGCGCTTAAGAAGAGTTCGCGCGCGCCGTTTGGTCGGGCTCAGACTATGTTCGAACGGGTTCCCGGAACACCCATGGATGTCGATATGGCATCACCATCACCAATCGCTATTGCCTCCCTGTCCCTATCGCCTCGTCGTAATAACATTACGAAGGCCCCGACGGCCAATAAGCCTTCCATCTTCGACCAGGATCATGATGAATCCCGACCGAAGTTAGAACTTAGTGTATCCGACTCCGAAGATGATGATGATACCCCTATCATCCCTTCACCAACTCGTCCGCCGAGATCAACTAAGAATCCTTTCGGCCCTCAGCGACCGGTCCTAACCACTACCAAGACGGCTCCGATCAACCGTCTCAAAACCCAATTTTCACTAAACAAGCCAGTCCCGCCTGTACCGGTCTCTGTTCCGGAACTCCAATTGCGGACCCAGACTAGTAACGGGGCTCTTCGGGAACGAGGAAACTCTCCCAACCGCAGGCTGAGCAAGATTCCTTCAGTTGTCAACCTCGGCGGGGCGAACGGAGAGAACGGCCTCCAGCGAAAGCCGTCTCTGAAGAAGGACCAGGACCAGACCCTCACTAAGGTGGCTGTCAAGAACAACATCAAGGGCCGTACCCTTGTTGAACTCCAGCAGGCGCGAGCCGGCGGCCGACCGGTCGAGAATGCGAATGTTAGCCCTAAGCGCAATTCTAAGGACCGACTACTCGCCGCAGATTCCCCGGCCGTCTGGGATCCCGAGAAGGACGAGATGCCCAGTCCCTTCCTGATCCGCAAGAAGCAGCCGATGGCCCGAGTCTGAACGAGCGGAACATAACCTAACCCCGTCCGCCCTTCCCTTTTTGCCGGATGGATGTAATTGAGTAGATGAGTCTCACGATATACCCACGCATAGCTTGACACGGCCGTGTCACCTTTTTTCTTTTCTTTTGTCGTTACCGAGGGGGTGGTTAATCTGGAAAGGCGGGGGGAGGTAATGACGTTTTGGCGTCGCATGCATCGTCCCGCGTTTTGACTCGTATGGCATCATCCCACGAACTGGTTATCATCACAGACAGGGCAAGGCGTTTTTTATGTTGCCGCGAATGAGGCAACGCAAAAGAGAGTTCCGGCGTATTTGGTTCGTCTCGGGGTTGGTGGACATGGCTCCTACTGTGTATAAGTCGATTACGAATTGCTATTTGCTATACGATGAGTTCTCCGAAGTGCTTGTTTGAGGTGGTCTCGTGATTCTATGCGTTTGTGTTCCGGTTGTGTGCTTGCTTGCTCGATGTTGAAGATTCCCGATTCAAGGTAACATGACACATGGCAAAAGATCAAGATTAACCTCAAATATGCTAGGACCACTCGTATAATTACGTTTCCAAGGTTCTTATATTGGATTTTTTCCTGTTACTGTGACGCCTTAGCAATAATGTCCACCACGGTTTCATAATTGCAATTGGGTATATCAGTCCAACTCCGACAAGCACTCAAATCGCTTGTAGAATATGTCATAGCGACTCTTCAAGTAAGTTTCCCAAGACGAGTGTAAAGAGTCAACATACTAGCCCCCTTTCATCCCTGTTCGGAATTACCTCCAACCACCATGTCCAGGCACCAAAGACCATATGTGCTTGAGGTTTCTCATAAGGCGGTGTGGTCATGTTGAACTACCTTTTATTATTTAAGAATTCCATATCCCCTAATCATCGCAGAAGAAAAGAAAGTCGCCGTCTTCCTCGGTTGGCTGATTTGCGTCGAGACATTGTTCTAGTTAGCACGTTAGTCCTCCTCTAAGTATTATCGGCAACCAGCCGCGCTATATGCCCTCCTCTACCCGACAGCTAGGCGCACTCAGTTCGGTAGACTTACGGTTCTGATCATCACAATCCCCAACCGAAAAAGATTCATCACCCTTGTTAGAGAGGTCGGCGCAAGCGTTCTTCTGGCTGCTGCAAATTCGATCGGCGGCGCTCTTGAAGTCGGTCTATTGTCCAATTGGTTAGCTGTCCGTATATACCTACCGATGGACAGAAAGAAGCAGCTCTCTGCAGGAGGAATATGCAGAGGATGGGGGCCGTACGAATGTATCGTCCGAGTTGGTGCCGACGGTTTTGAATGGCCTTTTGTCGTCGTCATTCGGCTGTATCTGTCGGTTTATTCCTGTTAGAAAGTCGGGCTACGGATATGCGAGGCCGGGAAAGACGTTACCTGTCCCGGGGCCTGGTTCCCCAAAGCACCTGTGAATCTCTGCGCAGTGTAAGTTAGATACGCTCTCGAAATAGAAGCATAGACATGCATCTAGGTACGGACCTGGAAATTTGTGTCTTGTTGCCTCGCGAATAAACCCATCCGGAGGTCGAAGTCTCGCCGTATATCTTCCACGAGGTTACCCGCCATCACCCCGGCCAGCAGCCCCGCGAGGAGCGAGATCGTAACGCCGCCTCGGCACTTCATAGTGTTCGTCGATGCGGGCTTCTCTATTTTTGAGTTATGTTGTGCGACTTTGGCTCGTCTGAATTATTTGATAATTACACCGCAGCGAAGGATTCGTATGTGCAGCTGAGGTCTACGGGGTGGAGACGAACGTAAAAAGGGTGGGAGGTGTCGACGCTCCTACAAGCCACAATCCCATCTACGTGCAGTTACTTAACCCACCAACATTACCACGCGTGCTATCCTTATTCCTGCCGAAGCTTGGTACGTTAGGTAGGGAAGAGAAGTGAAACGCGGATGTTGAGCTCGGGCGAGCTCAGCCATTGGCCGAGATGGTAGATGTGGTGCTGAAACGATCCTGAGACGACTAGAACAGCGACATCCCGCGCTCGCGCTTCGTTAATGCTTACTACTATTACTAACACATCACATGGGTATCTAGGTACCTACGTACGATGAGGATTATAAAATGCTGTCGGACTCGAAATCTCAGCGGTCTAGATTTGAAGGTTGGTGTATGGAATCCTTCGACCAGCAACGCCTCGCAGAAACCCTCTTTGCGCCCCCGTTTGCTAGTTTACTCGAGGCTGGACTGCTTGTGTCTTCCAGCCTCTACATAGATGAATGAACTTCCTTGTGAATGATTGGAATCCATAATGTTATTTGATGTATTTATCTACACAACCATTTGAAATTTCGCCAATTCAATGGCCGGATGAATTTAGCGAAGGGGCTTCATCCGGCCACCACATCGGCTACATATGGGTAGGTACCTACCCGAGCTTGCGTACATATACCTATATATACTTGAAAATATCCTTCGAAAAATCGCCGCGCCTTAGGGGATTAGGTAACGACTAACTAATTTGCCTATCGCTCGTTAGGTTCACTGGCCGGTCAAGATACTGCCCAAGTATGGCGGTTAACTCGCTGTCCCATCATGTAGCACATTGCCCGTGAACCTAGATTGTTTCGTCATCTGGACATTTGTGCTACGATATGCTGCTGGCCGCTCCCGCAGCCCAAGATCTTATTGGGTAGTTCCATCCCTCCTCCGAAAACGAGGCCTTTTATCTCATTAGATTGGTTGCGGAGGCTGTGTTAATGATATGGTAGCTGATGGTGGTTGCCTATGCATATGCAGCGATGCCAGTCAATATCGTCTGGCATGCGCTGCCTCTTCCGAGTGTGCTCTGGTATTTTCATTATCTCGATCCTGCGCGGTTCCAGACCACAGCAAGGCAGTCGAAGGCTCCAGACCTCACAAGAATGACGATTAGCTCCTACCTGACAAAAATTTTGTTGAAGAAATGGAACGCTTCCTTCACACCAAGAGAATCCACGGCGGCTACGTTGCAGTCCTGTTGTCATTTTTCAGGACAAAACGCAAAGATCAGTCTCCTGCTGCGAACAATGCAGGCGACGAGGCAAATCATTCCCAGAATTCCGACACTGCGACGCCCCAGCCCGAGGCATCATCGCCCGTCGATGCACTGGGGACACCTCTCCCCGATCCCTCGGATACTGTCGATGCTTCAGCCTCTCCAGTCGAAATTGAAGAATCAACTCAGATGCAGGATAATGATCTATGGCGAGAGGCATTCGAGAGGATATCGAAAGAGGAGAAGGAACAAATCAGTGAAGACCTTGGCCAATCTGGCAATGAAAATACTGCGAAAAGTTTGATACGCATCGAGAAAGACCAAGCTAAGTTCAACAAAGAATCCGCGAAAGATTTGGTACGCACCGTGAAAGACCACGAAGCTAAGTTCACCAACGAAGCCACGAAGATCAAGGTCGGAGAGCGGGTGATATTCTGGAGAGATTATGCAGCCCGGGTTGTGGATGGGTTGACCGTTCTCGGGGATATTGGAGTCCAGTTTGCCCCTGCCCCTTCTGCGGTTGTCTGGTCGGCCCTGAAAGTGTTGCTCAAGGTTAGGATGAAATTCCTCTCATGATGATTGTACTAACCGATCATGTGTTTTAGGCGCATGTTAGTGAATACGAAAGTCTTGTCGCAATTTTGGGATGCGCTGCGAAGGCATTGCCGTTGGTAAAATGCGGCGCAGTCTATGAGGCAGTCTACTTGAGAGACATATCTGATAACTCCGACGAGTCTACTGCAAACCTACGTGAAGCTCTCGTTGACCTATATGCAAAGATTCTCCAGCTTCTGGCCCGTGTGAAGCGTGATCTTAAGGCAAACGGCGTTGAGCTGTTTTTGCGTGCTCTGGTGCATCCTGGCGCAACCGAGGAGTCGATCCAGAAGTTGGACGAAGCTGGAAAGCAGTTAGGTTTGTCCGTGCAAGCTTGTGAAGCGGTGCAAAGGAAAAGGGAAAACGCAAAATTTCAGGGGCTTTTGGAGAGTCTGGATAAACCACTACGGCACATCGACGAGGGAGTTAAGATCATGCTTGATAAAATGTCAGAAAATGACCGCACCAAGATGCTGGATAAGTTCAGTAATCTCAGCTTTGGTAGTCAACATGAAAGAAGGACGAGATATAGGATTGAAAGGACTGGTAAATGGCTATTGAACCACCAAGAGTTTACCGAATGGGAAGAATCAAGCTCGTCGTCGATCTTGTGGCTTACGGGGGAAAGTATGTCACTGACTACCCAAGGTACTCTTTTCAAAATGTGGAGCTAACAAACGACAGTGGGCGTCGGTAAATCTATCCTTACGTCTAATGTTGTCGATCGCTACTGGGTCCAGAATACCAACCAAAGCACACCGACTGCTGAAGGTTTCGCATTCTTCTATTACAGCAAAAACGACCAGGAGATGAAAGGTGATCCAATAGAACACATTCTTGGAAGTTTTCTCAGGCAGTTGGCCATAGCGCCTTATGACTCAAAGGAGATATATCGTGACCTTGTCGAACTTCACCGCGGCATGGAAGAAAAGAAAATGACATTCGATGCTGTTAACTACAAACAAGTCATGTCGCGAATCGTTAACCATCTTCCACGGACTCGTATAATCCTCGACGGCCTGGACGAATTCGAAAACCCGCCAGATATTTGTGACATTATCGAGTTCCTCGTCCAGCTTGTTGAGAAATCTGAACGTCCAGTCAAGGTACTCATATCAAGCCGAGAAAACTCCTCGATCACCAAGACACTTCTTGAAGCCAACCAAAATCTCACCAAAATTATCTTCTCCCACGAGAATCGGTCCGACATTGTGAAATTCGTCGACCAGACGATGGAGAAAATTGGATTCAACTGGGACCAAGAATTGAAAAAGGAGGTCAAAAAGAAGTTATGTGACAAGGCTCATGGAATGTACTGCTTTCCTCTGACCCAACACTCATTATTTGGCCAGAATTCTCACAACCTCGTATAGGTTCAGATGGGCATATCTACAAATCGAGCAGCTTGCAACCGTCGATTCCCCAGAAGAGGTGCGAAACCAGCTGGGAAATCTCCCCGAGGGCCTTGAAGAAGCATATCAAAGACTGTACGAGAGTAAGAAAGGATGGGACCGAAAACGCCTGCAGCGAGCCGTCAAGTGGGTTAAGTATGCCCGTGAACCACTTTCCACCAAAAGGCTGTTATCAGCAATCCAAATAAGTCAAGGGAAAGGTCATGGTAAGCTTTGTCTGTGTATCGACGAGCGAATAAATGAGGAATCACTCCAGAACATCTGCCGCCACTTCATCGTCAAGGACCCCAGTGAGGGCACTTGGGAGTTTCCCCACGCATCTGTTGAAGAATACTTCAGAGGTGAAAAGCATAAGTCCTGGTTCTCTGACGACGCTCAAGCTGAGTTTGCGAAGTTGCCACTCCTGCTGCTTACTGAGAGTTTCCGGGTTCACCCCCTTCCAGAATCCGACCAAGACGATGGCGGGGCCGAAGCTCAGTCCGAAGGCCCCTTATTATGTCTCCGGACCTACATGACAAATCATTGGGTATCGCATATCAAAGCATTCCAAGGTGAAGTCAATGAAAGCACGGCCATATCACGGCTTCTTGAAGAGTTCATGATAGCCGAAGGCGATCGATCCCGTTCTGGCTTGGGATACAAAACGTGGACTAGATGCCCGCCTATAGCGATAAGATGGCGCTATGGGATATACATCTTGCAGGATGATATATACCTAACTGAGAACCCAGCATTTGGAATAGTAGCTCTAGGTCTACACTCTATAGCGAAAGAATGGGGGGATGCTTGTCTCAGGCAAAACTTAGTACAGGTCAACAGAGCCCAACGTGATCTTCTTTCCGTCGCTGCGCGGCATGGGCACTTCGAACTTTGCAGCAAACTTATCGAAATGGGCAGCGATGTGAATCTCATTCTGCCTTCAGGATCCAGTGCCTTGGTTGAAGCTGTAGTTAGATGTCAGACGGCTTGTGTCGAAAAGCTTCTTCACCACGGAGCCAATCCAAATATCAAGACTAGAGTGCGTCCACTCTGTGAAGCAGCAAGCACAAGTGGCGGCCTAGAGATACTCCGTCTTCTACTGGACCATGGTGCTGACCCGGACGCTACTTGTTCAAGATGTGCATTTAAATGTGCACTAGAAGCTGCAGCGTATAGAAATAATCTGGATGCTGCGAGAACCTTGGTCGAAGCCGGGGCCACCGTGGACTCGCTCTGTGAGGAATATGGAACTCCGCTTGCAGCAGCGGCATACGCCGGATCGCAAGAGGTCACCAAGCTTCTCATCAGTCATCACGCAGATGTGAACATCTATCTGGAGACTGCCGGATATCGCGGTGTGTTAGCTGCCGCTTTCTGTGGTTGGGGAGGTGTTAGAATGATCCGTTATCTCATCGAAGAGGCCGGAGCAGATACCCGCAGAATTATATCCGATCTTTCAGGGTACAGTGACTGGAGGGTTGATTATTTCGATAAATGGGAGGAGATAGGGAGATACTTATATTCTCATGAATATGTCACTAGAGGTGAACTACTAAGCTTGGATGAGGAAAGACGGTCAAGGGGATTAAAGACGTTTTTCCGTTCTGGGTTTCATACGTTTTAGGAAGCCTATGGCTCTTACTACAGGCAATGCGGCTAGTTAATTCACCCAGATAAGATCCTATCAGCTAGAGATCTAGTTTATATAAAGCTACGTACACTAGGGAGAGTTTCCAGTTTGCATAGGTCAGGTTGGCCAAAGGAGGTACTACGTTAGCTTGGAAGAGATAAAATGCGTCTTATACAAGCCCGGTCGATACGTAGAGTTATTATACCGGCTTTACTAAAATAATAAATAACGTTTATACATGTATTAAAAATTTAATGTCTTCCAGCCTCTATCACCCGTACGTATGTAGTTACGATAACTTGCAAGTTTCACTCCCAGAAATGCCACCCGAAGGCTCGGCAGACGGTTCGCCGCAGTGTAGAATTCGTGACGTCTACGACCGCACTCAATTGCTGTAAAGTTCGAACTGGTTTCATGTAGTGCCAGCCCTAAATTCCGACACCATGGAAACTTCGTGGGGAAGCACTCTTCATATGGCACGATAAGGTTCGAGCCGCTCACTGCATGTGCATATGCACTCTAGACATCACGCCAACAAGTACTGTACTTATAGGTACGCATGGCAAGGTTGATTTTACTTGATTGAGAAGAATCGAAGAAGCTGGTATTATGAAGCTGTACACAAAGTTTTCCTCTCCCCTTCAGTCGCTCAGCCACGTAGACCGGGTCATCGAGCGCTTCTCTCCTCCTCTGCTCGGCCGAGTCAATCCATCGCTATTAGTTCCGCGGAAAATACTCTTCTGAGATCGCTGCCCCCTTTTTTTCTCAAGTACCGCTAGTAGTCGATATAGGTAAATTTCTATACCATGAGATGCCGGCCTGTGAATGATTCGGGGAACGTGATGATGCCATGCGAATACCTCTTAACTCCGACGACGCCGGCGGCTATAAAGCAATGCCACATAATCAGTAGGAGACGGGATCGACATTCTAAGCCGACCCTATGTTGGTGTTTAGAAATTAGAGGCCGCATTCGTTTGCGTCGGTGCGTGGTAACTCTCGAGGGTGCTCTGGAACGGGGTGCGGGCGCTGGGGCTACCAGCAGTATCCGGCTTCTCTGCAGCTCCGGGACCACTAAATCCATCGCCGTAGCTGACCAGCTCCTCGCTCTCGTCCTGGTTGCGTCGCTTACTACGCAATCTCCAGAACAGTACACCGGCAGCCGCAAGAATGATGGCGCCACCAACACCGACGCAGACACCGATAATTATATTCTTCGTTCCTTGTTCCATGCCAGACGGTTGGCTTGACCGGTCAGGATCGGCGGTAGGAGTCGTCACGAAAGTACTGGAGGATGAGGTGACGAAGGTCTGACCAGCTGCATCAGTAGTGGTGGTCACGAATACGAAAGTCGAGGTAACAGGCGCTACTGTTGTAGAAGCGGGTGCGCTCGTCTCATCGCCGCCTTCGCCTCCTGTAGATGTAGATGTCGACGTGGGTGTCGAGGTAGGTGAGCCGGAGGTAGGAGTAGATGTGGGAGGTATAGTAGTTGGGCCATTGGTACTAGTCGGGGTCGTGTCGGCTGATGTCGGGCTTGTGTTGTCCGCTGTTGTTGACGTAGAAGTAGGAGTCGAGGTAGGTGGCTCACTAGTAGTGCTGGTAGGAGTCTCCGAAACCGAGGTGTCGGGGGGCGTAGTTGATGAAGAAGGAGGATCATCTGTGGTGGATGAAGTCGGGTCGGCAGCCGTAGAATCGGTAGGAAGATCCGTACCAATTGAGATAGTATCGTCTTGTCTCTTGACTTCATAGCCACCGTGGTGAGGATTCAGCCAGGCTACTCCAGTGACCGAGGTCACGGAGAGCGCCACCATCAATACATGAACGAGTCGAGTCGAATACATGGTGATGATGTGGTCGAGATCAAGGGAAAGATGAGAGTCGAATAAAGACGCCTCTACCCCTTTTGAGGACTTGGTGAGAAATTTGTTTGTAACACGTGGGTCAGTGGTGACGGGATGGGCCAATCTTAAATCTGAAGCACCATCGACCGAGCCTGGATTTGCGGTCAAACACACGCGGCAGGCGATTAGAACGCGATACGTATCGCAATAAGGAGATCGTGCGACAGAGAGAGCGAGCGTGAAATGTGGAGGTTATGGTTTGAAAACCTCACACAAAATGGAAAGAAAATGGAATGATGGATTAAAGGGAATAGATGCAGTGTTTGGTCGAATGACGGGAAGGAAACGAATGACCGAGAATAGGATGTGAAGAATTTGATGAAGACCCTAAGGGAGAGAATTAACTGGAGGAGGTATGGTTACATCGGTTTTTCATTGACTTCGTATTTGCACAAAGCTGCAGGTAGCGAGGGTTTTCGCATAATTTTTAATCAAAGGCCCAATCAGAGATCGTCGAAGGTAAGGGGTTAGTGGGGCCGCCTGGCGGGGCCCGTCCCTTAGACAACATAACTGACCACCTGCCACTGTAAACCTTATGTATTGTAGGTACTGTACCTAGGAAAATGTACTGCCTGAGGTACCTAGGTCTCACGATGCGGGAGTCACCATATCACCTTGAATACACGTTGTTCAACAGGATATTCTAGTTCTGGTATTCATGTCATAACTGTTCCTACATATGTACATTACTGAGGTGCCGAGTACCGGATATAGGGGACATGATGCGCAAGCACGCTAATAAGATCACCCGACTAAAAATAGAGCCTTTCTTTGTGATCGCTACAACGGTTTTCGGCCGTGACTCAGGTAATAGGTTAGAGTGTATGCATTTAAGCCCGAATTTGATGCCAGCGGCCAAGCCACACAGCCACGATGTAGGGTCTGGACTATGCCCACTAAGGAAAACACTTCCAGACAGCCGGAATAACTGAAAGTGCAAGCAACAACGTCAGCGATGGCCGATCGAACAACGTTGCATATGCCGTCTGAACAAGAATAATGCCGGATGCTTTCATAGGTCTATGGGGCATCTAACAAATCAAATTTGGTCAAACGACAACCACTCGGTATGAGACAATTGTGACGAGTGCCCGAGACAGCTCGCGGCCAAATTTATCGGTCACACGGGGTCATTGCAAAACGTCGTCCCGCCGTATTTACCGCTAGGATTGCCCTGTGCCGCCATCTACCTGCTACCGATGGGATTTTGATTGCTGCGAGTGCTACAATACTTCCCGTTGCCGTAACGCCCGTTATGCCTAAGTTAGGCTATTCCATCAGGTAGTTGAGGGTTAACGTTGCGCTGTTTGTGAGCTTAGTCAGAGCTTAGAGGATTCAAATGCCATACTCGCCCTGCCTTTTCAAGGCATTCTGTTGGACCGCAGCCGTGAGACCGCGGGTATTCGATTCTAGGTGCGGCGGCAGCGACGGGTGACTTGATCGGATCGGTGATGCCGTGGTGTCCTGAGGGGCAGGCCTCGCGAATTTCGGTGTTCTAGTCTGCCAGCCCTTGCGCGGAATCCGAGTCGGTTTTACCTTCAGCCCATCATCAGCCGCATGGCATCCTGACCGTAAGGAAGAATGAGTTCAGATGCTAAGGTGTTTTCTTGCCTTGAGACTGTCTTGTCTTAGGGTCGGCGCCATCTTTATTTATAGATAAAGATTTATCTTGTTTTTCTTTCCTTCTGGTTTTTTTTCAGCCCCGCGGTTTCAGCCAACCTTGGACAGGTACTTATCAAAGGGAGGTATGGTAGTTGGATTGGTACTTATATAGCTCGTTTATGATATCTTCTCGTTCTAGACACAGTGACACCGATATTATAGCCTGTCTTATTCTGTTGACTAGATCCCTGCAGCTCTTCACCCTTCACCTCTCGATGCAGGCTTACCAATTATCAATTCGAATGCTACATGGTGGTGGACACATTACCCAAATCCTGATTGCTAGAACGTACTTGTGATGGATCGGCCATCTTGCCCAACTACTTCGTAATAACCTTGTAACTAGAACAGATACCGAATCGAGCGAGAGTATCTATTACTCGACGTTGTACCCCACTGCTATGGAGGTATATACCGATCGAGAAGAGCAGGAAATTAGACCGTAAAGGTGCATATGTATTTGACAGCATTGCCGCAATCATATAGGCCTTAGCATCGGGAAAAGAGTCCTCGGTGCTCCCGGAATTATAACTCAGGCGGCCAGCTCGTTCGTTGCTAAACATTGCTGTTAGAAATGCAACTAGCCGAGGAGATTCAGCTTGCATTTGGGACGAAGCCTGTTGAAGACAGTTCTCTATCCACTCTGTATTGCAGACCTCTTTGATAGAAGGCCCGTTGCCGGGGGCCCTGAATGCCTCCAGGTCAAATTTACTGAAGGCACTTTGCGATGACAAGGCACGAAGCTCACGCCGGATTGCAAGCTCGTCAAGCTTCTCTTCTTTGAATTGCAGTGTGATACCAGCTTCGTCTAAGCGCTTCTGAATCGAAGGTTTCCTCAACACCTTAACAAATTGCTGCTTTTTTGACCCCGAAAGACGTCCGTTCGCTGTATGTGACAAGAGCCACCCTTCTAGGAGCCGCTCGAAGTTATAGCCTCGGTTTCGTATTCGCTTCCGCCAAAACCTGTATGTATCGGTGACGATACGTTCTGTAGGGAATTTCCTGTCCTAGGAGACGGTATCGCATTCGGTCTCACTCTCGTCTTCTTCTTAAGCAGAAACAGTCGGTCTAGAGTCAAGAAGATCGGATAATTCAGATGTAGATGACGGTGAAGCCGGTCTTGCACTATATCCTTCATGTAATTGAGGGAGGGCTGGAGGGGACGATGGAAGGGCCGACGGTGAAGACGAAAAATCCATTCTTGTAAATGAAATAACAACGGAATTTTATATAAATTGTCAAAAAGCTATATCATATACGTGACGGCGTGATTAACTAGATGCAAACGTAATTAATCGTATATAAACAAAAATAGAAATAGTTAAATATTTACGAAGTAGTGTTTTTCGAATGAGCATAAGAGGATGGTGTGTTTTTTCCCCAAAACTGGTATGAGCTCGAGATAACTGTTGAGTACGTCTAAGTGCTTCATTATATAGTTCTCCCTGCTCTTAGGAGAGCCACCAGCTACCGGCTTTCAGGCGGTTTGCTAGGTGAGGTTTCTAATAGACTAGGTAGGTTATCTGGATATAACGTTATACTTCTCTAATTGAGCCGCCATGCTGTAACGTCGGTGAGGTATATCAATGTGGAGCACTGCTTTTACTCACATAGAATTGACCATTAAAGTCAATTGCAGGCACAAATCCTGGAGAATTCTCAACTTTATATATAGTATAGTACCGCTAGGCGCTATAATAAGTTCACAGTTCCTAGAGACGAAGAATTTTGCAATCCCATTGTCTACGCTCACTTACGGCTACCATACCTGAGAAAACTCCTAGACCATTAGTTGGTATGCTGCTGGCACTACCGTTGAAAGGCTGCAAAGCGACCAAACTGAAACACCGACCTAAAAACACTGGGCCACTCATTTTATAGCCAGTCAATCCGATGTAGCCGTCGCGTGGCTCAAACTCTGTTAAGTGGAATAGCAACATATTCCAAGCAGACGGTTCTGATCTCGTTGCCATCTCCAAGTCATTGAGAGGTACTGTGTGGCCTTACGCACTTGTGTTACTTGTACTGTTGTACATGCAGAATATGATCAAGATGTGTAACCGAGGTGTAGATGGATTGCCCTCTTCATGGCTGTATTATAACAAGTACCCGAGAATGAAGATGAGATGGGCTTGCGTCATTGTGCAACGATTTAGGTTTGCGTCTCCCGCACCTGAAATGTGTAAGTTTGGTAGATTCAGGTCCAGTTGAAGAAGGAAAAAGGGGTGTGCAGAAGCGTTGGAATTTTCCAGCCTTGATTGTGCTACCGTGCACAGAAAGTGATGCTATTAATGACAGCGGGTTAAGTGGCAGGAGTGGATAATTCAGGGCGATGGGAAAAGGCCCATTTAATTAGGTCGAGGGGAGGCACTATGCGAACCCACACGTGAATTAATAGGTTGTTTGGTTGTTAGGAGTGACATGGCCCCACGTCCTCTTCCCTGCCAAGTTCCTACTAAACTCAAACCCTGCAAGATGTATTTCCCATCTGGACCAATTTAGCACTAGGCTAGATGGAATAGCAATTTCCATGAACAGGCAATCCTAGACAAATTTTTGAACAAGTTGGGTTTTTCTCGCAACCAAGGGGGTCACCAGCTTGCAGCAACCTCTCCGAAGCTCTCCATCGCGTCTTTACTTCTCGAGTCCATTCTGTACTCACTCCTTCTTGGATTCATCGCGATTAGCCATAGGCAAAGCGAAGCCGATGGAGAGTTGCGTCTTACCATTCTTTTAATTTCTTCTTTTCACTCTTTTTCTTCCCGATCGCCTCGGTGAGCCCTCTTTTTTCGACCCGAACGCGTCGCGATATCCACGCTGCGACTCTACCCCTTAGTTGGTCCACGTCAGATCTCTCTCATCATTGGGCATTGGGCAGCGAACGATTCGTGCGATAAACGCGAGAATAACTGTCCGGAGATCTAGTAGCAGGCGATTCGTACTTCGTCTGCGCTGATCTCGTCGTGGTACGTCTTGGCTTCGGAATCCTATGGCATCTAGTCTTGAATTTTGAACCAACGAACGTTAGGGCTAATATTTTTTTACCTCGACCAAGTCATCTAAAGACGTATTCTTCAACCTCGTCAACTCCTACCCGTGCCCCTGCACGGGACGGTACTGGAGCCTCGCCCTATCACTCCAACTCGACGACCTCATCTCCCGTTTCGAGTACGTCAACTATCGACGACGGGGAATCATCGCCAGTACTTCCACCGCTCCCTGCTCCAAAACTACCTGGCCGCGCATCCGAATATCTTCGGACGCCACCATCTAATCGTAGTACCGAAGGAGATAGGCAATACGTCACAGCGAGCTGGGGTTCTCCGTATCCTCACGCCGATAGCGAACACTTTCGTCGTTTGAGCTTCAGCAGCGAGACTTCAGAAGAATCTCCTTTGCATCAGCTCGAGATCAACACTCCCTTCCTGCGTCCGGCTCCGTTGATCGCAACAACCGAACCAGAACCCCCTTCTTCCTCTTTATCTGGGAGTGCCGCCGTACTTGCGAACCGTGCCCGGCGCCCCCTTCGTGGTATTACAGAGGATTGGATCCGCCAGCATACCACCAACGACTTAACTTCTGAACACCGTCTCTGGCTCAGTGACGGAACTGATAGTGAGCGCTCTTCACTGAGAAGCTCCGTTTCGGGCGACGAAGCGAGTTGGTTAGAAGAGGCTGACCCCAGAACCCCGCGGGCTACCCTGCATCCGGCTCAAGCTTCTAGCAAGGCGTCTCGGCATCCGAGGAAGCGTTCTAGTAACGAAACTTTAAAACAAGCCGTTCTTAACCGACGTGTCGCCAGTAAAACCGCAAGTATGGATGCGCTTGATGTGGACAGGGGCGGCCAAGATGCTGCTAGTATTCACACGATAGAATCTGTTTCGGAGGTAACACCAAGGGCAGATACTCCAAAGAGTGACCAGCCGAGTACCAACGGGTCAATTCCTGTAGGCTACGCCCAATCTCCAGCTACCCCTGTGAAACAGGTCAAGCCCGTCGCGGGACATACGCCTCGGCCGAAGAAGAAAATACCATGGAGAGGAAAGGGTATTTTCGTGAAACTGCCGTGGGATGAGGAGCGAGGCCAGCCTGGTAACGGACCCATTCCTCTTAGCGCAGCGGATGTGACGGCAATGTTTCGATCTTGGGAAGAGCTAGGATATAACGTTCGCGGGTTCGACTTGGAAGGACACGCCCTAGATCTGCTAGACAACTACTCCCAGAGTAGAGGTGAATGGCCTCATCCGGAAGATATTAGGAGCGAACGGTCCCAGCATAGGTATCAGGTGACGCTTCCGGATCTAAACGGTATGTTTTCTTCGAAGTGTTTGATGTTAGTGCTAATTTTATTGTAGCGTGGAAGAACTATGTTGATGAGGTGAACGAGGCGAAACTTAGGGCGCTTGGTGTTTCTTTCGGCGATGACGAGCCTGTCCCTCCGCCCTCTATCTCTCCTGGTGTGTCAAATATGAGCCGGCAGAATTCGAATCAATACCCCTCGTTGCCATTCTCGCCTGCTATCCCAGGTTCATCAGCGGCTAGTAATGGGCAACAGGCGTTCCCCTTTCCGCCTCCTTTCCTATCCGGACAGGGTTCGTCGGCTACGCAAAGCCCTGGAGTGCCTTCGGCCGCCTCTCCGGCATCTTTCAGCGGCCATCCACTACCAGGCAAGTTCAACCCTCGTGCGTCTATCTCGATCTCACCAAACGAGCTTCCCTTCCACTTCTCCAACCAGGGTTCACCGCATCCCTGGTCCCCGCAAATGCTACTACAGCAACAGTTGGGCCGTAGTGGCTCGCCTTCCGTTCTCAACTTGAACTCAATGGTTTCACCGAATTCGCCCTTCCAGCGTGATGGCATCAATTCGCCTGTTGGTATGCATCAAAGACATCAGTCCCTGCAGTATCCAATGCTTCCCCATCAGTATCTTCAAAGATCAGACTCAGCTAGGGCATCACCTCGACTGCAGGAACTTCGTGAGGTCGAAGAAGAAACTCAGAGCAATCCGTATGAAGACAAGAGTCCGTCCAAGACGCCAGAGCCCAGTCAGTTCATACGACACAACGCGAGCGCTAGCCTTCAAAAAGAGATCGACGACGCCGAGTATCACCTGGAAGAACAATTCCGTTCTCAGTTGGAGCACGAAGATTATAGCCCGCATAACGAGTCTGAAAAGATCGAGGCAGACACGCATCAGGAGGCTGAAGCATCCTCTGCGTCTCATACCAGAGGACCTTCCGTGCACTTTGGTAACTTTGGCACCGATTCTGATGAAGGACCGAAACTTCACCACCCACAGCCTCATAGTCGCGGCCATTCACTTTCTCAAGCAGCATTCTATGATGTCGAGGCGCGCGAGAATACTGGGGAAGGAAGCTTCAAGAAGCACCGGCCAACCGGTCTTGATCTGCAAAGCGGCGACAATTCATATGAGATCGAGACAAACCCAAGCAACCTGGGCACTCCTATTCAAGCTTTCGATTTGGTGAACCAACTACACCAACCATCTTTCTCGAATACCAGCAATCCTTGGGCAGACGCCCAGCCGCTCTCCGACAGTAAATCGACTTCTCGTCGTCACAGCCATGCTAGCAAGCCGTCGCTTTCCAAGCTCAACGCTGCAGCGGCTGAATTCAAGTTCAACCCTGCCAGCACCTATACCCCTAGCCAATTTGTCTTCGGTAACAACAATGGACAGCCAACCAGTTCCAAGCCATCTCCATTCCAGGCTGCATCATTTACTCCAAACCCTCATTCTGCAACGTCAAGCCATTTCAGCATGCCTTCCACATCGTCGTCGTCTAAGCTTAAGATAAATGCCTCGGCACCAGCATTTTCTCCCCGCAAAGGAGAATTCAGCTTTTCAGCGTCTGGGCCAAAGTTCAACCCGGATGCTCCTGCATTCCAACCTATGCGTTCTTTTGCCTCATCAGTCACCAGTGCAGGAGCTTCTGGCAACGAGAGCACTGGAAACCTCCCAGGTAGTATATTCGGAAAGATTGACTTGACTGTTTCGGAGGCTGCGAAGTCTGTGAAGAGTTCGAAGGCAGTTCCTATTGTGCGTCCGTCTAGCCGGCACTCCCCCGCCCCCGCCCTGGCTACAGATGAAGATCAAGATCGTCGCTTGCCGGACACTAGTCGGACGAAAAAGAAGTTCAGAGAGAGCAACGATGACGGTGACGATGTGCCCTTATTTGCTGAGCCCACACCAGAGCCGGAAGCTGCGCCGCAAATACAATCGGACTCTGCTGCTTTGGAAGCACCAGAAAAGGAGGATGCTCTTGCCGACCAGATATTGCCCACCCACGAGAGGGACGAAGAAGACGAGAGTGTTCACATTGGAGACACAACGTTCGCATCTACCATTCTCTCGGAATCTACCGATGGGAAATTGCAGTCCGAATCGAATGATACGAAGACGACCACGAGTCCATCAGCGACTTCCCCTGATCAAGAAAAGGCCGGCTGGAAACCCTTCGAATTCAATAACGAGTCTGAAATCTTGGACTTTAATAACGCTCGGCCGTTCGGAGATGAAGAACCGTTCACGAAGCAGCATAAGAAAAGCCTATCTGCTACTGCTAGACCCTTCGTACCGAGTAACTTTATGTTCGGTGCCAATAACAATACTGTCGCTGCTCCGTTTGAGCCCACCCCAAATATGCAACCAGCAGAGATGACTCAAACGGAAGACGAGTTGGAAGATGACCGTGCTGGTTCTCCAACTCCCGGGCCAGACTTCAAGCCTACAACAGAAGCCGAGGCAGAACCGATCTCCTTGGCTCAGTCTGCACCTTCTCCAGAGAGTGTCCCTGTTCCTCCTGTACGGGGCCTGGGATCCTCACGATTCGCATCGCCCCCGCCCGCTCCGAAGGGTTTGAGGGCGTCGAGATTTGCATCCACGCCGCCCCCTCCGCCAAAGTCTGCTAGCCTATCCCCCCCCCAGTTTGCTGCTTCACCATCTCCAGCGTCAGATGATAGAGCTTCGCAGCTTCCTCTTAAGAATGTGAATGAACCAACCAGCGAAGTATCAGAGCTGCACAGCTACGAGCCTTTGCCTGTTAGTCCACCATCAGATGCTGGTGCTCAACCTCAAGAGGATGCTATTCATGAGCTCACTTTCGAGGAAATTGATGCAGTCATGCAGCACCTTGACAATGACCCCACGATGGGTGTCAATAGGTCTATGGAATCTCCTAAGTGGCATCAGCCCAGCCCTAAGCATGATGTTCCGGTCGTTACTAACACGAACTCGCCACCTGTACACTTGCCACCTCGGGTCCCATTCCGAAGCGACGCACCAAGCCCAAGTCCTCGACAGTACCTTGACTTGCCTCAACAAATTGCAGTCCCGAGACCTTCTACAGAATTAGACGATCCATTCGTTGATCCCCCGCAGAGCGCTATCTCTCAACCGTTCGATGGATCAGTGCATCGACTCAATGTGGGAGAGAGCCTTCCGGAAAGCGAATGGGACGATGCATTTAGCGCCAGCGAACAGGAAAAGCTTGAGCAGCGTGTTCAGTACTTCGATGGCCACGTTAATGATCTGGTTGGTAGTCTATTGGCTTCCAGACTTGACCCTCTTGAGAAGACGTTGGGTACTATACAACATGTCTTGGGTAGCCTAACTCGTAGGACACCGTCTAGCCGACGCGACAGACGCAGCGTCTCCGCTGAGATGCAAGAAAGCGATGCAGACGATGAGGATGATGAAGCACCTATCCGTCGGTCTACGAGCCCTAAAAAGGACAAGAAAATGGAACAAATTCGGAATGCTATTATGGATGCTCTAAATCAGCAGCAGACTATGCATGCGCTCCAAGCCGCCCAGCTTGAGTCCGTTAACGAGCGCCCTAACAAGGATGATGGAACTGTCTTGCAAGCGCTGGAACAGATGAAAGAGGAGTTGAGTCAATCTTTACGATTAGACTTCCGCGGTGAAGACCTTAGGAATATCGTAGAAGAAGCTGTCGAACGTCGCATGCCACCAACTCCCCAACCGGTGATCAAAGACGACGACGAAGCGAACAGTAAAGTTTCCGAGATGCAATCGAAGATCCTCGAGCTTGAGCAGAGACTACATGTTGAAGAAGGTAGAACCGAAAATGAGCGCTCGAGAGTCTTGGAACTCGAAGAACGACTCCGAGCCGAGGAGACTAGGGGCGAAAACGAGACGACAATTAGGCGCGGTGCCGAAGATCGCGCTGCTGAACTTCGACGACAACTGGAACAAGCGGAGACAAAGGTAGAAGTTGAGATCATGAATCGCAGTGTTTTTGATCAGAGGATCCACGATCTCGAGGAGCGACTCAGAATCCAAGAAAATAAGAATGAGGTGGAGATATCTGGTCGCCGAGAAGCCGAAGACAGGCTCTCAGAGATTCAGCGACTCCTTCGTATTTCTTCTGAAGAAGAGGATCGTCTGCGATCTGTACTGGATGAGCGTGATCAGAAGATCAGGAGCATCGAACAGTCGTCCGGAAAGACCTCGATGCGTCTCGCTCTTCTTGAAGCAGCCCAAACGAATGCGGAACAGACCCAAGCAGAACTCAAGAACCGTCTAAACATCTCTGAAATCGAACTTCGTGACGCTAGACAAGAGGCGCGACACTGGCGTTCCGAGGCCGAGCACGCTAGGGAATCAGCTCATCGGCAAGCCGACGATCTGGCTGAGGCTGTCAATGAGAGCAAACACCTGCACAAACTCATTGACACACTGGGCGTCCAGCTCGAAGAAAATGAGCGAATTAGGGATAAATGGCGGGCTAAGTTTGTATCTTTACAAGATGACATGGCTCGCGCTGCTCGTGAAATCACCGAGGAGAATTCTCGACGCTCTAAGAAAGAGCAAGCTCTCCTTGCACGCCAGGAAGTACTCGACGCTAGGCTTCAAGCTGAAGCGCGAACTCGTGAACGTCTCGAAACCGAGATTGAAAGGTTAGAAAACGGTGAACGAGCGGGCCTGCGTGCTGTTGGTGATTGCAAGCGCCTCGAGGCCTTGTTGTCTGAACTTCGTACCGAAAACCACAATCTTCAACAGAACGCTCTGCGTTACCAGAGAGAAATTCAGGATGCAAGAGATTCAGCGGCCGTTGAAGTTCAACGAACGCAGACTTCTATGCAATCCGAATTAGAAGCTGCTAATAACCAAGTCAACGTCGTGCGCGAAGAGCTTGAGGAAGAGATGAACAAGCTGAGGGCTCAACTTGACCAGGTCAAGATGGATGCTGATACGGCGAAGGCGCACCACGAGATGATGCTTGAGGAGGCCCAAACCACGAAGCAGACCGAGCTCGAGGAAGCCGAAAACAAGAGACGTGTCGAGCTAAACGAATTCCTCCAAAAGCACCAGAACGAGGTAGAGGATCTCCAGGCTAGATACGAGCGGCAGATAAGCAATGCTGCTGAGGATGCGCAGCGGACGGAGCAAAATCTTTTAGAGCGCCTTAGCTTGTCGACTGCTAAGACAGAACATCTCCAAGACCGCGTTGCTCACTTGGAAGACAAGGTGCAGGTCGCACAGGAAGCCGCCAAAGCAGCAGCTCAAGCAGCCGCCAAAGCTTCTAAATCGGTCCTTGTGCCTGGGCCATATTCGCAACCATCACCTGCTGCTCAAACGAAGCAACTTGCAGAAGCCATGCAGCTTCCCGAGAAGGTTTCCCCGCAAGCTCTCCGTGAATCTATCATGGTCTTGCAGGAGCAGTTGCAGGCTCGCGAGCAGCGAATTGAAGAGCTCGAGCAAAACGTTGCTCAGCTCGATCCCGACTCCGCTACCAAGATTTCCAAGCGGGATGATGAGATCACATGGCTACGAGAGCTTCTGGCTGTAAGACATGGAGATCTACAAGACATTATCAACGCGTTGTCTTCGGAGCACCTGGACAGAGAAGGCGTCAAGGATGCGGCTATACGTCTAAAGGCTAACCTTCAGATGGAGGAACAAGAGCGAGAGCGTGCTATGAACGGTGGATCAGCCATAAGCTTGCCCAACATTGCCGCCACGATTCGCGGAGCTGCTACGCCTCGGGTCGCTCAGGCCGTCGGACCTCTGGCTGCTGCTTGGGGTAGCTGGCGGAAGTCGAACACCAATCTCTCTAACGTGCTATCGGCGTCCCCAGCGCCGGCTAGGAATTCCACCCCGTCGAAGATAAATGCCTCTTCTCCGAACAGCTTTCTTTCTGGCCTTATGACTCCGCCGGCGTCTGGTATTAGGAATACTCCGCCGGTACAGCAAAGCGAGACGCAGCCTACCGCGTTCGGTAACACCGGCCGACGGTACACTGCCGAACAATTTGCTAATCGATCTCGCGGGCCCTCAACGACTACCCGACAAGCTGATAAGATGCCCAGAACGAGCACTCCGCCTCAACAACAGGATAGACGTCAGCCTGTTACTCCTCCCATGATGAGATCCAACTCTTATGACGCAGATGCACAGGTTGAGGAGTTTGACGATGCGTCTTTCTTCGATGACTAAAGGATTTTGATGTGTCGGAACTTGGACTATGTATCAAGCCACCCGGCTTGTCAGACCTTTTTTTGCTGCCCTTAGGTGGCGCTGCTTGTCACGAAGTTGACAAGTCATCTGGAGGGAGTTGATGCTATATACGAGATGTGTGGTTTTTGTAACTGTTTGCCGTTTTTCTCTGCTTGCTGCGACGCAACGTCTAGATTGATACCCCCCGCTCTTGCTCTTTTTTCTCTCGCTCGTCTTATAACGCTTTTCTGCTTTTTTGCACACAACTTGCAAAACATAATGAAACTACGTACACATTCTCTTCGCAAATCTTGAGATCAGATTGGCAAAAATCGGTCCTTGACTTTTTTTTATTTTTTTTATTTTTTACTAGGAAAAGATTGATAATTCATACAGCTAGCTTTTTTCCCTTCTTTCTTCCCTTTGTCTACACTTTGCATAGCCGGGTCTGGAGATTAGTGAGGATTCGCTCGTTTGTCTTTTTTTAAGCTCACGATACAGTATGAGGAGAGGAGAGGAGAGACTACCGATCTGTTTCACGTCGTTTCTGGGGAGGTTCATGAAAATAAAGGAGACCGCTGAGGTCGCGTTTGGCGAGGTAGAGATCAGATCAGATCAGATATAATAATACTTTTTTTTATCACATTTCAAAGTCTCTAATCTCACACTTGCCTTGGTGATGCGAACCTGAGCTCCGATTTTTAATTGGCTAAGTATGGAGGATATGTAAGAGGGTCTAAAGAAGTATGCCCGTTTTTTTCGTAACTGGTACTAAAATAAGAAGCCAGCGCCAGCCAACCCGATATACAATGCATATAATAATTATATAAGTAAGGAATGAAGATGGCCCATCCATGTCTTTCGTAAATCCCACCCGAGCCAAACCACTCCCCGTTCGATTATTTCGTTTCATATCGTCTCATTGGTATATACGTTATTAAGATGATAACCTAGGTAAGGCGGAATTAGATGCCGCAGGCGCTGACGTCGACCTGGCGGGAAGTGGCTTCGATGCGGCCGAGGGCGACGGCCTGGCCGTTGGTCAGGGCGTTCATGGCGTCGAGGCCGATGTTGAAGCCGGCGTTGACGTGGTCGATGGCGTAGACGTTGACGCTCCTGCCGTTGAAGCTCAGCTCGTAGCAGGTTCCGCACTTTTATTGTCGTTAGCACTCATCCTCACATCTAGGTAGGAGAGAGAAAGATAAAACAAAATAAACGTACCGAAGCCGAGTTCCAGCCGGAGATGGTGTCGGCGGCGCCGAGGTACATGGCCGGGATCGCTCCCTGCGTCTGCCAGCCGTAGCGCGTGATGAGGCCGTTCTGGCCGTCGGAGCAGGCCACCGAGGTCAGGGAGCGGGACTTGTCGTCGTAGCCGGTGTCGTACGAGACTATAAGGGGGTTCCTGGTGTCAATCACGCGCGGCTCACGTTGCGAAATAGAGTTTGTAAGTAATTGGTCTGTCATACCCGTGATGGCCGACGAGGCGGCGACGAGAGAAAGAAGCTGGGCGAGCTTGGAGAACTGCATTTTTTTTTCTGCTGTTGTGTAAAAACGAGACGGGAAGAGGGTCTAGAGGTCTTGAGGCGGTTTTATTGGAGAGAGAGGCTCGTGGTATTTGCTTCTAATTGCCGAGGAGCTTAAGCAAGAATGAAGTTTATTAGAGGGTTGATGCGTATATTAATTAGTATTAGAGTTGTTGGTATTTGATGTCGATGATGGTAATAATAATGCACCGAAAAGGCGAGCAGACGTCGACCTTATATATCTATTTCCATAGCTACCTAACCTACATAGCTATCCTCTCTCGTGTACTCGTATGTCTTAGCATTGGTTACGGACGCCGTGTTGCGGAGTTGGACGGGACGTTACTACCATCGTAAAAAGGCATCATACGTGGTGACATAGCTGCAGCTTGGTGGAACCCGCATAGCTAGGTGATAGTAATAAGGTTAGTTTAAGGCAAGGTACCTAGGCTGCTAGGTCGGTACAGCATGATGAAATGAGAGCGTATCATGCACGCTACCTTAGTACGACTGTTATTGCAACTAAGTAGGCCCCTAGCGGGTTGCACTCCGTATGGCCGGATAAATATTAATTTTATAAATTTTTTTATAAATTTTAATTTATAACGTTATTTAATATAATAAAAAAAGCAAATAAGTGAGCCCATTCCGAGACATAGATACGAACTCTTCGTTCTCTTTTACTTTGTTACTATTAAAAGGACAGAATTAAGACAACGTTCTCAGAAATAGTACTTACAACATACCAGAGCCAGGCAGCAAAGTAACAGCCTATCTAGGCAGGTTTCTAGAACCAACTGACCCATTTCTCCTCAAATATCAACCAACTGCCGTTAGCGTGCCCCGAGCGCATGGGACATGGGCTGCAATTGCAGGGCTAGGTATGCTACCGATAAATTACTAAAAATGGCAGCATTCCGAGTCAGGCGAGCCAGTCACGGCGTCGCGGCCCTAGCTAGCGTGAAGCCAATGGTCAAGCCGCAGCACCAAATACGAGTGAGATCATCATTTCGAGAGCTGGTGGCCTCCAATTTGGCTTAGCGGTACTCGCAGGAACCCACAGCGAGTACCGCTAAGCCGGATGGAGCAATATATTTGCCTCAACTCTGGATAGAAAATCTAGGATATTTCTTCATTTCCGTTTGTTGGCAATCAGGGAATTACGTAATTGCCACTTAAGGAATCGGAAGCCTCAGGCAACAAGGAACAAAAGGGGTTTGACGTACCAAACACCTTGAGGGGCAACAGGAATTGTCTATATGAGAAATCGCAATTGCTAGCTAGACTTAGGAAATACAACCTCTCGTCCCGACCTGAATTTTCCACACCGTTCCAAGTAATGCAGATTGTGTGTGGTGTGTGTGCATAAGATATGATCTCACTCCCAATCTGGTTTATATACCATTTCAACTTCTCACGACCAGTAAGACAACCATAGCCCTCGATGCCAACCTCTGCCATGCTTTCCTAGGAAAGACCGAGAAGACGGCGCTTCCCTTGATTTCTGTGCATAAGTTCGATCCGAAAGAGATAACGTTACATATTATAGTTCATATTTGCTAAGAAAGGGGACGGCATATAGTGCTGGAAGCCAGAGGAGAGTGTATAGTTGGAAAGCGATGCGGTCGGCTTTGACGGATCGACGTAATAGCACTCGAGCGGCTATAGTGAACCCAATTAATACGGGCAGTATATAGCCCACGGTAGGACGCCCATGGCCCCAGTAAGCGGGACATGTCATCGACCAGAAGGATATGAATAGCGCCGTGATCCATCGAGTTGTTCTATCTCCGACAACTAGTGGCACAGTGCGTCGCCCGCGAGCTCGATCGCCGTCCTGATCCTTAAGGTCTTGGATATGAATAGTCGTGAATGTGTTGAAGCCAAGCAAGACACACCACTCATAAGCTTCTCTTCTCAGTGATGTCGAAGTCATAGAGTTGGCAGCTACTCGAATCCCTCCTAACTGGCCAGTCATATAGAACAGGGTGTTGATACCGTTCTTCCCCCACCAGGATCCAGCACCATTTGCGTAATCATAGACCCATGTTTCGAGCATGACAGCAACGGCCTCCGGAAAGCCGCCTAGCCAGAGTCCACTCAGGAGGATCAAGAGGCATGCTGAGACGATATACCACCGTTCTGCGCCAGCTACACTTAGTTTTCCAGACGGGATGGCCCTCCATGGCTTATTCAGTCTATCTTCTTTTACAGACTCAGGGTCTTTTTGATTGCTACAGTCGAAGTGGAGCAAATATAGCCAGATGTACAAAGTGGTGCGTGGCAACAGCAGAACAGTTTCTCTCCAAGTCGGGTGTTGGTTCGTCGTCACAGCACCAGAAGCCACGCTAAGAATCGAGAATAGTACCACAGGCTGAACATATGCCTTGATGTTGGTTTCAGTGATCAAATGAGCGAGGCATATGGTTTCCCAAAGCCGAGAAATAATGAGCGCCGGCTGTATCCCAATGAGTAAAACAAAACGAACAGAATGTCTCAGCACTTACCATCTTGCTCCCAGTCATGAATCTAGTTTGTCGAGAGACCGGAATATCAGGTTCCTGAGCTCCGTTTCGAGCCTTCATTATCCGGGTCTGTTGCACTCTCGATCCAGTATACATAGCAATATTCCTGCACTCCAGGGCAAGTAGAACTTCGAAGAATGGATGATAGAGATAAGGACTCACCACGTCTTATACAGATATGGCCAAGTCACTTGTCCACGCTCTCTTTTCGAGTGAGTCTGACGTATTTACTTCTTTGCATATGCATTGTGGCTTTATGCGTTGATATGTCTGCATATGCATTGTGGCTTTATGCATTGATATGTCTGCATATGCATTGTGGCTTTATGCGTTGATATGTCTGCATATGCATTTTGGGGACCCGATGCTGCGGTGTTGGGTTGTCTGGTCTGCGAAACTGCCATGGCTACAATTGTTCGTATTCACATCAGCGTGGCAGGGGGGTCGATGCGCAGTCGCACGGTGCTAAAGATATCGATCTCCATGTCTCCCGCGTTGTAGGAGCCAGAAGAAGTCGTGGCCCTGGTTGCAGACGCTGTTGGCTATCCGGAACGTGCTTGTGTTTAGGCAAGATTCCCTGGAGCACAAGCGCCAAAGCGCAGTAAATGGCCGTATTCGCCAGAGGCGGTATGGCTCAATTGCGAGCGTTTTCTTTTGACAGCCCCCGGACAGTCGGAAGTCCAGTGGGTAATCAGCCGAAGCCTCATCTGTGATTCTTCGACACGGAGTCATCTCGAGGGAACAATGTCACGTACCACGAAGCCGCACACGACGATTAGCCTTCACACACTCGTTCTGGTAGTACTTTCACGACGACTGCTCGGCCTGGCGGCCATATGATCTAAAATTTCTCTACTGCTAGGAGATTACTTGGAATAGCAGCGAATCAAACGTCAAAGCACGTCTTCCGATGCGCCATATAAATCAGAAAGAAACCACACGCCCTGGCGATCACTTCGAAGCAATGTGCCATCTCTCCGTTCCCCAAACCTGGCCTGGGTCGGTCAGCGTGTGCTGTGCACCCTTGCCGAGAAACCTCAAGAGCATGACCTCCTAGATCTCCTGGCAGACGTGTCGCGTCATTCCAAGAAGCCCTGCCGCGCGTGGTGAGCGGACTGGTGGAGTACGAATTGCTCCTGTGAAGGCGCGACGCGGGCGAGCGGTTCGAAGGGTGCGATACGCCTCGTGGCCAAGACAATCACTCTCCAGTACTCGCACCCCCCGGCCACGTCCTGCTCGTTCACGGCCTGCCACTCAAGCCTTACATTTGCCCGACTGTGATCTTGGCATACCTGCATCTGGTTGAGGGTACCTGTCACTCGCGAGTAATCAAGAAAGAGGTGCTTCGCTGGGCCTGGGATCCTCTGGATGAGGAAATCATCTTCAGAGTAGCGGATGGTCCCCGCAAAGACACCCAGGAAGTCGCCTTCGCTTACCGCGATCATCGGACAAGTCAAGAGCGGCTGGCAGTCACCTCCTCGGAGAGCCACAAAGAGGGATTTGTTCTCGCAGGCCGTTGTATTGCCACGATCGTTGAACAGGCCCGATATGGTCTGCGACGACCCCGCAGGGATCGCTTCCGTCAACTGGAAGGTCGCCTCCTCTGTATCAGAGAACCATGGATTGCCCCCGTCGTTCCACGCTGACTCTGGGACACAAAGCCTCCCAGTCACACATTTCATCTTGAGATGGAGCCTACCTGAAAGGTCGCCCATGCGGTGCTCGTATGTCCGTCGCTCCAGCAAGTCGACCAGCGGGCCGTACACCGCTTCCCAGGACACGATAGTGTCCGCGAGGGACGGGCTTCTCCCCCTTGGGTAGTCTCTGCAATACCTGTTGAACTCAGGGGTGCGGTAGCAGGTGATCATCCTGACGTCCCGTTCGCGGAAGTCGTAGAAGGCTTTCCAGAACCACCGGCACTGTCGCTGGTTAGAAGCACTCGTCCCAAGCCCGGCCCTGACCATGAAGTCATACGTAGCCGACTTCTCGGCCGCGCTAAAATCGTCAGTTGGTCCTTTGGCGGAAGGTAAGCTTGCGGGATCGAGCTGTGCGGCTCCCTTTAGAATGATCTGCCAGTATATGTTCTCGTTGTTGTTGCTCTGAATACCCTCGGCCGCGAATATTCCATTTCGTCTTACAACAGCCTTGGAAGCCGCGTCGTAGTCCATGCGAGCAATCTTGTTAGTGTATGACCGGATGTTGAGGGGATCAGTCGTGCTCTCTGGCGTCCAGTCTCTGTGGCTGAAGTTCCCTATCATATAGTTCTGCTGGATGCAGTGGAACAGGATCGAAGGCATTATCCTCATAGCATCGTCAGCATTCAGTAAGGATCATACGTGTGGGCTTTGTAGATCCCCTGTCTCCATCCCACCCTCACCCTGTGCATGTGTTGTGTTGTGTTGAATGGCAACTCCGGACTGGACGGAACTGTGACAGGAAATGAATGGCGAGCAGATCCAACCGCGGGTATTGTGGCCTCACTTGAGACTGGCTCCCCAGGAGATCTGCCGTGTAGCACCGCTTCTGCTCCAGCGTCCGTTCCCTCTGCCGCATTAAGCAAAGTTGGCTTTTCGTTGACGGCGGTGGCCGTATGGTCAGGTGTCGACGTGGATTCCGGCGTTGGTAGACTGGCTCTCAGGCCAGATCGTTCAGCGTGTGCGCTTGACCGGGAAGGCGTTGCAGCACGATCGCTCCCCCGAACTCTCACGCGCGACTTCCGCTTCTTTTTCTGAGGACTCGCGAGGTCATCATACCGACGCTTGTAAGCATATGAACCGAGGCGGCTAGATCGGCGGAATGCATCCGACTCTTCGGATATTGACCACGGGATGGTTGGTGTTTCCGTGACGCCCAGATGCGCCCGTATTTGGCAAACAGCGATGGGTTAGCACAACAGACGGCATAGCGGACCAGTGTGACGACAAACCGACTCTGGAAATGGCAGCTACCTCATGCGTTAGTATCTCCGTCCCGCACTTGTCTATTAGGGTTGTATGCGGGCTGCAGGTGATGCTGTCCTCTCTTGTGCTTGTAACCGGATGGCCAGGAACGTAGTATTGTCCACTTGATCCTAGATAAGCTATTCTATCACCATGATCCTAGATAGGCCATCATAGCAATCATAGTTGATATGCTGAATCTCTTGTCCATTAGGATAGGTAGGACAAGGTGGCCAACCCGCAAGATGGCTAGCCACAATGTACCAGTACACGACAAAGGATAGATAAAACTGGATGTCCACCACCATGGCTGTGATCTCTGACTGCCAGAACTCCGACATCGGGACTTCTTCTGAGGACAATTATTAGGTCACATGATAGCGAGATTGGAGTCAAGGATGTTGTGTGTCTATTCTGTGGCTTTGCCGACACAATCACGTAAGACTGTTGAATTTCACCTCATGACGCTGTTCATCGTCGTCTTAAGTCATAGGTGATGGATTGATTACCTATCGAGAGCCTATCTTTTTGGACATAAGTGGATTTCGAAGGCTGTGAGCGCTTTGGTTATGAGCGAACTACAAGGCGAATCTACTGTATCATGGCCCTCACACCGTATTTCTGGACGTCGTCATCAACGCTCATCCTACCAGTTTTCCTGGTTTCATGGTCGCGACACAGCCAGATATGCCACCGCTGGAGTGCCTCCTGTTATGCTGGGAAGTCTAGATCGAGGGCTGTACCTTCTCGGCCTGCGTCAATCGCTCCTGAGATCATGGACAGGCAGATGAGGATGCCGGATTCCCGATGAGCCATCGCTTCAGCTCGCTCTCTATGCTTCATACATGCACGTCCCATACTTCGCTCCTCCATGAATATTTTCATGGATTAGCTGACGTGGCTCTTCACTCGTTTGCACCGAGGACCGATGTCTAAGTGGCCGAAAAGTGGACGAAGCAGAAGAAAGGGCCGAGATATTCTACAAGATGCTGAACATGGTCTCATATTTCGTGCGCCTTAAAGGGGGAGGGCTCAATCTTTTGGCGGTGCTTACACGCCGCCTTACCATGCCGCTCTGACCTTCACTCATACATCCTGAATCCTGCTTCTTCAAGTCTGCCTTGCCTGCAGGTTGGCTTGGTCGGCCACACCGGAGGAGCAACCAGGAAGCTAGGAAGTCTTACCGCCGTGGGATAATGTCCTCTGGCAGAAATTCCATCGCAAGCGAGATCACGATGCCGGTTTCAGTAGTCACGCCCAGATTGGCTGAGCTAGGCTGATTCATGCGTGGAATCCTCAAAAGGAGCAATGTCCAGGCAAGCAAGGTTTCCAGGTGGAACTGTCGATTGTCAACGCAGAGCCCTGAGAATAAGGCGAGGGACGCAGAGAAGTCCTAGATAAAGCCGCTTGGCTTCGGGTAGACCGAGCAGGTGCTTCAATACTTGAGGTACACCTCCAGACACGAGACGGATGTAAATTTAAAGTATATCATGCTAGGTTCCTATGCTTGGTCTATGGCACAAGGAACCTCGTTCGTGGACTTTGTTGTCTGTGCTTTGCTATAGCCCCTTTTGCGTGGATATAAGCATAACTGTACATGTACCCCTGAAGCCGGATTCGTTGCGTCATCCGCTGCATGATACCTCTTCCATAGGCAGATGCGTAGTCCGAGTAAATGACGTGGGACTGTCTACCGCCGTAGGCAAACCTCAAGTCCATGCCGCTTACAGGGCGCTTTCCTTTCCACATCAATGCAACCTTTGTATCCCATGCTGCCGGAGGAGGGTTTGTTTCGGGCTTCTTATCTCGTATCTGGCGCTCATCTGTCGTAAATCGAGCTTCAAAGTAGTATTGGCCGCTGCTTTTGTTTTCCATCGCCTTCAAAGTCCATCTCTTTCCAACGAAAGCTCGATACCATTCTATTCTTTCCCTCCTCCATTTCCTCCTCTTCTCTTTATTTCCAATATCCCTTGTCGCTCACTCCAAATCGGCTTCCCTCCTCAGACTACTCTTCGCTGTTGAGATGGAGATTCTAGCACTTGCTTGTTGTCTTCGAAAAAAAAAAAGCCAACTACGCAGAGACTTGGCTATCTGGTCTGTGGTCCGCCAAAGCTCGCTAGAGGCGCTAAGCCAGGAGTGTACTAGACTATGCAACTAAGGTTAGTTCAGCTGTCGGATAAACACATGAGCCCTCGGCGCGTTCCAAGGTGGTATGATTATAAAATATAAAAAATTTTTATTTAAAAAAAACTATACAAGGGATCTATCCACCTTGCTTCTTTTGCCCGCAGTATTGAGAGCGTGCTCGTACCTTCAATAATCCGCGGCATCCACAGCTATCCAGCTTCCAAGCACAGATGCGCGTTGCCTGTGGATGGGGCTGAGAAGATCGTGGATAACCCCGAGTGGCGGTCCCGGACGGAGATCTGGGGTTTGAGGCTCGATAGCATTGGTCTTGGGCCTTAGCTGCAGTCACCAAGCCGCACCGCGGAAGCCAACATCAACAATCCTACTGCGGCTAACCAATCCTGCCGTTGGCTGTAATAGCCTATTCTCGACATCGTCAAATATTCTTGAGTCTAGTCTCGTCGCTTGAGCGCGCAGACTCGACAAAGTCTGGAAAGGATTGCTCTATTACAACATTAAAGCATGCCACATGGCCGTGATTGTCGCTACCTCCACCCTAAAGGAGTAGACAGTTGGGCCGGATTTGCCTAACATTAGAACTTCTCGTGTAGGTAAGTTCCTACCGTGATGGCACTTAACCACTGAGCAGAACGCTAGTGTCTTGCAGCGTTTCGAGATAATTGCGACCTGCTCCATAGTCATACGAAGACCCGCTCTCCGGGCATGTCCCAGCTAGATGATGATGACGCCTAGGTCCGCTCGGATAGCCGACTAGAACTTAGGGAATTCCGTATGTTAGAGCATATGGGCATCCGACTGGATCATAGGCGCTTTTAGACTCGGTGTTCAGGCGCCGACACATCAAATCGACCCCAGTCCAAGTATTTTCATACGCAACCTCATGTAACATGATAACAGACGTTTGTCATCAGGGGTTGGGCAACCACCTGTGCTGGCAGGCAGACCGGGTACGTGGTCGACGGGGTTGTTCGTTGTGCCCAGAGAAGCTGACGCTAGGACGATGATTGATCCTTGGGCTGAGGGAAGGGGATATAAACCATTTATCCTTCCCTGCCTTTCCCCAAGCCAGCCAACGATAGACAGGAAAATAAAACAAGGCCCAAGATATCCCGCTGTCTTGGTACGACAAGGACACAGTGAAGTATCTCAGCGAGAATCTTCTCCATTCGCTTCGTGGTAGGATATTGATATCCTTCAGTTCTCCTGTAGCAAACCGCTGACCTGTCATTTTAGCAATCATGTCTTTCCAGGCACGTTATCTGCCATTGGTAGTTCCTTCAACCCGACAAAAGCAGTAGTCATACCGATACTGATTGACACTCCATCTCTTACCTTAGATACAACGTATCTATGAGTATCATTTGGACAAGCCTTAGGCATTCTCTTAGTTGGTCACTAAGCAGCCTTGTTCGATGGGGGCGACCGTAGCCGGATCCTTTTAGACCACAGCGGTGCCCACGCTTTCGTGTCTAGGTAGGTATTCAATGATCTCATCATCGCAAGATCAACCATTGAATGACCCACTATAAGATGCGTCGAATGTGACGGAGCTGAGACTAGCCAGTATGACGAGCGGAGTTGAGAATCTCTCAATCGACTCAAGAGGCGCGACTCGTTTAGCTACCTATGTAGACGAGTCAAGCGTATACATAGATGTGATGGATTGAACACAGCCAAAGCAATTGCCTTCTCTTAGGCGACAGGGTTACAAAGACGGTTTGCTTCAAGTTCGGTTCGGTGTCACCCGACATGCGATAGATCTTCCTAGGAGAGGTCGTGTGTGATCGACTACCTATCGCTCACTCGTATGTCACCTTTATTTTGTTGGGTTGGCCGGATCGTGTCTCCTCTCATCCCCCAAGGGCTGGTCTGACAGTTCTGACAGGTTGTGGGTGAAAATGTGATGTTGCATTCCGTCAAAGCTCAAGGAAGCGGGACGTATTGCGAATGCGCCGGTACCTTACCTTAGGTATGTATTAGCTAAGCCTTAAGCGGGATTGCAGGGCATCAGATTGGGCCTGCGGACTTTAAATATATGGGGCTGACGGGTGGCCGGCCCCCCTTAGGGGCTCAGCCCCTTGCAAAGGCTACGTAGCTTGGTACGTACCCCCCCTGGCCGGTGTTTCGTTTCTTTTCCGTCACGAAACGAAAACTTCCATCGTCGGGTTGAACTCGGCGGCTTTTTCAGCTTCGTTTTTTTTTACTGCCTTTTACTTTCTCTACTTGTGTTCTTCCACTCGTTTCTTCTCTCTCGTACCGATTGGCTGGCCCGTTGTGACGATTGCGTCCCATCTCAATTCAAGATGACTACCGTCGAACCAAGCACTCGGAAAAGGGTGCTAAAAGTCATTTTCGTATCACTACTTCTGGATCTGGTATGTTAGGCGCAGGTACTCGAGTCAAAGGATCAGAAGAGTCAAGGGGCTAACTATTAGTGTCTGTAGATCTCTTTCACCTTCATTCTTCCTCTCTTCCCCAAGCTGCTCGAGTTCTACCGAAATAGCGAGGTCGGTCCGGAGTCTCAATCCACCCTACTTGCGCGCATCTTCGGTGGTCTTAACGCCTACAAATCCGCTTTCGCGAAACCGATCGACTCGCGATATGATATAGTCCTGTTAGGTGGCGCTTTAGGGAGCTTGTTCTCTCTGCTCCAAGCTATTGCGTCACCCGTCATCGGGCACCTCTCCGACAAATATGGAAGAAGGCGCGCGCTTCTTGCCAGCATGGCTGGAAATATCCTATCGGTCCTGCTTTGGGTAATGGCGGTCGACTTTCGAACATTCCTCGCGTCGCGCATCGTTGGTGGCTTGTCGGAGGGCAACGTCCAGCTAGCTACGGCCATTGCCACCGATATCTCGGACGAGAACAGCCGCGGCTCGACCATGGCCCTCATTGGCGCGTGCTTCTCGATCGCTTTCACCTTCGGCCCAGCCCTTGGCGCATACCTAAGCTCCATCGCGACTGTCGCCGCAAATCCTTTCGCAACGGCCGCCGGCGTGTCTCTAACCTTGATTGTGGTTGAGACGGTCTACCTGTACTTCTCTCTTCCCGAGACGCTACCGAATAAGACGGGAAAGACCACAGCCAAGACAACTATGAAGCCGGCAGCAGTGACACGCACCAACTCCCATTTTCTGCTGAACCTGGTGCACTTCAGCTTTCTCCTCTTTTTCTCGGGAATGGAATTTTCCCTACCGTTCATGACGTACGATCTTTTTCAGTACAACTCAGCCCAGAACGGCCGTCTGCTTGGCTTTGTGGGTCTGGTAGCCTCAATCCTTCAGGGCGGAGTCACACGTCGTATGCCCCCTCTGCTAACAGTGCGGATCGGCGTAAGTGCATGCTTATTTGCTTTTGTACTGCTCGGGCGCATTACGACGGTCGGTTCGTTATACCTCGCTGCTACTTGCTTGGCGACCACCTCAGCCACAGTCGTCAGCGGTCTCAACACGCTCAGCAGCTTCGAAGCTAGCTCGAACGAGCGAGGCGGTAAGCTAGGCATCCTCCGAAGCTGGGGCCAGCTCGGACGAGGTCTAGGACCGCTTCTGTTCACTAGTGTGTACTGGTGGGCAGGCAGAGAAGTTGCTTATGGGATGGGTGCTCTGGGCATCCTAGGTGTTGCTATACTGGCATTTGCCGGGCTGAAGTCACCGCCTGGCTCGGTGAAGAAGGTCAAGTCAGAAAAGAAAGAACTGTAAGATATGATCGATGTGTATAAGACACTGGGAAAGACTGGATACATAAAAGTATGGCTGCCTCAAAGCGTTGAGAATATAAGGCACTTGGCCTGTACAACAAGCAAAACAGACCTGAAGTGTATAACTTAGGTCCACAATGAAGAATAATCAATTTCAAGATATCCTGGAAAGATGGGTGTGAAATCGAAGATGCTACAGTAGTAAGAAATCACCATCATGAAAGAATCTCTGACTGGCTTGACTAAGCCACTGTAACTAGTAAGACCAAGCCAAACCCATCGAAGTAGATAATTACATTTTCAGGTAGGTGAACTATCATAGATAGATGGAACTGATTGCTGTTCAGTGCTAGAGTTCGGAAATATCTTGTATCCAAGGCCTGAAGTATAGCCATCCTAGACAGCGACGAAGGTCGGTTTGATCACTAATCCTTCCAATGGCGGTGCAAATTAAATTAGGTAAGAATACCTTGGTTCTCTAGTACCTATTACGATGCTTCAACAGCTAGCTGGCAGCCAGGTATGTAATATATTCCCTTGCCCAGGCACGATTCCCTGACGATCCTGATGTATCGAGCAATCCTACCACCTACTACAATCCCAGCTTCAGTATAAGAGCCAACCGGAATGCAGGCCGAGTTGTGCCAGCTAGGACTCGGGAAAGGAAATGGGTAGCATGCTGTATGTTTGTTCTTCGAAGCTGTCGATTTCGCACCACAACCGTCCTTTAGAACATACGCCGAGCTAGAAATCTGAGCCTCAGAGCCGTAAGACTTTAGGCAGCAACACAAGGTAAGAGTGGAGACGCCTCCTACTGTATTAGGAAACTGAAGCTCGATATCTGTTTCGTGATTGGCTGACACAGTAAATTGGACAACTCAGCTACGAAGATCACCTGACCTACGACTAACTTATGAGTCTCTCATGCAAATTATGAAGCTTATAGCTAGAATGTAACTAAGTATGGTGAGTTGGAGCAATAACCAAGTATGCTGATCCTCTTCTGGTTCAAATATAGCCCAGCATATTTTCCACCTCTAAGCCCAAGCCAATCCTACCCCCCCACAACGAGGCTCAGCGCAACTAGGAGTGGTACTCATTACGTGGACGTGCATGCTTGCCGGTCATTGTGAGCAGGCCGACGATCCGGCTTGGAATCTGATAGTAGATATGAAAAGGACTGAGCTGGTCTCTCAACTTTGCACGATGTTGATATCGAAGCAAGACTCAATTCAACGACTAGCTGTGGTGTGAGTGTTGGTATTTCGACGATAACATCGCCGCCGCAATGAGATCCGCGGTGCAGGCCGGCCTCTTGGCGGCACTCGGCCGCCACGCCGTCGCCCAGAGCTTCAACTGGAACAGCATCCAGCCGTCCACGTCGCTCAACTACACCACCTGCTACGACACCTTCAAGTGCGCCAAGCTGTCGGTGCCCCTGGACTGGCTCAACCCGACCAACAACACGGCGCGCGTGAGCCTGGCCGTCGTCGCCCTCCCGGCGACCGTGCCCGAGAGCGACCCGTCCTTCGGCGGCACCATCATCGTGAACCCGGGCGGCCCGGGCGGGTCGGGCGTGGACTTCGTGGTCGGCTCCGGCGCGCTGCTGCGAGGGATCGCGGACGGCGCCAAGCACTACGAGATCCTGTCGTTCGACCCGCGGGGCGTGGCGCGGAGCGAGCCGCGCGCCGACTGCTTCGGCGACGAGTTCGCGCGCGCCGTCTCCGCCCTGCAGCTGCGCGCCATGGGCCCCGCGGACGCCGGCATCGACGTCGTCCGGCGCCAGACGGCGCTGTTCGGCTCCTTCGGGCGCCTGTGCGCGGCCGGGGACGACGTCCACGCCTACATGTCCACGTCGAGCGTCGCGCGGGACATGGTCGAGATCGTGGATCAGATCGACGAGCTGCGGAGGGCGAATACGGCGGTCCAAACGACGCTAAACTCGCGCGGTGGTGGCCCTGGACGCCTGCACCGGCGCCGGCCGAAGGGGGAGGTGGCTAGGATCCAGTATTGGGGGTTCTCGTATGGCACCGCCCTTGGGAACTACTTTGCGTCTATGTATCCCGGCCGCGTTGGCCGCATGCTCCTGGAAGGCGTCGTGGACATTCATGACTACTACGGCGGTGTAAGTCGTCTCTCTGCCTAGCTGTGTCTGTTTAACTTAGAAACTAATTTCGACCCCCCTTTTAGCTGTGGGAGAAGAACCTCCAAGACACGCAAGAGGACTACGACACATTCTTCACCTCGTGCTTCGAGGGCGGCTCGGCGTGCGCGCTGCACCGGCCCGGCGACACGAGTCCCGGCGACATCCGCCAGCGCTTCGACGCGTTCCTGAACCAGCTGCAGACCTCGCCGGCCCAGCACGTCGCGGGCAGCAGCATCGACGAGATCACGCGGCAGGACGCCATCAACCTCGTCTTCCAGGCCCTGTACCAGCCCATGCTGTACTTCCCCACGGTAGCGGCCGTCTTCGCCGACGCCATGGCCGGCAACTTCAGTCTGCTCTACGCGAGTCTCAACCTGCCGCGGTCGGCCGCGAGCTACTGCCCCTCGTCGCTGCCGCGGTCGTACACCTGGTCGCAAGACGCGCTGCTGTCGGTCGCGTGCGGCGACGCGCCCCTGCGGCCCGACGCCGACACCGCCGGGTTTGTCGACTACGTCGCGGAGCTCCAGGCGCAGTCGCCGGACTTCGCGGCGGGGTGGACGCAGGTCCGGCTGGGGTGCGACGCGTGGCGCGTGCGTCCCTCGTTCCGGTTCGAGGGGCCGTGGACGACGACGGCGGCGGCGGACGCCAGCGGCAACGACACGTCGAGACCGCAAGCGCCGATCCTGTTCCTGTCGAGCCGGTACGACCCGGTCACGCCGCTCGCCAACGCCGTCGCCATGGCCAGGGAGCACGCCGGGTCCCGGGTCCTGGTGCAGAATAATGCGGGCCACGGCACGCTGACGACCCCCGGGAGGTGTCGCGACGATCACGTGGCGAACTACTTCGCGACGGGCCAGCTGCCGCCCGAGGGCACCGTGTGCGAGCCCGACTGCAAGCCCTTCCAGGACTGCCCGCAGGGGCTGCTGGCTCGGCGTGCTTTGTATGGGTCGGACGCGGATGCGGATACGCCGGGGATGCCGCCGAGTAAGGGGCCGTTGAATCTGCTTGGATGATTGAGATGTTGCTATACTTTTTTTTCTAGCTCCTAGCCGTGTTTAAAGCATACGTGGAACGGAATGGGAACAGGATCTACGCATGGAAGAGGAGTTTTGGTATTTCATGGTTGTTTAGGCTCCTTTCCATTCATCCACGGAGCAATGTTTAGCATAGAAATAGTGTTTGGATGGAATACAAGCTTGCAAAAATTGGCAGTTTCAAGATTTGAAAATTGCATCCCTCTTGGGAACCGAAGACAGCAGTCTTCCTCATAAGAGCCTTCCCGCATGTCCCACCGCTTCACTACACGGCCTCCTTCAGCGCAGTATTGTCTTTCGTGATCTTGGCCCATTCCAAACTCTTCTTCCAGACTCTCTGCTGCACAGCTTCATCCATTGTGATAGGATCACTCTCGTCCCTTTCCAGCAAGGTGAGGTAACCTCGTTCACCGGGGTGCGCCTTGTTGACAGCAAGCTCCACCGCGTCGGCGGCAGCGTCGGCCGACGATCGAAACGTAGGGTCCGCAAACCGGTTGATGACCGACATAAAGGGTATAAGGACAAATTTCTGTATGATTTTGGTCGAGAGGGGCGTATTGGTCGTGAAACAGCGCGAATCGCCAAGGCCGCCGGGATTGATAGCCACGGCGGTGATGTTCTTGAGCTTCAGGTTCTTGGGCGAAGCACGGTTAGCAACCGATCCGCAGAATATGGGGCCTGGGCTTACCTGTTCCAGATAGCGGTTGAGAGGGTACATCCACGTCGTAATCATGAGTTTGCCGTTTGCGTATCTCTGGAACCCGCGACCCTGCTTGTCCTTGCCAGGAGATGGATGGTTGAGCTGATCCAAATCGTCGGGAATGTCGGGCAAGAGCGATGTAATATTATTGGGTTTGCGATAGTGGCCGATGCTTGAGAAAAGCACGATGCGGCCGCCGTCAGGGCTAAAGTGATCAACGAGGCGCAGCACGAGGGCTACATGAGCAATATGGACGATTTGCATGCTCTTGTCGAACCCATCCACTGTAAGCTCAGAGTCGCCGACGAGATCCCAGTACGAAGCACTGCATATGATGGACTTCAGCGGCGGATAATCGCCAACAGCGATTTTATCGGCGAATTCATGGACGCTCGACAGATTAGCAAGATCGACCTGGTGAATGGACGCTTTCGCCTGTGGATATTGCGAAATGATCTCCCGTAGACTCCCGGTATTGGCGTCTGTTTTAGCGGCGTCTCTAACAGTGAAGAGAAGTGTGAACTGAGGATATGCCTTAAGTAGTTGCTCGGCGGCATGAAGTCCGACCGAGCCGTTGGCTCCAGTGAGGATGATGGCATCAGTCATGCTTGCTGGTTCGAGTGAAGGCAGGGTGAAGAGAAGACGAAAATCCAATAAGACAGTGTGAGGCTGTCCATAGAATGGCTATTCTCTCGGGATCCTATGCTATAATAGCTCGAGGATTGAGCAGAGGCCGAATTTTCTGGGCGTCTGATAACGAACGGTCACCTATTAGGAGGCAGTTGCCCAGTAGACAGTGATATAACCAGAATTCGCTTGAAACACATGAGATTATATGTGGCTGGTTTTTATCGTCATCAGTTCATGTGTCAAGCGATGCCAATTCCATGTCAATCTCAATGTGATGAATTCTGGGGTACCCGGAGGTTGCCCTGGCTTGCAAGCCAGATGTGGTGGAAAAGCGGCTCCTGCATCTATTTGCGTGTACTTAGATGCGTGTTGGACGAGATAATACACACCCCTGTGAGTACATGTTGGATGCTGTAATGCAAATATACCAATCAGGAACCTACCAACGAGCCGACTAACACACATGGATTAAAAGAACCAACCACCCACTCAGCTGCGGAGTTCGCAGCCTTCCCTACCCTCCACTATGAAGACGGAGGCATGTCTTGGAGTCTATCTGCAAGAGCTGCGGTAGCAACTATCTAACCTACCGCGGTAGTCTTAGCCTCCTTCCAGGCTTGCTTATAACCTAAGGAGAAGCGAGCGCGGAATACAAAACAAGGTAGCGAGTTTATAAATGTACCTCCTTAAGAAAGGGTTCAAAGTGAACAATATTTATTCAAGTGCCTAGGTAGGTAGCCCTTCCATATCGGAGCAAATGCCAAGTTGTAGGACTTAGGATGTAAACCCTCGCGAATCACGGATGCTGAAAATCCACATCAGATTCTACAATTCGAAGTCGTCCCTGGCCGTGTTCGTCCTACAGGAAGAAAAGGCAGAAGAGGCGATCGCCCTTATGGAAGAGTGCCTGAAAGCGTACAAAAGCTGGGGTTCGGAAGACCAATTCCCTTTCGAGTACTCGAAATATTATAACACCACGGTCGCTTTCATGCAGCTCGGGTGCTTCGAAGAGGCGTTGGCATTCTCCAAACGCGCCTGCGAGCTTCAGGTTGCCCACAGCGGACCCAATGGCCATACCTCGCTGGCCTTTTACTTCATGCTGGGCAACATATATTACATGAAGGGGGATATCAACAGCGCGCTCGAATTAAACATCAGAGTGCTGGAGAATAGGCGGAAGATATTAGGTGAGACGAACATGGAAACTCTGGAAAGTTACTCCATGACTGGAGTATTGTTCTTTTATGCCAAGCAACACGACAAAGCGGAATATCCCTATCCAAGGGTTTTTTGAAATTATATACTAACTCATCTCAACCGCCAACAGAGAGCACCTTTTGAAGTGTCTAGATAGGCATAATCGCCTTTCCTGGTGTGAGGAAGGAATTGCTGCGGCTCGCTATAGGCTAGCACAGGTCCTCAGAGCACTGGGAGAAGTGAACGAAGGAGAGAAATAAGAAGAAGAAGCGGCGGCAATCAGGGACAAGTACTTGAAAGAGTACGGAGAATGCCTGGAGTCGAGGGGTGCGAATGATCCGGCAGTGTACGACCAGATGGTTTCTTTCAGGGCTGGCCGGCTTACTAGGAGACGTGGGAGTGGAGTTCCAATGGTCAGTTCATAGTTGGGCCGTCAATGTAAGACGACTTTACTAGTTCAATAGGATATAATTCGAAATACACCAGTTAGATATTATCTGCGGTTGCGCTGTCTTTTGACGAGAAGGCTTGCTTGGCACAGCGGTAATGCGCCTCACTAGTATACTAAGAATGACAATGAGGAGATGACTGGTTCGACTCCAGTAGTGAGCAAATTATTTTTTTATCTTTTTTTCTTTTGAATATCCTTTTACTATCTTATTGCCCAAAGGTCTTTCACCGACGTTTCGACCTCCTGCGTTTCAAATTGCCAGGTAGCCTGTAAATATTAGCCACGTTCGAATTACTTGTTGATACTTAAATCTAAGGGACAGATCCAGGTTGGCACTTGAGGTTACCTAGGTACTTAAGCACCAAAATGTTTGGGTTAGTAGAAACCAAAGATGGACGCTCCTATTTGCAGTTGGCACGTAGGGGTATGTTCCAAGGAATCAACCCAAGGGCTACTTGCCGAAAAATACCAGGTATGCTAAGCAGATCTCTAAGTTATCTAGAAGAGGCAGTAAAGAGGTTGGCAATATTTGTAAGTTGAGTATTGCGGAATGAGATATTGTAGCAAACTGGGGAAAACATCATTTCCATCATGAGCTTACATGATGGAGGCGTTTTGTCAAGAGGCAGAAGGGCTACGGTAGATCAGCTTCTTTGGTGTATTTTCTTCAATGCAGCACTCTTAGACCACTCTGCATGCCTTTGCCATTTGTCACGGCAAAGTAAGCCCTAGCCTGAAGTAGTGTGTAGCTGTTTGCTCTACAGGAAACGATCAGTAACAAATCGGGCGACTGCACGTCCAGCTGAAGGCGAAGTCAGGGGCGTCTTATTGGAAGCCAACTCAGCAATGTGGAGCGGCGGTGTTGCGGGTAGATGCATGTACAGTACATATTCCTGGATGATTTGATTTTTTTTGTTTTCTCTAGGGCGCGGCTGTCATGCAAAGTAGGCGTCGAGCCTGCTTCCTGAGTGCCCAAGGCAGAAAGCTGCACCTACCGCCGGACCACCAGGCAACCACAGCCCACAAAGGTACCTTTGTTAATATAGGTAAAAAGCAGAACTGGAAAGCAAGAGCCACCAGGGAACAGACGAAGGAGAAAAGATGCCGTGGTGCAGGTGGTAACGGGCAACGCCGCACTAGAGAAATGGTTAACTCGTCGGCCTCCTATTGCAAGATCAATAGCCGAAGATTCCCGGTTCGAGTCCGGGGTGTGGTGCTTTTTTTTTTCTTCCTCTTCATTCCTTTCTTTATCCCTTTAAGACATTCGCTCCTATCTCGCTTTGTGGGGTTTGCACACATTTATCATTGCTGCCTCCTCAGCCATCCATTTTTTTCACGATGTCAAGATACTCAAGGACATAGCCCGTGCGGTAGCATGAGTAAATGTAAGCGAGCTCACGATCACTCTCTTATTGATAGTAATCACCACGCCAGCGTATCAAAGAAAGCCAGAATCTCCCTAACCACAGCGTCCGGCTGCTCCTGCTGCACCCAGTGTCCCGCGCCGTCGATAAGCCTCGCGCCCCTATAACAGCCCGCGTGAACCGTCTTCGGATCCTCGTAGCTCTCGAGCGCGCCCGGCTGCTGGTAGTTGCCCCAGTCCTGCCTCCCGCTGATAAACGCGCACGGCACGTCGATGCTGCGGCCCGCGAACAGCAGCATGTCGCGCGCCGACTGGGCCGTCGACGCCGTCTGCGCCCGGTACCAGTTCAGCGCGCCCTGGAACCCGGTGCGCGCCCACTCGCCGCAGTACACCCGCAGGTCGTCCGCGGAGAGCCAGCGCTCTGTCTTCGACGCGTCCTCGCCCGACATGTTGGCCGCTACGGCTGCCGGCATCGAGTGCCCTGCTTGCATGATATAGTACTCGGGCATCGCAGCCAGCTCGCCTGCGCCCCATTTTTCCAGGGGCCGCGCCGTCGCGTTGCCGGCCCAGTCCGCCGACTTGAGGTGGAAGTAGCCGCGCAGGAACGTCGCGAGGCCCTGCGGCGCGGTCTCCCAGTCGCTCGCGGCTTGCGCAGTAGAGTTGTACCACTTGTAGTGCTTGCGAGGCGGATCCAGCTTCGCGAGCTCGCCCTGCACGTCTACCTTCTTCCCCCCTTGCCCCCCGGGAGCCGGTTCCGCGGGCCGGTGGTGCGGGTGGCTCATCTGGACGCTGGACCGGAACATGTCGGGTCGCATCAGAGCGGCCATGGCGGAGCTGACGCCGCCGAAGTCGTGGCCGACGATGCTGTGGACGGTCGCGTAGCCCAGGCCGTAGACGAGGCACACGAGGTCGCGCACCAGGTTCGTGAAGACGTAATCGTTCAGATCAACGTCTGCGAACGGCTGGTGCTGCGGCCAGCCCCCGGTGCGCCCGTACCCGCGCTGGTCCATGGCCACGCAGTAGAAGCCCGCCGCGGCCACCCGGGGTAGCACCTTGCGCCACGAGAACGCCAGCTCCGGGAACCCGTGGCAGAAGAGCACGAGGGGCTTCCCGGGCGTGCCGGTTTTGAGGACGTGCCACGTTAGACCGCACGATGCGGTGCAGTCTATGTAGTCTGAGGTTACGCCCTCTGGGAGAGGTAGTTTGGGCAGGGCTTCCTCTTGTTGGTCTGGAGTATTACTCATGTTGGTAACTATGGGGGATCAGACCTTTAGTAGTTACATACATGTAGCTATCTTAATAGAACCTAGAAACTTGGGAGGATATTGTCTGTTGAGGTATAGGAGGGTTGGAATGAATGTTCACCCCCGCAGATGCGTTGTAACCCACTCCAAAGTTACGTCAGCATCTGATTGTCGCTTCATTGTTAGAAGTTACCTGAATGATCTCTTGCTCGGACATATTGGATGCTGTAGGCCGCAATGGCCAAAGTGTCACGATTCCTGGTTGCTTGGTGGTCTCTTCTGCTTAGCCATAGACTATCACATATTATTGGAGACGAAGGAATCGGATACGTAAGTGCCAGTAATAACCAACCTGCTCTCCAACATATCATCAAGTACAAGAGCAACAATACAAAGTGTCATCAGAGATAGATCTGATTTGTTTCCACGTTTAGTCACAGCCTAGAGATCAGACGAACTCCATTCTTTCCAGCCCTCTTTCTCGCCAGGTAGCTCGACGCTTTCCCATTCCTTCCTAGTGACATTCTTCCATTCCTCGACAGGGATCCAGCCGATGTAGGCTCGGTCCCCGAAGCCCCCGATCCAGTAGACTTTCGTGACAATAAGTCTCACGAAGTGCGACTCGTGGATCGGATTACCGGGAAGCCAGTACTTGGCATCGGGATGCTTGTCCACAAAGCAGGATGACATGTCTGCAGTAGCCGCCTCGTCCATCTCCTCGATGTAGCCCAGCAAGCTGTATCGAGGAAGATTGACCGCGCTGTAGGGAACTTTTTCCGTGGGCTCATCGCTATCACGTCCGAACAGCCAGTTCCAGAAGGTGGATTTGATGCGCTTGTCTGGCGGATATGGCGGTGTCCACTGCTGGGCCAGGCTGATATTTGAGCCGCCGCGTACATTCTTGAAGGTCGTTTCGATGTTGATGGCTAGCAAGGTAGGGTTGCCGTCTTCTTCACAATCCGCCACGTATTCTAACAGGCCGACGGGCATGCCCCCGAGGCCGTCCGCGGCATCCGGAAAGACGGTAGCAAGAGTGCCAAGGGGGCTCAAAGCTAGGATGCGCCGGCCGAGCACAGCGGATTCATACGAGGTGGGAATCCGGTATTCCGACGCGGAAACAGGCGGGTTGCTGAAGATGTACTGCGGCTCCGGGGCGCGCTCGGCCGCGTGGGAGGTCGCGGCGAGGCAGACAAACGGCAAACTGCTTGAGAGCTTCATGATGTGAAACGTGGTACAGTACGGGCAGCCAGTGCCACTAAATCCTGATAGGTCGCTTGGGCCTTTGGGAGTGAAGGGAAGGGATTAAATTTCCTTAGTTATTGCTAGAATATGAATCTAAAATCCGCAGAGAGCAATAGCTTATGCTTAAATGCCACTTCCAGAGTGCTTTCACCGATGGAGTTCGGATGGTTCACTCATCAAACGATGGTCGCCGGAACAAGTCGCCATGTGAATGATGTATCAGGTGGGACAACAGTGATGTGGGTCTGGGGTTCCTGTGAATTCGGCGGGGCCAATGGAGTATCACCTGAGACCCACCTAATAATCATGAATAAGTTTTACCTTAGGTATGAATATTCACTATTCAGAATATGTATTAAACCGAAGTCACATGACCAGGGTTTACTTGTCCCTTTGTGGAATATTTGACGAATTGGCCTCTTCCGGTGTGACTCTTTTCTTCTCCAGCCCTTGCCAAGACTTTGCGCATTAGCAAAAAAACTGCCCACATCCAACCTTGATCGATTTCTTTCAATCAGTTCACTTCATCGATACTGAAACGAACAACATCACAACTCCGTCAATATGGGAAAAGTTCACGGTTCCCTCGCCCGTGCCGGTATGTTTTCTTGAAGGACTTCGCGAAGATGGAATTACGGCTAACGAGATTCTACAGGCAAGGTCAAGTCTCAGACCCCCAAGGTTAGTTCCATTCAAATCTCAGGATTTACACCCTCCCGATGGCGATGGCGATGACGATGAAGAAGCGCGCGTGCGGATTTGACGATTGTATTCTCAACGCCGATTGATTTTCCCTACATTCGACGACTTTCGCAAGTCACCAGCGATTCGCCACCCACCTTCTCGATGAAATTTTCAGCCCGGAAAATCCGCTAGAGGCTACGTCCCTTGTCACCCCGAACGCACGCTTCCGCCATCGATATCGCATTCATTTCGTCCAAAGCCATCAAATACATGCTACAGCAAGTTCAGGTCGCTGACAGGTGGTATCCAAATAGGTTGAGAAGCAAGAGAAGGCCAAGACCCCTAAGGGCCGTGCCAAGAAGAGACTCACGTACACCCGCCGATTCGTGAACGTCACCCTGACCGGTGGCAAGCGAAAGGTATGTTTTGTTAACCCAGGTCTACTTTATATTTCTCCAAGCTCGATGCTAATAATCAACAGATGAACCCCAACCCCGGCACATAAGCGCGTCGAAGCGCTCACCCTCTTGAGGGCAGCCGACGTCGTACTCGGGAGGATTTGGAAGGCGATGGACGAGCAGGCAGTTGCTAGTGTCTTGCTCTGAGCGACCACCCCTAGTGTATGGCAGACAAGAATATCCTGCTCTGGTATGATCAGAAACGAACGGGATATGGAAACGGTGGTTGTGGATGCACATGGATTTGCATCTTCATTCGGGAGTCATACGGCATCGTCTTTTTGGCTTGGTCATTAATCACAAGCCTATTCGTCTGTACTTAAGCAGGTATCACCTGAGAAGGCGGAATCAGAGGAAAGCAATCTTCTCTGCACAACGTTATTAGTGAATGTGATTATGCATGGCGTCCTTTTGTGTGTAATGCCAGAGATTACGTGAACCAAGTTAGTTATACTTATCATCAAGCGTCATTGTTCAACAGGCCAAAATCCGTGAAGTGTCTACATCCACCCCAATATACGAATTTCACCACAAACCTCGTGATTTTCTATTTACCAATACGACATTTTCGAATGACAATTTTAGTTAGTGGAGTCGTTTCCTCCTGGTCACGATACCTCGGCTGAGGGTATTCATCCAGGAAAACGTGCAACAGAAGCAGACTCTATAAGCATTACTTGCCTTACAAGCAGAAAACCAGCCCGGCACCCTCCTACCTTGTTGGCTTCCCAGCTGGAGCACTCAGGTGTCTCTTTTCTCCGTATGTACCACCTAAGACGATTCAAGCCTTAATCGTGATTTCACCAAATTTTCGACCAGTGGGAGTAGACCACTTCACAAAGGTACACTGAACTGAAACCGTCAGAAACTATCTAAATATAGCTGTCTAGATCTACAATTCTGGTCTTTCGGTACATAGTGTTGCGTGTAATATTTACTGACTACACACTACACCCCGAATTGCACATTCAGCTCAGCAGGAGACACGTTCGCCACATATTGCCATATATTAATCTTTTCGTCCCCAGTCTTCGCAAACACGAAGCCGCAATCTATTATGCCATTCCGCCAATCTATACGAACGCCTGTATGATAATAGCCTCTATGCATCTCGGACTATAATCCCAACGTCCCAAAGCACCCACAATCTATCGACGACTACCTATCTTTTAAGTAGTCTAGAGGGAACATGATGAAAGAGCGAAAACCATCAACCGCTGAATCGGAACGCGCGTCAAACTCATAAAATGCCCTAGAGATAAATCATTATTCCTCATCGTCGGTATCCGGTGGGTGCGGAGTACCCTTAGGACTGTTGAGCCATTCGATGTGGCGCAATCTTCTCCGGACCTCCTGTTCCTTGAGTTCCTTCTTGGTCTTCTTCCTCTTCTTCTTGGACTTGAACTTTAGGGGCGTATTATCTTCGACGCTGCTATTGACGGCACTGCTCACAGCGCTGCTGGCTGCTGTGCTGTTGACGCCGCTGGCGAGGGCACTTGAGACACCACTAGCGGGCTTGCTGTCTTCGAACCGATCTAGCGCGAACGAAGCATTGCCCTTCAGGACCATGCGGCCATCGTTGATATGCCACTGTTCGTTCGCTAGCGCACCCACAAACTCTTCGTTGTGGGAAATCATGACTACACCACCCTTGAAGTCTCGAATTGCAACGGCGAGACCACCGAGAGAATCACGGTCCAAGAAGTTAGTAGGTTCGTCAAGAACGAGCAAATGCGGGTTGTTCCACATGGCTCCTGCAATGACAACCTTAACCTTTTGACCTCCGGACAAACTACCAATCTCGTTGTGGTTGGCAATCTCCGGGTCGAGGCCCAGATCATCGAAGTGCTTGGAAATGACTGTAGGTTGAAGCTCTCGGTAACCAAGACCTTCACGGGATGCTTCGTGGTCATCGAATTCTTGCACAAGCTTGTCGAATCCCCATTCCAAAAGGGTTTCGCGAGATACTTGCGAGTTGTACTTCGGCAGCCACGCTTGCCATTTCCTGGATAATATTAGTGCTGGAGCTCGGAAGCAAATCCTCAATAGCTAACTTACACTTCATATTGGAACGTCTTCTTGTACTTCTGTCGACCAACGAGGGCCTCGAGCTGTCGAGCACCCTTTCCATCACCAAGATCAATTGGCTTCTCCATCTGCTCTCGGTCCTTGTCGGAAAGAATACGTGTCTGCTTCAAGAACACCTCTCTGTCATCTCCGTTGGCGTATCGCCATTGCAAATATTGATTGGGTGTTTTCTCGAGATGCATTTCGACGTGTTCAAGTGCGTGTTGCTTGATATAACCGATTCGCAGGTTGGGGTGCTTCTCAACTCTTCCGCTGGTCGGGATCACTTCACCAGTCAACAGCTTGATTAAAGTCGACTTTCCGGCACCATTGGGTCCGATCACAGCAACACGAGAAGACAGAGACAGCTGACAAGAAACATCGGAGAGTGACGGCTTAGGGGCTTTCGGATACTGAAAGGAAACCCCGGTCATCCGAATGATGGCTCGTGTTTGCGATTTGACACCGGTCAGGATACCAGGAGGTGGGAACTTGAACTGAACGTTGGAGGCAGACAGAGTGTAGTAAGCCTTGGCTTCGGGGCGAACGTTGACAAAGTCAGATAGGTTACCCTTGAAGTGTCCAAGTTTCTTTCCAGGTTCGTAGTGGTAGATGTCAGTTGTCACGTTATCGAGGAAACCTGAGTCGTGAGAAACGATCAAGCTAGTGATATCCGGGTGGCTTTTAAGGTAGGTCTCTAGCCAGGCGATATTGGCAACATCCAAGTGATTGGTAGGTTCGTCCAATAGCAAGACATCGGCTTTTTGCAGCATTGCTCGAGCAAGAGCGAGCTTCATCTTCCATCCTCCTGACAGAGAGCCGACCCTTTGAGATTGTCTGCCTTCAGGTCCAGATGTAAAGCCAAACTCAGCCAAGACTTCCGAAATCTTCTCCCGTCCCTCGGATGCAATGGTCGGATCTTTGACCATGAAATCCAGAATACTGATGTCGGCATCTTCTCCCTGGTTGTGCTCGACGTAACAGGTACGGAGAACATCCTGGGGCGGGAAACCCTCGAGCTTTCCGCCAGCAATACTCTTCATGAGGGTTGACTTTCCAGCACCGTTGCGGCCGCAGAGACCGTATCGATGCCCTTTCAAAAGTCGCAGGTTGGTGTGGGACAGTAGAAGCATACCGCCATAAGCGAGTGAGAAGTCTGCGTTAACGATCTCAATTTCTCCATCATCTTCCTTCTCGGGCACGCCGTATTTGCGCTGGTCCTCGGTGAGATAAAATTGGTGGACACCAGAAGCGACAGCATCGCTAGCACCAGACTTGTGCATCAAATCCTTTAGGTAAGGTGCAACTCTCGCAGTGATCCGATCAATTTGTCGGTGATTGGCATCCTCGGCCACCATTTCGCAGATGTAAGGGCGGGCCACCTTGTAGAATTCCAGATCGCCTGAGAGTCCGCCGTTATTCTTGATTTCGGAGTCAAGGACCTTGGCGACGTCGTCCGCGGAGGTTCTTTCCACTATTTTGTCGTTGCTCATGGCTTTGTCCATCACGTCCAATGCTCTAGTAGCCAATTCGCGCACCTCTGGCAGGGGTGCGCGCTCGACGACATTCTTGATACCGGGTTGCAGTTTCGGCAAAAACGTCCGCGCCTCAATGGGATCGTGGACTAGCTTGGTCAGATTTTCGGTAATCACGACAGTCTGTCGCAGTACCTCCTGAGCCGTGCTAGGATTGTTGAGGGTTCGCTCGAGGAAGGGAGTGAGAAGAGCGAGAACGGGAGAAGTCACCTCAGCGACAAAGGTAGTTTGTGAAAGAGCGTGAATTGCCTTCTGGAGGGTCTGCGTCGAGGGATGGTGCATTGTGTCAACAAGGAGGGGAATCCGAGGTGCGACATCGTCGTTGGAAAGCAGCGTAGTGAGGGACTGCATCGTGATGAGAGCCTGCTTCTCAACATCGGCCTTCAAGTCGTGCATATTGCCTTCAACGATGGGGATCAAGCTAGCCAACTTCGCACCCATGGCTTCCCGAAGAATGTCCTTCTCCTGAGCCTGCTCCTTGGTGCAACCGATTTCCATCTTGGCTTTGTCAGCCATTTTTTGCATTAGCTTCAAGGCGCCAACGGTGCCCTGCCACTTTCCAGTCCTTTTCGACAGGTAGGTAACAAGCGCAGGCAGGAGGCCAGCAACCATAGCCTCAGGGCTCAGGTGACCGACGAGCGCATCGAGTCCATATTGCGCGGCGTCGCGAACAACCGTGCCCTTGTCGGCTAAGGCGTCCAAGGATAGCGATACGAGTCCACCATCCTGGAGTAGGAAGACGACTTCGCTCAGAGGTTGTCGGGGAGGAAATTTTTCGAATAGGGCGCCGAGAATATTCTGGGCGCTTTCCCGGCGTAGGCCACTCTTCTTGTCAGAGGCGGCCTTTTTTACTTCGGCTAGGACGCCATAGGTCTGCAGGCCTCGGAAGCCGACGGTATTCAACAAGACTTCGCATAGACCGTAGCAGGCATCGATCGAGGCGGAAGACGTAGTAGCCAAAAATATGGTGTTGATTATAGACGAGACCTCTTGTTGTGAAGGCGGGGGAGGGGCATCGCCGTTTTTGGCCACCATTAGCGGCGGCGACACATGGTGAGGCATCGCGGATTATCGATGTCTGGTGAAACCAAGCCCAGAACGAAGGACAGTGCAACTCGTCCAAAACGGGTGCGATTTAGTAGAGAAAGGGTCAGTAAGAACTGCCCAGAATGCCCTCAAACGTGGGCTCCGAAAAGAATTGACTTGAACCAGAGTCTGGTGAGGAATGTGTGAGAAGTCAGATAGTACCAGATTGCAAAAGCGCATTTGAAAAAAGGGCGCCTTATCGGCCCAATCCCCCCGAAATTTTTTTCTTCCTTTATCAACAGGCTCCACTCTCCCGTCAGCACTGGCCACAGGTAGGGTGGGCCGCTAGCGTGAGTACGTACCTTCGTTACAGGCAGACAGGCAGACAGGCAGACAGGCACGTTTTTCTGCTATCACATCCTAGTGGAGCCAATCTAGGTTAGATCTAAAACCCCGTCTTTATCCCGAACATGGCTTACCACACTACCATATCACGGACCCCTATTTGACAGTGAGTTTGGTATTTCGCGCACACACTTTATAAGCCGTTTTCTCATAAGCCGGTGTTTTACTTTGAGTAAACTCTACCAGCTTAGCAGAAGTCGTGTTCTCTGGCCGCATTCTTGAGGGATTCGATACCATTTCTTGCATCTGTCGTGAAGCGGTTCTGTTAAGTTCTGTTAACAGGCTTTCGACCCAGGAACTAGTCCCCATTGCCTCTGAGACAGTAGCCTGTAGGTGCTGAATCAGCCTTTAATATCTTGCCCAATATGCTACACTTTCAACATGAGTAGCAATGTATGTGACAGGAGGATATGTAGAATGAAATAACTTTGGGGCCGGAGACTTTATTTGTTTATAATGCCATCTTAAGTCAAGATGAGAAGTCACTAGCCCGAGCCAACAGTCTGAGCCCTACATTTTCGATGGGCACACTCCCCTAAAATGCTACCTACCCAGGTAGATTGTATTTTCTCCCGGGATTCAGCTGGTAATGTAGAGCATTAATCGGCATATCCTAGGTACCTTACCAAAACCGGTCCTTGTCTGGTGATCTCTTTCGATGTTGTTGACAGCTTAGGAATATTCCGAGATGTGTGCACTGTTGCGTGATCAACAGCCATAACTCCTAGCTCTAGTGAGGTAGCTGCCTCATCGACGACACTAGTAGAGTTATGGATACCTTTCCAACGGCACCGGCAATCCATCTCGGTAGTCAACAAGATACATGGTACCCTGAGCTCCGAATAATCGACTATGATGATTGCCTTTGAGGGTTCGTGACTCGGCAATGCAAATGATGCTGGTGCCGCTCGCATGATGAATGCCATTGAGTTAAGTAGCGTGTCGGCTCCATAAACCCTCGATGAAAAAGCATGCCCACGACGACTAACTAACGTAGCATGACACAGATGCGAAGTATCTGAGTGGAAGATAGAATAACCCTGGAATTCGAAATAAAATGTATGAGCTTGCATACGTCTCTCTCTCTCACCGCCTCCTTCCAGGTTGATTGGCACTGGGAGAAATAATTTCGACTGTGGACATCTTGCTTAACTAGAGTCATATCGTCAACATAGCCGCTCAACTAATGGCGGAGCCGTAGAACGCATGAAGCGAAGAAATGATTTCATGATAAACACGGACGATGGAGGCTCTTAGCAAGAGCCCTAGTTAGGTCACATCAATGGCTATCCATTCAGCGGAGAGGAAGCTCGGTGTAGAATAGGGGTAGCGTAGTAACCCCTTGGGTATCGTCGAAGGCGCACTCGATACCAGACAGACCCAAATCAGAGCAACACATCAGGATGCGAATTCAGGGTTGCAATTTCCAGGGCGTACTCCAAAGGGTAACAAGAACGGTGCTCGCAATGATACTAGGTGCTGGACCTCTCATGGATTGGTGGCTATTGGCAAGTCAACAATGGCTAGGGTAGTTTGTAACGAGCACGGACGATCAGGAATACCGGTATGGTGTATCCGTCGAGGCCTGAGGTCAAAATCTGCAAGACGATGGATGGATCTTTCTGCGCACAGACAAAGGACACATGGCCTGCGAGGATTAGCAAAAAGAGAACGCATCGCCTTGCTCTATAACTGTCATGCTAAGAAGATAATGACGTGCACCGTCCCATCTTCAAGGCGCAAAGAACCGAAGTATTTGTTGCTCCTAGATAGGGAGGTCAGTACGTATCGCATCAATAGAAGGACGAGTTACCTACTAGGAAGAGCTGGTGGTTGAGGGCGGCCCCCATCTCCTATGAATTCTACATCCGGAGATGCACGATCCATACCTCTCGTACGAGTCAAGGCGCAGCGTGACGACGGGTCCGGAGAGCGTCTAGAACCGTGGCCGCAGTGTGACTAAAAAGAAATACGATACCTCACAGCGCGGGTTTAATTAATTTAGATGGAATCTTACGGCCCATCTTGGGGAAAGATATTGGGAAGGGCTGCCTTACGTAGAGTCTTACTAATGGGGGTTCGAGGGGGCAGCTGACCGGCCTATCGTGAAGTAGGCCAAGAAGAGCGAACAGCAACAGAGTGGTACTGCTCTATGAGGAAGTCTGGCAGTCTGGGTGGGAGTAAAGGAAAATATCGCGGGCAGTGACCCACCGCCAAGTACGCCAAGGCAATGTGAATTGCCGGATTCGGAAAATGAGAAGGTCGAACTGGGGTCGCGATGATGCACAGAATGTAAGTGTGTCGTTAAAGTTAGGTCTCCGGCATGTCGGCAAGTCGGGTGGTCGGTAAGGCAGGGAAAGGAAGATCATGCTGTTACCTGGATTTCGGAACTGTCATCAGACGAACTTGCATATGAAGCTCCGCCACCCTTAGGGTCTCAAGGGTCTCAAGGGTCTCAACTGGCGGAAGCTTGCAGAAAGCACAGTAGATCATGAAGGGGGCTGCCTACTATGCTCTTGCCGGCGGTACAGCCCTCGTTCATCAGCATTCAATACATCATGCACCATGCAGTTGACATCCCACGTCTGCAGCGATCGTCCGTGCTTTTAATAACCGGTCTTTCTGAGTCGACGAAGAGTTCGAGAGCGGACCGTGACATCCTGTGTCGCCGTTCCTGTGTTGATAGCTCCATGGCTCGATGAGGGATGGCGGCGGAGAATAGACCCCCAAACTTGACTATCGGGTCGATCCAAGCACTTCGCTAAGCTCCACCCCAAATGCCTACCTATGTAGGAGCAAGGGTCTCGACGCGGGATTTGCCGTGGGGAGCATTGGCTGGGCTGGGGAAATTTTACGGTAGCTTCAGGGGTTCGTGATCCGTTTACAGCGTTCGATTTGCACTGAAGCTTACTGTTTGCAGTCTCGGTTGCAACTTGTTGATAGTTATTGACCCAGGTGGCAGGGCACCGCAGACGCTTTCACATAGATTTGTCATAAGATGATGATTCTCTACGATCAAACTGGGAATCGCACGGTACGCTCCGTACGTACGACCTGGGCTGTGTCTTTCTCAAAATATCTAAACCTCGACGTTGTTTATTTATAACATGCACCTACCTAAAGCATGATGTTCTGTATGATCACATAACGACATATCACAGAGATGAGGATGGAGCTTACCAGTGTGTCAGCAATATCATCGTCTATATTATATCCTTCAAGTACCGGATCACACCTGAACCGCCTAGGACTAACGACTTCATTCATCACGCAATGGGATCGACCTCGAATACGGGGTTCCAGTTCATTACATCCATCAACACAGTGACTCGCGATGAAGAGACCCGCCGCAAGGTGCGCTCGCACGCTCGACGACAAAAACTACCCAACGGTCCCAGCCAGCCACCGCAGTCCAAGAGATCAGGGTCGCAGAAGGACCACACGTCGAAGTTCAGGCTCAAACCAGTCGCCTCGTCCAGTGGTAACAATGGCAAGCAGGAAAAGAAGAAGACCAACTGGCTTGCTGCCACCGTAGCCAGGGAGCTCCCGAATCTCTCGCTGTTAAACATAGAGAAGACCCCTTTAACGGAAAGCTTGCTAAAGTATTGTATGGCGGTGTGCCTATCACCGCAGGAAACCACTGTCGAGAAGTGGTTCGATCAGATTGGTGCGCCGACATACTTGAACATCTGTAAGCTGGTTCTCCTTTCCCTCCCCCTATCGATCCGCAACTTGTTAATCAAGGTCAGAACAGACTATTCTGGCTTCCTCGCAAATGCTTTCGCAATGAATCCCGAAGGAACTTGGGTTCAAGCTGTAACTCGTTCTCTCCGCAATTATCCTTCTTAGACATTAACGCAGTCCATAGCTCCAACTTGACAAAGCTGCTACACATGCCTTCATCGCCCTGGTAGCAGCCATGCACAACTCGCTCGCGATGTGGGCTGACACAAGCACCATCGACTTTCACCGGTTCCAGGCAGTAAAATCCATCAACGAGAGGCTGAACTTGGAGGGCAAAGATGACAGCAAGCCTATCTCAGACGGTCTTGTTGTCGCCGTTTCTCTCCTGGTCAACATCGAAGTAAGACACTCCCTGACAAGATATTAAACGCGGGAAGTAGTTGGTTGGAGAACTAATGCTGTTAGACCTTCATCGGCTCGCTTAATGCTGCGGCGGCGCATATGAGCGGTCTAAAGAGGATGGTCGATCTCCGAGGTGGCATCGTGGAAGGATTTAACCACAGTAGCATACTTCAACGATCTATCTCCTGGTTAGCAAAGGACAGCCATAAAAAATAGAAATGACCACTGATTATTTACGAAGGGCCGACTATTCATACGCCACCGCCGCAGAAAAGCCGGTAGTGTTCCCTTTCATACCGCAGCTTGGATCGTCGTTAGCCCTTCACGATCGATTCACAAGCCGTTCGATGATGTCCAACATGGAGCCGCTAGAATTCGGGGACCTAACCGTCCATAATCGTGAAGCGGTCGAGCTGTTCGAATTACTTTATTCGATTACCGAGTGCATCAGCAACTTCGACTACGCGAGCCTCGAGAGTACGTACGGAGAAAGGGTCCAGGTCAGCGATTCGATCTATAGGGTGGAGTGGCGTCTCTGTCAGCTGGAGGAAATGTCCCGGTCGCGGCAGTCTTGGAAAAGAACGGATTCCCTCCCGCTCCTACCATCGGTCGAGGATGATAGACACCCCAGACACCTGTCTCCGACTGACTTGTCTGATGTTCTCATCTATGCCGCCCATTTATTCCTACACCTAGCCATTCGAGGCCAACCTCCTTCGGCCCAGATGCACCGTGCGCTCACAGACGCGTTGATGTCCGCTCTCTGTGGTCCCGTTTTGGCACTAGACCTCATATTGGAGCCCAAGATGTACGAACATCCTAGGATACAACTCATCAGAGGCAATGGCGGGCAAAGCGCAACCAGAAGCTGGTCTATGTATAGCTCCTTGTCGGAATCAGTGGGCGCTAGCATACCGAAGCAACAGCAGAGAGATGATCTTCATGCTAACATCCTCCTCTGGGCCCTATTCGTAGGATCTTGTGTTCGTGTGCAGGTGCCGGCGAATGGATCTTCTGCCCTACCCGGCGACCACCACGAATTCTTCGTCAACGCCTTGAGGAATTATTGCCGGGTGAGGAGTATCGTGGAGAAGGATATACTCATGGAGAAGCTGAAGGACGTCGTGTGGCTTAATAGCTGGTGCGACCACCAGCTGGAGATGATCTGGCAGGAGATCGGGGAAGAATTGAGATCATGGAACCATGGCCAACGAGAACAAGGACGATGACTTCTGCGACGACCCCGCACTGAAGGAAGAAATAATGTCTAATTGTGTAATAGTAGTTCGAGCCCAGGAAAATGAAGCAGCTATTCCACCCTTTCAACTCTTCACTACCTTGCCTTGATGGATTTCCCCGCCATCAAATCCCACCTTTTCGTCACGCTCCTGAACAACTTCTAATCGCATCTAGGCTGCAACAACAAAGAATTCCTACTCGCCACGCAGCGACTAGAGTTCTTGATCCGACACGTGCATGCGCAAAAGAAATAGCCCTAACGGTACGCGAGCTTTGACCTCCGACTCATCATGAAGTTCCATCGGAACAGTAACGAGGGCTGGAAAAAGCCGCGAGAGTCGCAAAAGCAACACAACAACGACCACGGACGCGACCGAGAAGCAGACCGAGGCCGGCGATCGAGCGCGCCATCCCCTGAGCCATATCCGCCCGAACTCGTCCCTCGCGAAGGGTGTTCGCGGCGCGCTACAAGTCCACCTCCCCGATCTCGAATATGAGCCTACGCTAGGTATATCGCGAGATGCTGGACGGCCACCGTCATCGTAAACGTGGCAGAGCATTCAGAAGAGGCATATGGAAGACGTACGGTGCCGGCACTGGGCTAGGTAAGGGCTACTTCGCAGGCAGCAAACTTGAATCTCGGACTAACAAACCATTCCGGGGCAGCAAGGGAAGAGGCTGCGAAAGCGGAAAGGGGACAAGGCACCAGTTTGCCGTAGGTGGACGTAAGGGACTCAACGAGAGATGCTTGGAGAGAGGAGGTTAGAAGCACCTGATAAAATCACTCGGTCTTTCGATAGAGGCTGTGGGCCTGAAGTTTCGCATGTTTTCCGGTCCGCGAAGCTGAGAATATGCGAACTTCTCGCCCGCATCTTCATAACGTCTTCGGAATAGGACCAGAGAAGATATCCGTTGAGAGGCACCTTTCGTTCATCTCTCTTGGAGGTCTATAGTCGGCAGTTGGAATGAAGGGGTAATAGCAAACGAATGAATGAATGAATGTTCTGAATCATAAAAGTGCTGATAAATCGACTCGCTCATAACATCCCGTAAACGTAGCCCTAAGCGCGATACTGATGTGGGAACTGGTCTCCGACGTGCTGGCTACGGAGGTGGCCCGTCGTCCATCTCCTACAAGTAAGGAAACACGCCGAAATGCGGCTTAACCACCTAATAGCCAGCTCCAGCCCTCGGCTCCGAAGGTCGGCAGGACTCGGCTTCTCTGCGCTGTGCCGCTTTCATCGGTCAATTATATAACATCCCTTTGGAGAATTAGGTGCTCGGCGTAATCATTAGCCCTTGTCCGCGGCCTGACTTTGCCCCGACTCTTCTCATCACCAACACCAACCTGCATCCAATTTAGCTTGTGCGACCCCCATCGGACTTCGTCATGTCCCCGGATAGGCGCCACAGGCCTAGTATCGGATTTGGCAGGCCGTTCGATGAGACCATTCAATCTTTGATGGCTTTTCTCGGTTGCTGTAGCTAGTCACCTTTCCTTATACCAAAGTGCATCCTCATGACTTGAAAATGTACTCCTGGCTAGGTGGTGTGATGCGCTGCAACGCATTCCAGCCTAGTATGACAGGCTCCCCACTACTGCCGGCGCCGCCGATATCTAACGATGAGGACGACGAGGACTGGGATACGACACTCGTCGTGCACGAGGACATGTTGATAGTCCCGTTGGAACGCCGGCACAGCGGATGGGAAGCGGTAGAAAAGGAATGGGCTAAAAAGAAGCAGCAACAGCAGCCAGGTGGCTCCAAGTTATCGAGGTAAAAGGTCGGGTCACCGTTCTTCATCCCTGTATCTGACAATATCGCAAGTGACTTGGCGAAGGATGCGCGCACGGCTATGGCGCATTTCCCCTATCCTCAGTTGTCTATCCCGACGCCGCAAATTGAGTTCGACTTCCGAATGAAAATCGTCTTAAACTCACAGTTTGCTTCGGTATCCGTAAATGACGGCTTCAAGAAATTGACGACGGTCACTGGCGGAATGTGGTCGGGCCATTTTGGACACGGCGTCGTGGTTGTAAGTCAAAGTCGTTTGCTGATCATGGAGATATGGTAGGACGAAGAGCTGACCACATAACAGAGCGGAGGACAAGAGAGCCAGGACATATCATCCGAGAAGGTCGTGGCAACCCAGGTGGAAGCCTTTCATCGGTTACAGACAGTAGATGAACCAGCAGCATAGTAAGTTGGCAAGTGTGCGTAAGTGATACATGATTGCTTACTTGTCTTATAGCATCGAATGTAAGGCACGAGGGTGTAGGACTGGGCCTCCGGAAGTGATGAAAGCACTTGAGCAACCCGAAACAACACAACAGGTAGACCCAAGGCTGTGTCAGTACAGAGTGTTCATAACTATGAAAACTTCAGATAAGCGATACGCAGAGAAACTAAATAGCGGCATGTGGATCGGGAGTTGTCTTTGGAAAGGCTTGGAAGTTGTATATGAGTAAGTTGGCTGACAACACTGCCGCTATAGTGATATGAAATATGCTAATTATATGTAGCGCATATAGAATAAGTTAAACTCTGCGTACGGCGTGGATATCAGCTAGCACCACGACGAATCGGAAGTGAGGACCAAAGGTCATCGATGTGGCTGGTTTGCATACCTGGGTTTTCGGGAATGAGGGACATGTAAGAGTTGCACTTTTGTTTACCAACGGACTTGATGTTATTGATGACCGACCAAAGCTAGGAAAGGAATGGCAATCCTGATTTTGGGGGCCCAAAGATATAGGCTAGAAGCCACTTCAAGGTCTGGCTTGTTTCGAAAAATACTTGTTTCGAAAAATAGGGGGCCTTGAGTAGATAGTGAGGCAGAGATAAGCGTCCTACATGCATGATGAGGTAAACCTCTAGGTTAGCGACGAAGCGATGCCAAGCTGTGTTCGGTCAATAAGGCTGCCATCGTCCCATTGGGACGGGGTCAGTACCTACCTGTTGATGGTCTACCACCAGACCAAGCTGCCTAATCAGGTAACTGGGCCGTACTGGAGTGAGCCCTCGTGGACGACGGCATAAGCAAGGCTCCGGGGTGGAAGGGGTGGACAAGTTAAGGGATAAGATGATGGCATTTAAGCAAAACGTCAAAAAATCTACCACCTACCCCAGATGACCCTTGCTTGGCTAACATGGACCCTGCATTTTCCCAAGATTCCAATTCCAAGGGTCCTGCTGGGTCCCACTTTCGTCATAGCCTTTATTCCATTGGCTCAATAACTTCAGCTAACAATTTGATTGGTTACAACCTCTCAACTCGATACGTCATACCAGAGATCTTCTATCTTACACACATCACCGTCGCGAACAGTGGAAACCGGTTTGCGTAGCAGTCATCGAGATGTCGGGATGTCGCACACGGCATCTCGAAGTGTACAAATACAGGTAGGTTCCGCCGATGGGATTTACTATCTTTTTTTTTCATCCACTTTCGAATTACAAATCCTTCCAGAAGCAGTAATAGAAGCATCAGTCAACACACTCACGAGAATATAACTTATACCATTCTATACCTATAACCAAAATAACTTATCATCAAAATGCCTCTCTTCTCTAGCCGCCAGCCCCAAGAGGAAGTTGTCCAGGAGCCCGTCCCGGAAAAGAGACAGTCCCACAGCCTCTTCGGCTCCCGTCACCGCAGCCCGTCTCCTTCCACCATGCGTACCGCTCGCACTAGCACGACCAGCAGCTCCCACCGTTCCGGTATAGACCACCACATCCACTAACCCCTACCATCAAGACACGATAATTAACATCGACTCGTATAGATGGGACGTCCCCTTCGCGGACCCGCAGCGTGCTGCAGCGCACCTTCGGGCACGGCAACACGAGCAACCCGGACATGGACCCGTCCATCGTCCAGGCGCGGGAGCGCGTGATGCAGGCGGAGACGGCGGAGCGCGACGCCGATCGCGCGCTGGAGTCCGCCCGGATCCGGGTCCGCGAGGCCCGGGCCGAGGTCAAGAGACTCGAGCTCGAGGCGGCCGAGGAGGCCCGCCGCGCCAAGATCAAGCAGTACCACGCGCGCGAGGTCTCGAAGCGCGGCAAGCAGCTTGGCCGTAAGTGGATTTTGGTCCCCCCTCATGCTCATGCAGCCTGCCGGCGCGATGTAACTAACCGTTGATGCAGGACACGATGTCTAAGCGAAGTGATACTCCTATTTCATTTGTGGATTGGATCAGTGGTCTAGATTTGGTTTTACGACACAGTCATGAACTTTATGTACGAAAAGGAGCGTTGGAGATTGGGATACGATACCATGTTTTTACCGTGTACGAATATTATGTAGGCGCCAGCGAGACGCCATCTATTAGATAAATATGACAACACATTTAATATGATCCTCGACTGAAGCGATATAGGGAGAAAGCAATCGTAAAAATTACACCTTTCTGAGAATTAAATATTCCGTCCTGCCTTGTTCAATGTTTCCAAATTCTACCGTGTACTTCACTCTTTTTTATTTCTCTTTTATTCCAAGACAATTGGAGTCTAATGATGTTGATGGCTACGAGCCGTTCCCCACAAACACTTGACTCAGTACCTTAGGTACCTAAGGTATGTTAAGGGATTGCGCATGGCTTGCGTGGCTACTTGTTAATACGGTCGCGGTCGTAGTTTGGACGGCTGGAATAATTCCGTTCCAACACTGATTTTTGCGTCCGTCTTCCAAGACCTCAAAGATGAATAGGCTTCTTGATGTTAATATGATGTCATACTACTCTACCTGAGACTTAGATTGCAGAAGCGTAGGATTACCAAGTGGAGACCGTAAGATAATTTCGTATTGTTAAATGATTCAGGAATATAGTGCTACGCTTATGTAACTTGTTTGAAATTATATGTTCGATACTTGCATGCCGTGTTGCAGTTCGTCAAGTCGTAGATAGAATCTTCAGACACTTGCACGATGGAGATTTTCCGGTAGTAACGGTGTGTGTTTTAAGAAGCGACGTTGATATTAGTTGATGGAGGGCTGAACTTCTGATGATGATGAAACGCGAACGTGCTAAGCCACATCATGTCGTAACAGGCTACGACGCTACGACGCTATGGCACCTAATGATAAGCTAAGGATGAGATATGCACATACAAGGATGCTGTTTTTGGACATCTGTACCAATCCCGCTCTGTCGGAGAAACGGCCAAGGAATAATCACTCCGTAAAGGGGGTGGGGGGTTACGCTGTATGTTTAAAACCGAATAGCCAAGACATTCAATTACAAGCAAGTCAGGGACCGTGCTTTATCTTTTTCTCTTAACCAGGAAACTTTCCAAGTCGTCCAAAGTGGCCTTGAGCCGCATCTTCGTCCCATCAATCTACCTACAAACATTGGAAATCTATGAATCGGCTTCACCAACTCCATACGTTCTTTTGTTCCTTCCGACGGCTACTAGCGATACCTTGAAGCATTCAGCAGATCAATCCCCCCGATCCTTGCCGCATGCCTCGTCAGCTATTTGATCTTGAGCTCCTAAGGCTGCTGTAGTCGGCAACCCCCCCTACTCCCACAACCTCTCACCCCAACGAGTCGCCAAGATGTTGTCCTTCAAGAGAGCTATAATTTTCGCCGTATTCTTCCTAACAGCATTCATACTCCTTCGACAGTCACATACCTCGAACGATCCCGAGCCCTTTCGCAAACCTCCACCGCAACCTGAAGACTCGAAAGACAGCCATGCCGGAGCATCGCACAACCCATCCACCACGTCTTACACCCCCGACGTTGCTGCGAATGACAAATCAGTCCCTGCGCAGAAAGTGATGCAAGATATGTCTAAGATGTCACTCCATGAAAAGCTAGCGTACCAGTACCCATACGACGTCGAGACCAAGTTCCCAGCCTACATCTGGCAGACCTGGAAATATACTCCGGCTCACGGAGAATTCACCTATCGAGACCAAGAAGCTTCGTGGACGATGCTGCACCCAGGCTTTGTGCACGAAGTCATCACCGATCAAGTCGCTGTGCACCTCTTGAAACTGCTTTATGCTCCTATCCCCGAGGTGCTCGAGGCATACAATGCATTGCCTCAACCTGTTTTGAAAGCCGACTTCTTCCGCTACCTCATCCTTCTTGCTCGTGGTGGAATCTACTCCGACATCGACACGCAAGCCATCAAAAGCGCTTTAGAATGGATACCGGAATCCGTACCCAAGGAGAGTATTGGGCTGGTTATCGGTATCGAAGCTGACCCTGATCGACCTGACTGGAAGGACTGGTATAGCCGACGTATCCAATTCTGCCAATGGACCATCCAAGCGAAACCAGGCCACCCCGTCTTGCGCGACATTGTTTCCCGCATTACGAAAGAGACCCTCAAGAGGAAGCGCGAAGGTTTGTTCGTCTCGAAGGAGAAGAGCGTGGTAGAGTTCACTGGCCCGGCAGTTTGGACAGACAGCATCTTCGACTACTTTAATGATCCGCGATATTTCGATATGAGATCAAGCCAGGGTAACATCACCTACTTGAATTTCACCGGAATCGTGAGCCCCAAAAAGGTCGGTGATGTTGTCGTGCTTCCGATTACTAGTTTCTCGCCCGGTGTCCAACAAATGGGAGCCCAGGACTACGACGACCCTATGGCCTTTGTGAAGCATGATTTTGAAGGTGAATTTCTTGTTCTGGATTGTTCTCAGATTTGCCAACTAACTTGCCTAGGCACCTGGAAACCGGAAAGCGAGCGGCATATTGGCGAGACCAAATAGGGGCTGTTAATTGCGCCATCTATATTCTGAACTCGCTTCCAGACCACCGTTTTGTTGCCCTGGAGGCCAGTCTTCGGTCTTAAAGACAGTCCCCTGCCTGCTGGAAATCGGCGATAGTCTACTCCTACATGATTTAGTAGTCGAGTAGGGCTTGTAAAATTGTTCTACTATTACGAAATTCACGACCCATCTCATTGCCAACGCATGAAACCAGTTCGCAAGGTTGCAGAATTCGGTTGTCAAGATTAGGATTACCTAACTTGCAGGGGAAAAAGTTGTTGTACGATTGACTTAGGCTGAAGCCCATACAAGGTTCTTACGCATTCTGCCAAGTTGTATGAAGGTTCCTCCTGTTGTTTTTGCTTCCAAGGGTGGCGATTGGCGCCTGGTGCGGACATTCAAGGGGCTCACACGATACATAGAGTCCACGGCTGTGGTTGGCGAGATAAAGAAATAAAAACCGGCATTCGGGATGCCGTCCTTCCTCTGGAAAAGGGGCAGTTGTATATACCCGCTAGGTATGCATGGACTGGCGTTTGGTGGATATTTGATTACCTAAGTCTTGCCCTGAACAAACCTGTCCTGTGGACCCATGATGACTACTTTGTATTCCATATGTTGATGCATATTTTCCTTTTTTTCCCCCTTTTCTTTAAGCAAGATGCTGCGAACGGCTGACTGTTACATCGGAATACCCAAGGGGAATTCCCCCTTTCCCCGCATTCTCCTCATCGTCAGCCACTCCGAAAACCCCACAATGACGGACTTACTAAGGTTGTCTCTACCGCCTGGTTGCCGAGATGGTTATAAGCTGTTCAAGACGCCTTTGTGTTCCGATACAGGGTATGCGAGTAGTGTGAGCATAAGACGGTGCCCGTGATCGTCTTCCTGCTCTATACTCCGAGTCAATCACGATAAGGAGGAATACGCAAGACGTGCTTCCTCTGCCGCGGAAAGACATCTTCACGGCCTAGAGAAGTCCTTGAGGAATCTACAATTAGCTGCGTGGTGCTTGTATGACCTTCTTAAAGGACATGGAGTCGTACTTCCGACCATTAGTGCTGAGCGGCTTTCGTAGCTATAGGCTTGCTTTACATCGTAGAGCAGCTTACGGGGCAGTGGCGTCGAGAACTGCAGGGTATTCGTTATCGTGTCGTGGCCCACAGCGAAGAGGTGTTGTGACTTCTCGCCTAAGTTACACCGAGGGGCCAAGCGAGGTAAGTTCTCTTGCTTCGTTCGTTAAGAGAAATATCTATTGGTACATACTACTTTCAACTGAAAACGTTGACATTACCAGGCTAAGCCTTGCATACCTCAAGACCACATGCCTCTGCTGTTTTATGAGACCATACTAGCTACCCCGTACTAACATCATATAGCCCCCGTTGCTTACTCATACAATTCCGGAGCACTTTGCGGAGATAGTATCGCAATATGGCGACCGGCCAGCTGCCGTCTTCAGGTCACCGACGACCACAGATGTATTGCCATCACCGGTCTATAGTCCTAAACCCGAGACAACGATCCTGGCCTACGAGGATCTCGACGCCCAGTCCAACAGCGTGGCACACTCTCTGCGGTCGCTGGGCGTCAAGAAAGGGGACCGAGTCGCCGTCAGCCTCGGTAACGTCGCCGAGCACGTCGTATTGACGTACGCGCTATTCAAGCTCGGCGCCATCCTGGTCCCTCTGAACCCGACCTTCAACGCCCACCAGCTCGGCGCCGCGCTCTCGAAGCTGGGCGTCGAAGTCCTCGTCATCGGCGCCGTGACGGACCTGGCCTACAAGCCGTGCCGCGGCCGCAGCAACCTGGACCTCCTGACCGCGCTCGTGCCCGACCTGGGCCGCAGCAAGGTCGAGTCGCCGACGGTGCCCTCGCTCAAGTCCGTGGTCCTGGTCGACAACACGCTATCGCACCCGCACGTCGCCTTCCCGCCGCTCCGGGACCTGCGCGCGCTGACTCCCTACGCCGCGCTCCGCCACTCCCCTTCCTCCTCCTCGTCTTCGTCCGTGATCCCGGACGCCCCGCTCTCGCCCGCCGACACCATCAACATCCAGTTCACGTCGGGCACGACGTCGCAACCAAAAGCGGCCATGCTGAGCCACACCAGCGTCCTCAACAACGGCCGGCTGGTGGCGTGGCGCATGGGCCTCGAGGCCGGCGACCGCATCGTGTGCCCGCCGCCGCTGTTCCACTGCTTCGGGTCGGTGCTCGGCCTCATGGCCACCGCCGCCACGGGCGCCGCCATCCTCTTCCCCAGCCCGGCCTTCGACCCGGCCGCGGCCCTGCGGGTCGCCGCCGACCACCGCGCCACGGGCCTCCACGGCGTGCCGACCATGTTCGCGGCCGAGCTCGAGCTGCTCGCCGACCCGGCGTTCGCGGCCGCGCTGCCGCGCGACGGCTTCCGCAACCTGCGCAAGGGCATCGCGGCCGGCAGCTCCGTGCCGGCGCCGCTCCTGCGCAGGCTGCGCGACGGGCTCGGCCTCGAGGATCTGGTCATCTGCTACGGCATGACGGAGACGGCGCCCGTCAGCTGCATGACGTCGCCGCGGGACCCGGCCGCGCTGCGGGCCAGCACCGTCGGCCGCGCGATGCCGCACACGGCGGTCCAGATCGTGTCCCCGCGGGACCGCGGCCGGGTCGTGCCGCGGGGGGAGCGCGGCGAGCTCGCCGCCGAGGGGTACCTGGTCATGCAGGGGTACTACGGGGAGCCGGCGCGGACGGCCGAGGATCTGGTGGTGGACGTCGATGGTAAACGATGGATGTACAGCGGCGACGAGGCGCGCATGGACGAGAACGGGTTCGTCGAGATCACGGGCCGCATCAAGGACCTGATTATCCGCGCCGGCGAGAACATCCACCCGTTCGAGGTCGAGACGGCGCTCATGCTGCACCCGGGCGTGCGCGAGGCGAGCGTCGTGGGGGTGCCCGACGAGAGGTACGGCGAGGTGGTCGGCGCGTTCGTGGCGCCGCACGACGGCGTTGCGCTATCGGATGAGGGATCTGGTGGCGTAGGAGTAGGAGTAGGAGTAGGAACAGGAGGAAGAGGAAGTGGCACGGTGCTGTCGAAGGATGAGGTCCGGGATTGGGTCCGGAAACACCTTTCGGGCCACCTCGCGCCCAAGCACGTCTTCTGGATGAAGGAGTTCCCCAAGACGGCGAGCGGCAAGATCCAGAAGTATAAGTTGAGGGACTTGGCTAAGGAGCTGGTTTCGAAGGGCGGGTAGGTTGATGGTCGTGATGGTCGTGATGGTCGTGATGGGCATGATGGTTTGTGACCTATCATACCCGGATAATGCCCTAGGATGGCGGGGAAGCGAGCGTGGGGGCCGAGACTAGAACTGCCGCCCTTTTTATTCTTGGCTGACGCGGGTTATCTGGACCTTATTGTAACGACGACACGACATTCAAATTGGCTTAAGAAATAAAAATGGCCTGAACCAATTTGACAAATGCCACTATATCGACTCGCTACTGCACTCACAACACGACATCAATAAGTTATATGTTGAAAACCAATATCATTAAGACCTAAGCGGATAGATGGTATCTGATATCCCATGTCGGGGGCCCGGCGACATGATGCAAAACTTCCACACGCCTTTGAGTGAGGGTATATCCAAGACCGCCTGATGCAGTTGATGAAAATATGAAAATGCCAAATTGTAAAAATCACGGCTGGTAGCCATCGCTAACACCATGAACACCACTCCTGTCCGGTCTCATGCAAGTCGTTAAATCCATCACATGAGTCATATCGCTAACCCAACTGAATCAGATGCTCTCAGCTTCCTCCTCTTCCCTGATGCTTTCCAGCTTCCCGCTCCTTTCTTTCATTTCCAATCTTATCATAGTCTTTCTCTCATCGCATGGTATCGTGGTGCGGCCATTCCTGTTCTATAACGGAACTGTCTTCGTTTTGTTCCGTTGCATCCGCGGCGCTGTCGGACACAAGGCGAGAACTCGGCGATGAGAGAGATCGTAACCATTTCCTTAGAACCCCATCCCCTTTACCCCCTTTCTTTCAATGAGCAATGTGATGTTTGCTTCTTCCGACTCCTTCCCCTGAATACCTAGGCAATCCGTATCGAATTACCTATTATTATCATGGGACCTGAGAGTTTGCCGCGCCTCCCATCGTCTCGGCCAGCGACGTGACGCCGGATCTCGCTACCGAATACGCCGCTCCGTTCTTCGGGATCAGACTCGAGACGGCGCTGCTCTCGCCCTTGACGAAGACGGCCGCGTACCGGATCAAGAGCAGCACGTTCCGCTGGACGTAGACGGTCGCGGCGAAGGAGATGACGGTGAATAGGAAGCAGAACAAGCTCCAGAAGATGATCTTCTCCATGGGAGAGAAGACGTAGACGCCGTAGGTGACTTCGATTCGGTACTTCTTCAGGCGAGCCCATCGGGCGAAGGCTTCCACCGCTGTAGGGGAGGACATCGTTTACTTGTTTGTTGCAGGGGGTGACGATGATGATGATGGTGGTAATAATTTCGAGACAGCTTCCAAGACTTGGCAAGCTTATAGCTCTTCGGTATGACCCTCCCAAGGAAAAGGAACAGAACAGTAGGGCAAAAAGGCAAAAATAGCTACCCGGTAGGGGGAGGTAAATAAAAACGAAATTGATCAGTTCAAGTCACCACAGCTTCGGCTTCAGCTTCGCATTCCCAATGGGGACTTGGCACATATTAATAATTGGTTTTCCGGGCTGACCATAACATAACCGGTCAGCCCCCAGTCTAGAGTCGGCCATACGGCAAGAGGTGTAAGCAGAGAGAGAGAGAGAGAGCGTTGTCACAGAATGGCAACAGAACGAAAACCGAAAACACCAAAAAAAGAAACACATCGGATGGCTCGGAGTGGGTTGCCTGCCTCAAAACGGCAATCGCTGGTGGGCATGGGACGATGGCGACAAGGCCCGACCCTTGCCCCGGCACTACTAGTGAAAATTTCCTCCTTTTTTTTGAGCTAGGTAGAGTTTCTCTCATGTGAGCCCCTTGTTCTGTTCGAACTCTTATGACGTGTAGATAAATGCAGACGGAACACAGAGAGGAGAATATGGGCAAATAGGCCTGTCGGAGTTTCGCAGTCTGCCAGCTAGGCCCGCTCGCTCGCTCGCTCTTCCGTTCGGATATATTGCTCCGACGAGGTTCGTGAAGTTTCTAAGTTCTTACATGACCAGCCACCCGTATTGTTATTTGTCTTTGCCGTCTTATTAAGCCTTGTATATTACTCAGCCGCTCCTATCGCGGAGAGCCTAGGTGTGTAGGTTAGGCAACCGATACATACCATTTGCGTAGGTGGCATGTAGGTATCTATGAAATCCATCTGGACTTGATAAGAGGTAGGTAACATCTCTGTCTGACTCGTATCTATATCGTACGGTCTGGATGTGTCGGCATGTTGATAAGACGCTGACATTTCGACATCGCGATGAATCGGCGAACGACAGCAGCTGTCATGTGGCAATGGCCCGCTGCGCTGCTACCATGCACGTAGAAAACCATTGGTATCTTGCCTATTGTGGAAGAGGCCAACTTCTGAATCCATCTCTATCTAGTAGAGTAGCTGCCGGGAACCGTTAACGGCAGGGCTGACAGCCCCAGAGCCCCATCCACGTCCACCAACCAGACGTGCTAGGGATGAGTTGGCCCGCTACGAATCTCCGGGAGGGTGCCCACACTAGCTGATGACGATCGAGATTCGGGGAGCCCATCGTTGTTCTTCAGTTACGTTCTCGTAATTCTCTCAGATTAAATCATTAAAAAAAATACTATTTGGATATTAATTATTTCGACAAGACTTTGATAGCTTGTAGACAGACCACGCAAAAAGAAAATGTTGAGGCGGTAAGCAAGGGTTACATACAATGGGCATCGAATTCACCCCTGCTGCATATCCTCTTGGCCGGCAGATGAATATAACCCTAGGTAGTACCAAGGATTCGGACACCTCGGACCGGTCGATGATCGCTTTTTTCGGTCATGGGACTTTGGAACTTTCGCCTTTCGAGCCAGCAGCGAAAACAGCTTTCACGATAAAACTACCCCGCAGGATCGGACGCAGGGAATCTTCTAGCTCCAAGACGTACATACATAGGTACCTAACATAAAGAAGGGGCTCGGAACCCCCGGTAAGGCAAACAGCACGTTGGAGCAATGGGCAGCTCATGACCTCGGCCCTATACATATAGCACGTACAGTATCCAAAGCTCACGGGCTACTTCGTCTTCTGCCTCGCCCGCCACCCCCGACGCACTTTTAAGGCGTCCACGGCTATCTCGCGGTGTCGATCTAAAGGGGCAGGCAGTTGGTTCTTTACTCCAAGAATATATGAAGAGGCAGGAGGAGGCAACCTCCAGACATGCATGCTCCCGACGAATCCTGCAACGGCTCGACGCCTTAATTTTGGGGTCGGAGTTATAAGCAGGTTGCCGTCTCTCGGTGTGAGAGAATTGGAGCGACGAACCAACAACTGCGTTTTGTTGGCAAGGCAAAAGGAGGATAATTACATGCACGGCGACGAAGCACGCGACAAGGCAATGCCTACATCAGCGCAGAGTACTGCACTGCACGTCTGCAGGCTTGCTGGTTGGTATATCAGGTTCTGGCCAGCCAGCTGTCTGCGTTGTGTCTGATCCCGAATTGTTACCTGTCAATTTTTTAAAGTATGGATGGACGGACGTGGGTGTCTGCTGACAGCACAAGGAGGTTCGCGTGGTTATATGTCGCGTCATTGGAAAACGAATGAGCAGACCAGGAACCTCGCCTATTGGAGGACTTTCAAAGACGTAGACTAAGATAGCCAGTCTTTCCATTGAGAAGACAGCGCGGAGAATAGACAGACTTATTTCGCAATTTTACCATTTTGTAATACATTTCTAAGTACGTACGTAACCTAACGAGGTGAGTATCTCGCAATTAACTCAGTACGGCCAGTCTCGGCATCACTACATACCTACCTGGTATGTGTGCAGAGGTTTCCCTTCATCGTCCATCTATTCTTTTCCTGCCTCTCCCTAAAGTCGTGAACGACACTCCTGAAATATTCGCGTTTGATTGTGCGTAACCGTGCTACCAAACTTTGGGTCGGCAACATGCATTGTTCTTCAGCCTCGTCTGGGCATTCATGACCCATCTGCCTGTATAGGGCACACTCTCAGAGTTCCTGATAGCCTCTGTCCTGGTTCCATCGGACTCGGTAGACATTTCCAGGAGCAGCCTCGCCGTAAGAACGGTACTGCTCTCTCATTCTTACCGGAGCCCACAGGTCTGACTTCGAAGCGGGATCCAGTTCTGTCCTTGCCCTTATGCGCGATTTCCCACCATTCAATCCATTGGGCTATAGGCACCATGACTCTTCGCCCGCAAATGGAGCAAGGCAGATCTCCAGAGTTGTCATGCTCCTCGCCTCGTGTGGCAATCTGGTCCAACAATTCTGCAAAGTGTGGCGGCGCATTCGGCGGAAGGTAGGATGGAAGCTCGCGGAGCTGTCCAGACCTGGAGCAAGCTTGGAGGGCTAGCTCGAATAGCGATAAAACACGGCTCTGGCCAGCCTTAGTATATGTGCGCATAGAGCGGGGCAGCGCTGGTGATGAACGCAAGTCTTCGGTCTGGATGACCAAGTCTGAAGGTAGCCCGGCGTCTGAGTCGCTCGAGTCTAGTTGGGGTAGCTGGAACTTGGAGACAATGGCGCCTCGGCTGTCATTGTATTGTACAGGTGACCGTGTGAGAGCATGAACATCCCAAGAGGGACAACCATCTTTCTGGTCAGGTGTGTATTCGGATTTTTCGAGGCGATGATCATCGTCTTTATTGAGCCAATGCCGAAATACTACGCCATCAGTAGACTCCCACTCCCTATAAAATGCAATATTGTCGTGTAACGACTCGTCCCAAACGTCGCCGATGGCAAAGTCAGACGCGAGATGATCTGGACGATAAAAGGGGTTGGGGTGGATAGTCAGGGTTTGGAGCCTGCCGGGAAACTTCATCAAGTCCAACAACTCTCCGGGTAGATATCGAAGACGTGTAAGAGACAGATTTAGGGTTTCCAAGTTGCGCAGGTTTCCGATGCTGGGAGGAAGCTCAGTAATTAGAGTGTTTCGAAGGCTAAGAACCGACAAGTACTCTAGGTTGAAGACAGCTCCGGGAGCACGAAGAAGAGGATTATTAGACAGGTACAGTTTCGTGAACGTATCCCTGGGGGTGTTTGGAAAGTCTGGGTTTAGAAGACTGTCGAATATAGAGATTTGTGATATGGTTTTATTAGAGATGCTCTCCATGTTGAAGGAACTGCAACGCGTTAATTTTCATGGCCTGCGCAACTAGAATCTCTGTAGCGGCTCGCAATCAGGAGTATCTACTTACGAAAGATCAACGGTTGGGATCCCATCCTCGATGGCGTTCTGTATTTTGTCTCGAGCAGCTTGTTCTATAGGAGATATGACGGGGATGGGCCGGGCGTGTTTAAGTTGAGACAGCCTTGACTCGGTAGGTATCTTGATTTCCGAGACGGCATCATCTTCCGTGTCTACGGAGTTGTCACTTCCCATCCATACTCCACTATCCAATTGACGTGCGAAGGTCCTCTTTGCCTTGGGTAAGGGTCGTGGAGCCTCAGAAAAGGTCGAATCGGAGGAGGCAGGATGCTGCTGAAACAAGGAGCCAACATAGCGCCTTTTCCGATGTCTCCCCTGAGTATAATTTTCTAGGTGAGGATCATCGTCGCTGGAGAATACGGCTGGGTCGCTCGAATTGTTGAAAGATAGTGCCGAGGGTATCCCGTCGCGGGCGCGCTTTCGCGTGTTGGAGAAGGTCTGTGTCTCGGAATCCCAAGACACAGCGGGTAATTTAGGAAGAGTTAGTTCTTCCTCCATAATTGGTCGGGTTGACTATACAGGACGATTTCGATTTTTCAGGAGTAAATAAACAATGAAGAATGACCCTACACGAAGGATAGGGAATAATATGATCAGTGGAAAGATTGCCGGCTTTTTGAGTGGGCGTAAACGCGTACTTGACGATTCGCTCAAGCTCCAACGCGTCACTCCAGCACCTCCAGCACCCCACTTTCCTCAATTGGTGACCGGTCTAGAACCATTGGCTGGTTCCATTAGTCCCGTAGTCCCGTAGTCCCGAGATTCTGGCTCAACTCATCTCAATTCGCTAACGCATTTTATCTCCCGAACTTTGCTGATGTCGATTGAGCCTCCTTCAATGCTGGGGAGAGGCACCGGCATGTAGCCTACTTTTTTTTTTTGTTAGGACGGGCAGCATAGATAATACCTACTATTTCAGGATACTTTTCATCCTGTCGTCCACCACTTTTCCATTTAAGGAATCCCAAAAATTGCCGATACTGAATCCATTCTGCTACGGCTTGTTCGAGATAGGATACCCAGAATTACCCCTGCATATCGACGTCACAGGAAGATATGCAGGAGCTACATTGTTTGCTAGGCTGGGTGTGGGTAACTTCGCCGGCAATGTTGCGAATATGCAGTATAAGGCCCGGGGTTGTATGAGCTCTCAGTCCCAGTCGTCGTCATCATTAACCGTCGCGTGCCTCAAATTTCCGCTCTTGATCCCCTTGCCCATAAGTTGCTCTTCCTTGGCATCCTCAGCATCCCTCTTTCTCTTCACCACTCTCATATCCTTCTCGCCAACTGCGCCAACCTCAACCAGCAAGTCGTCAATGTTCAGCATGTTCATTCGAACGCCGCCGACGGTGACGAGGGTGACTATTTGCTTCACAATATCGCCGTTCTTGTAGACGAGGATAGTAGGACAGTTGCGATCCGGATAGTTTTCGATGGCCTTGTCGGCTCTGATTTCACAGAACTTGATATCGCCATATTCTTTCGCCGCCTGCCTCCATAATTCTGATAGGACCCTAGATTCGATGTTGGTTCCTAGAGAGGAAATAAGGTTGACAAAGACGGGTCCGTTTTTAGATGCGTCTGTAACTTCGCGCGAGTATTCGGGCTTCGATATCGGATAGACCGCGCCATGTATCGATTTTTTAGTCAACGTATTTAACTCTTGTATTCGCTTCTGTCGATACTGCTCCAAGAAAGCCTCGTCCTCCTCATCCTCCAACGCATCAAGCTCGTCAAGTTCTTTCCCCTCTAACCTGTTCTCGTGTGCTAGCCGTCGACCCTCGAGGATAGCTTCTTCGATCATGGGAGTGGGAGAAGGGGGCTTTTCGGGTATGACGCCATGCTTGCGGAGTATATCATTCCTATAGTCATAGCTCATTTAGTATTCGGAAGGATATATTAGTTGGGATATCTTGCTGTAGGTCATACCATTCTGTGTCGGCATTTGGATCGTCAATAGGGACAGCTATTCGTTGGTCTGCCGGCGCGGCCATCTTGATTGAATATGGGTTCCTTTACTGAGTAAATAAAAATAAAGAGAACTGAATTATATGTGTGTGCACTATGGAAGTCAATATTCACACACGGTGATGTCCTTGCATCAAGATTTAACCAGGTCTTTTAGATGTTGCCTAATTGTTGTGTTGCGTATGCGTCTCATCAACCCCTCCAAGCAGGTCGCAATCAAATGAGTGATAACAGAAACATCCCACTTCACTGTCAGGCAGTTGTTTTACCTTTGCCAGCTGGCAACGAGCTGGGTCTAATTCGGCTCTCGGATCAAAAACCTCCAGGGCTCCAAGCTCCAAGCTGGTGGGTCCTTCAAAAGCCCTAGCCCTCCTTGGCGCTAAGCCTGATTCGGCTATGCCAGAAGGGTCCTAGTGTCTGCACACTGCAAATTTCGTCTCTAGCGCACTACCTAGAACGCACCAGAGCCAATCCGCCCAACGCAAAATCCGCCTCCCCCGAATTTTGCAAAACGAACTTTTAACCTCGTCGACAGAAGACCTCTTCCCCTCACCATCATCAACTGCAAGCACAGTCTGAATCTGCCATCTTCAACCACTTCAGATTTACTCAGTCAATACTACGCTTGCCGATTCATCACTCAAGACACTTTTCGTGACAATCAGACAAGATGGTAAGTTTGAATCTTTGTTTTGATTATGCATCCGATACCGACATCAAACCTGATACGACCTATGCCTTTCGTGGCCCATCGATCTTCGATATCCTTCATCGACATCCTCGACAATAAATTTGACGGCACAGTTTCTCAATCAAAATCACGACATTCACGGCGCTATGTCTCTACGTCTTGATTAAACGGCTCATTCTGTCGGATGGATAACGATTTGCATTGACGATCTTGGATGGGACTATTATGCTGACAATTTTTCCCCTTAGGTTCTCGCCGTTGATCTACTCAACCCCAGCCCGGCTGCCGAGGCTAAGAAGCACAAGCTGAAGGTACGATACGATGCATCAAATTTCATCACGAAACTTATCGGTAATAATACTAACGACCTTGGATAGACTCTGGTGCCCAGCCCCCGATCCTTCTTCATGGACGTCAAGTGCCCCGGTTGCTTCACAATCACCACCGTGTTCTCGCACGCTCAGACCGTTGTCATCTGCCAGGGCTGCACCACGGTCCTCTGCCAACCTACCGGTGGTAAGGCTAGACTGACCGAGGGCTGCTCTTTCCGAAGAAAGTAGATGGCTTCGTCTCTGGTATTTTCTTCGTTCTTGGGCATCGGTCACGACTTCATGGGGTAGCTCGGATATCTGCAAGGCACACTTTCGACGGAATGGGCGTATGAAAAAAACTGCACCTTGTCCCCTCGGACATTCTCGACCTCTTACGAACCTCTACGTCATTGCAGATAGACGACGGATACCAAAAGAACCTTAAATACAAAAGGGGCGTTTGGGGTCCTGATATCTTGCATCATCCGTTTTTTTTTCCGCGAATTTCTTCTCCCGTTTTCTCTCGCCTTGTGCATCACGAAGCCGTTACTGTTTAGACAACGGCAGGAATGGTAGTTACTGCATGGGTGGACAGCTGGAAATGGCTTTCCACATGAGCATCGTCCGGAGTTTACCTCGAAGGGGGTAGGTCTCTAGATGTGAGGACGGTGGAACGTTGATTGAGGATCGCTACATACCCAATTGCGGTGGTCGTTTTCACTGCGTTAGGCGAATTCACAAGAGTTCCACCAAAGTTGCCATTTTGCCATTGTGACAGGCTGATTCTCGTGATATGATAGGTTGTCTGTAGTGTAAATTTGCCCATTGTGCCGTCGTAGGAAGCCCTTTTGTCTCTTAAGAACCCTCAATATGTCTCGCAGTCATATCACGCCATGGTAGTAGAGGAAATACTACAAGAGGACAACCTGGCCTATTCTGAGAATGTCAACAGGAACAAGATCTATTGTAAAGTCGCCACTCCAAACTACCTAGGTAGGTAGCTAGCAATGTCATCTTAAAACTTATTGCTATGTATCTAGCTTGCATGTTCTAGACATATTGTAAGTCTTACACAGATTACATTTATAAGATTCATAAGTATGGCTTCAGGCAGCCATTAGTAGAGATTACGGCTTCCTCATAGAATGTCAAAGCAGGTAATTTTCTATTACAGTCTTGAACATGTATTTGATGCTACATTGGTCTTAAGAGTTGAGGCTCAAATTATACCCAAGGTTCACTTTGGCTTGTGTGGAGAAGGTGGTGACATTTACAACCCCCCGGGATGGTGAAAAACATCGAGATGGCGAAGGTAAAAGCTGGGGTCTCCTTGCAAGGTGGGTACTTTGGTACTTACATAAACCCAATCGTGCCTAGAAGCCCCTATCCATTAACGCGTCCAAAAACACGCTCTGGTAAAAGCCAATTACGCGCACCGCGTATCTCCCCACCTTTTCCAGGTTTTGGCATCTGCTCTGGTCTGGTCAAGTGCCGCTGGTCAGACCCCCAAAATCATCAGACCTTGGCCCAACCTCCTGACAGTTGCTCTGTAAGGTTTCCTTTTTCTTTTCCATCCGGGACACATGGAGGCAAAACAATCGATGCAAAACGAAGCAATTCCTTTTTCTTCGGCCCAGTAATCCATTTTTCTCTACACTCGTTCGTCAATCTTCTCCCTTTGGTGTTGAATAAATCCACCTGAGCTTGCCGCTTTGGGTGCATGCAGGATCACATCCCAGCCGCTATCGGGTATTGGAGCTCCAATCCCATTGCATCATCACGATAATCATCGAGGCCAAAGCTCTCAGCAGCTCCGGTCTCCAGGCCATCCTCCTCCCCCCTCCTCTCCTTATTTTTAATCTGAAGCGCCCTCTCGCACTAGTTCAAGTGGGCCGCATCGCATTTCGACACGTAATCCGGTTATAGTCGACGCTCGACTCTCCTGTTACACAATATGTCGGCACCACGAACTAAGCGCCAATTCGTCGGTGCAGCGAGCGATCCCGCCCAGCGACAGATTACATCTTTCTTTGCTGCAGCATCTTCATCGTCGTCGCCACCCTCTCTCGATCCGACTTCGCGATTGCACATACTATCCGACCTCCGCAGCCCGCCGCTGCCGGAGTCCGTGCAGGCGAACCTCCTATCCGTGGGCATGCGAGTGCGCAAATCCGTTCCGGAAGGGTACAAGACGGGAACGTACAGCGCCTTCGCGCTCTGGGACGACACCAACCCTAGCGTGGCCACTTCGGCGATGACCATGGGCGAGGGACGGTCGCGCGCTAACGCCATCTCGACCCCCCGAGAACTGCTTCCGTTCTGCGGAATCCACAAGGTCGGCGGCCTAGGCACCCAGCCGGAGACGCCGTCCACGAACGTACCGACGTATCAACCGCTCCTCAGCGTCAACGGCATGCCTCTCGACCATAGCATGAGCGACGACGTGCCCGGCCTGTCGAGCAGCCAGGACACAGTCGGCAGCACCGACTCGGTCCTCGGCACGCCGACCAAGACGCGCAAGCGGTCCTACACCGAGGAGGAGGACGACGTGCAGGTGCCGATGACCCCGGACCGGCTGCACGTCAACGTCAACTCCTGGCGGAGCAGCAACGGCGCGTTCGACTTCGACGGCGAGGTCAGCCCCCGGAGCCTCGCACCCGCCGGCTGGAGCCCGGGCAACGGCCGCGCCATGGCCGTGCCTCGAAAGGGCAGGCCCCGGGGCGGCAAGCTGGCGACGGGACGAGACGGAGCGCACGCTCTCGATCAGGAGAACGTCGTGGTGATGGGATCGGACGGCGGCGATTTCGGCGAGGCCGACTTTCTAGATAACAGCCGGGACTGGGAGGTCGAGATGCGAGACGCATGAGATTTGGCATGAAATTGTGTTGTGTTTCGATACCCAAAGGAACGGAGGGAGGGAGGGAAGGAGGGAGGGAGGGAAGGAGGGAGGGAGGGAAGGAGGGAGGGAGAGACGCGGAGTATATGGGCGGGGACAGCTGGAGCTGCTTGTGTGTTTTCGGGTAGGCGGCCGGCGACAGGTTCTTACGATATAGTATTGGCAAGGCGTTGGGGAGAAATTTGATTACTCGTTGCACGCCGCAACACACAAACACGTTGCATACCACGGGGACAGCGTCTCGGGGTGTACAGCTACAGGTGCTTGAAGAGGGTAGATTGGTTCCTCTCTGTGTACGAACACGGGTTATTGCATACGTACGTAACATCGAGCTCAGAATTGATGCGCAGCTCGCCTGGATTAACTACCTGGTATTTTACTCTTGAGGGCACTATCTAACATCTAACTGTACCTGGGTGCAAGTCGTGCGACATTTTGATTAAAGGATGTAACTCCCAGGAAAGTTCGTCACGGGCACGCACATTTACATACATACATGCATACGGTTGTAGTTTGTTGTAGCACCTACTCGGCCTGCATCCCGCCAAACGGGTCCCGAAACTCGAGAAGGTCCCTCTGCCCGTACAACTCACCGGCGACCGTGAGGATCATGTTGAGCGTGGCGCGCTCGTTGGCCCTAGAGCGCTGGAGCTGTTCTTTCCTCTGCGCCTCTTCGTCTGCCGCGAGGGCGGCGAAGGCCTCCTCCTCCAGAGCCGTGGCGGCAGGTTCTTCCGTAGTGGCTATGTCTGCATCCGCACCTGTCGCCTCGGAAGCGTCGTCGAGCTGTGAGAGCAGGCGGGCCTTGGCAGTCTCTATGTCAGCCGTGGGTTCTCGTGGTTGCTGGGGTGCTTCGGATACTTCCCCATCCTCCTCCTCCTCCTCCGAGTCAATCTGCATCTCGACGTCGGAATCCTCTTCCTTGACTTCGGTACCGTTGGTCGCTGCTTCGGCTAGATCGGCTTTCTCTCCGTCTTTGTTGGTTGCCGGCTCGGGGTGACTAGTGGTATCAAGGGCGACTTCGTCGTAACTATAGCATTCTTCGGGACCCAACTCCTCTTCATCGTCAATGCTTTCATCAACGTCGACTTCGGCTCCATCCACGCTGCCACTGCCAACGCTGCTGCCGTCCCCGACGTCGAAGTGGTCTCTAAGCAGCTCCATCTCGACAAGGCTAACCATGAGAAGCACAGCCCTCTTGCCAAGCTCACGGATCCAGCCGATCTCTTGGTAGTCGAGCTCGCCGCGCTCGGGCAGGCGCGCCAGCAGTGCCCAGATCCAGCGGCTGGTGCGCTCGCGGAGCTCGCAGTTTTTACGTAGGAACTTGCCGCCGAGGAGGATGCGCAGCAGCCGCATAACGCCGTCTTTTCGCATGCTGGCGATCTGTGCCGGCAGCGGATCCGTGCCTCGCAGCCGGCCTGCCCACTTGTTAAATGTGTCCGACCTAGGGCCGAATTCGTCGACTTCGGTCGGGTTCGACTTGGGGAGAGAAGAGACCAGATGGGCCGGCGGGTTAGCTTGCAAGACGGTGCGGAGTGCCAGGAACTGGTTTATCAGGGATGTGAAATAGGCTGTGCGAATTTCGTCCACGTTGCTGTTTCGCGGGCCGCCTTCGCTGGATTCGAAACTGCTTTCGTCATCGAAGTCAATCTCTATGTCCTCTTCCTTTATCCCTTGTTCTCCCTCGTCGTAACCCTGGTTATCGCCTTCATAGTCGTAGTCTTCCTCTTTCTCTTCATCCTCATACTCGCCCTCGTCAAAATAGCCTGGTGGATACGCGACATATGCACCATCTTGATAGTAGCCTCGGAAATCGCCTGTGCCATCCAGGTATATGCTCCTGTCGACAGGTTCTTCGGCATCGCGTTCGTCCTGGTCATCGAGCCCATCTGCAGGCAGTGGTAAGGTTTGTGGGGGTAGCAACGGACCGGCTTTGCTCGCGACTATGACATGAGGGATTGCCGATGCCTGTGTTCTATACTCACCATATCAGTATCAATTTCACCTAAGGGCACAGAAGCAATTGATTTAGCATTGCGAGAGTCTGGATAGAAGATCTAGGAGAGGGGAGTCTTACCGTACAGTTCTAAGGTACGCGAGAGCTTCGGTATCGTCTTCGCAGTCTAGATCGCTGTCGTTGTTTGGTACGGTTGTAATGATTTCGTCATTGCCAAACACTGCGCGCTGGCCGTAGGTCGCGTTTGTAGAATTATGAACATTATCACGATAGTGTTGCTGGCGGCGCCTTTTGGGTTCGCCTCCACCCTCGTTACCAGATGCACGTTTTGATCCCATAGCTTCGAATTGAGACGATCTTTGAGTTCGAAATGTAGGGCGGTAGGGCGTAGAAAAGGACCGTGATGTGGTTAGAGAGAAGCTATGGAGACGCTGGGGAAAAGTGATTTTATTTTAGGTTAATGCCAAACGGTTTGTTGCATATGTACTGCGCATAGAAAGACGCCAGGCAGAAGTCTCCTTTAGTGCATACCAGCCGTTCCATATACTTTAGCGTTTGGCCAGTGTTGAACGACGCCCAACTTGTAGACATGTAGATCTTGGTAAGTAAAATAATCACTAAATACAATATGCTACCTAGGTACTTTTAGAAACATTCGTTTTGACTAATTGTTAATAACGTTCCGAGGACATCCTCTAACAAGCGTGGGGCTGTCTAACAAGAGTTCATATATTATTCTTCGCAGCTAGCGGTCTTGAGTTACTGTCTTTCTACTTTCATTTATGGACTAATGATAACTTGTTAGACATCTGGAGCTCAAGTGTAGTAGGGACCTAGGTAGTTATGAGATGAACGTCAAGGTATATGAAAGTCTGCCTTGTGGGTCATCAAGTTCATTCAACAAGGGTTCCCATTTGCTCTTCAATACGAGAAAGAATGGCATAAGATCCCCCACTCTTCGACTCAGATCCAAGGCGGCTGAGTGGTCATCATGTCAAGTTTCCGATGAGTCAGTATTTTAACTTCATCTCTTGTGTGTCGGTATGCATGAGTGTGATTCACGATGCTCAGCAGTTGTACCAAGGGAGAAAGGACATAAGCTTCCTTACCAGGTATGTACTCATTCCATGTAATCGGCCAGGCTACAAGGTGAACAATTCCTTTGTCTCGGATATAATTCACTTGTAGAGGTCATTCTGCTTATATCGTGGTAAGAACCACCACGCTTTCCCTTACGGCCATAATATCCTTCAGCCAATGTTCCCGTCCCCTCGGTATAACATGCTATACTTCTTTCTTCAGTCTTGTAACCCCTTACTTGTCAAACACCGGTTCGTACCTGAACCCCTTTTTTTAGTTCAGAGTATCCAGCTTCAATAGTATCTCGCACATGAGTGTGGAGAAGCTATTCCCAGGTTCGTAAATTAATTTCTGCTCTTGTTAGCCAACCCAACAGCTACACAACTTCATCCCTAAGTCTTTGGGCCACTAACACAGCGTCTAGGCAGTTAGGTCTCGTGGCCCTAGCGAAGTTCATTATGCCGACGTTTATATCTGAATCGAAGCCGCCGATATCCAACCAATCATGGGATAGGTATAATGAGAGTCGAAGAGTAGTATTATACCAGGTCCCTATATAAGTACCTAAGGTAAGTTTTGATAGTAAGAAATTAAATGTCTAATTCTGTTTTAGTCTCTGAGAGTTTCGCTAACTTGGCTTCATTTATAGTAGTAAATAGCTCGTATTTTCGGTATTTCTTCTTAACCCGGATATCCCCGCCAAGTCGTTAACTTCTCGGGCGATTCGCAATGCTGTGGACCGTTCTACGATCCATCCTGTGTATCTCTTCAGGCAGAAGGATTAGAGTTCCAAGTAGCAGCGGTCCTACCCCAGAAGTCGGAATGTGTTGACCAGGGTTTGCTTTGTGGACATCATGTTGACCTTCTAATAGGTACATGCTTAGATCGCCTTCCGCCCCATGAACCCCATGAACCCCATGAACCATGCTGCCGGGACCAGCGGAGCTCGGGAATTTATTGGATCCACTCCGCCATAGTTTAATTAAACTTCATTTTCTAATTAAAGTGCAGGTCTTCAACTTCGACTCTTATAAGGCACCTTATAATCAGCCTAGACCTCGTCGCTATATTACCCTCTTACACCTCTACAATACGTACTCCATCCCTAAATCTCGAAGCTTTTACTCGAACGGAAATATCCTTTTCCCATTTACCTTGAACGCGGTTTCATCATGGTGGATCAATCCTACAGCCATAGAGTCAACTAGGGGTACCTATATACCAAAGCTCTACTTCGCCGCCTTCCCTATGACATTGTTTCTCATTCCCTGTCATTTTTATGGGAAATTCTTTAAAATACAGGCGGCATTGCCGTCTTCCATCGAAGATCCTATTACGACACACGGAGGCTGAGTTTCTCTGATCGCGTACCTCATTGGCTGTTCTTCGATCGATAGTGGCTGAGCCAACCTCCCTCCCTACCCTCACCATCTTTGTGGCTCAATCCAGTGGCGTGGAAAAAAAAAAAAAAGAGGCGTGGCTTACACACTACTCAGGGGAAATGTTTTTTTGCCAACCTCTCAAACGACTGCAGTCTTGCCTCCTTTGAAACACAGTATCACGAGGTTAGACTGCTTGGATCAAGCTGTCGCGGAGTGCGCGAATACATGTGACAGTCGTGGTATCATTGCCACGTACGAGAGAACCTATTGGGCTACATCGATAAGCTGCTAGGCTTAAAAGACAGCGCAACCAGTCATTTACTGAGCAGCTGACTCTTCGTCGTATTGGAGGTTTTGTCTCACCTAATGGACTCGAAGAGAATACATCCTCAGCTGTTTCGGCTAATCATAGGGGGGGTATCACCGACGCATCTAAGCCAAGCGGTGTATGTTGGACTAGTGGCGAGAATGATGGGCACCAAAAAGATTTTCTTTATATTGGTGGTGGCGGACATCGACTTCGCCTGGAGCATTGCTTTGAGTTGAAAATCTTTTGGATAACTAGAGATATCTGAAAACTCCATCCTGTCGCCCATCATGTCACGCCCTGCATGACATGCTTTGGCTTTCTATCAAGTTCAGGCAACATCCTTCCTATCCCTCCAAACGAAAACGATCATCCATCCAGGGATGGGGGTCGCTAGTCTCATACCTAACGCCTGTTCCCCACGCTCTGCCTAAATTTGGGGGTTAGAGAAAGCTATCGGTTAGCAAGAATCTAGGCCTACCAAGTTAACTCATCCTCTTCGCCTTGGTACATGTCGTCGTTGTTAGGCGACTCGATGAATCCATGGGGGTTCACGGTGCTCCATGAGTCCTCGTTATTCATGTACCCTCGAATATTGTCACTGCTAAGTTCCTCGTGATCGGAACGGGCTTGCTGCCTCTCATATTGCTCCGACGTATCTCCTTGGGCAGTCTGTCCTGGTGGGTACCTTTAAAGACGTTAGGTCAACTATCATCATCATCACCCTTGGGCGTAGGCAGACTTACACAATAGAACCCTGGTAAACCTGCGTGGAAGAACCAGAGTCACCCGAGCCGGCTCGTTCTCTGTCGCAATGGACATCCATAGTCGGCACCTGCCCGGGCGGGTTGTCTTCTCCCATATCGTTATCGGGGTTCCATACGCCGAAACTAGATGGCGAAGGGGTCATTGGCTCGACGTTGGCGGTAATGGTGCTTGTGTAGCTGACCTGGGCAAAGGGGTATGATACACCGCTATCCGAGGCGAAGGCCGGGTAGCCACTGTTCGGATAATACGGGGCGGGCGAAGTGCTCGTGGGTGCTAGCGAATACAAGGGCGGTTGTTCGGAACTTGAGTACAGGTCGAACGAATTGTCGGGCGGGTATGGGTGGTAATTCGCGGAGGGCGGTGCGTACGCACCAGCCTCGACGTCATCCTCCTCTTCCGGCAGCGTACCAGAATCGAACGGATGATTATATGCAGAGGGGCCGAACGCAACATTACTCCGGTCCATCCCATCTGGCTGATAACCGACCGTGGATGCCGAGCTCACTGTCACGTTGGAGCTACTCTGAGTGTTGGCGGTACTGGTCTCACCAGTATGCGGAGAAGCGTACGAGTTGTCTGCTAGACCTACTTGACTCGTGGAATGTCCGGATTCATTTTGATGGTTCGAATAGACATTATCGTATGCAAGAGGAGGTCCGCGCGGAGGTCTACGAGGAGTTGTACGGATCTGTCGATGCCGCCGACGGTGCCCGTGAGATGACGCGGCGGGCTCGGGGTGGGTCCCTGACCTATTTGCCTGATAATGGTCCGACATGGTCTAGCCAGGCTTGGAAATGATTCGGTAATCGAAAGCTAATATGGCGGCGGATGCTTTATACGACGGCTGCTTGTCTCTGCCGAAGGAAAAGTCGAAGAGGGAGTGGGAGACCCCTTTATGAGTCCTAGGGCACTAGTAGGGCCACTTATTACTGGGGCGCGAACTCTCTCTACGCCTGATGTTAAAAAGGATGCCCTCACCTCTGGGACCGTAACATAGTCCAGTCCAATCACTCCTATTTTCCTCGTGCCGCCTTGTTGTGGAATGTGGGCCCAGGTCGCGGGCAACAGGCTAATGGATCCGGATTGGCTGTGGTGAAGGGAGCGCGAGCAAGGACAAAAGAAAGACAACAAGCAGCTCACGAAAACCCTACCCACGCATTGTCGCAATAACGGCAAACGAGAATATTTGGTTTGATGTGGCATCTCGACTAGGGATCATCTCGGACGTACGCTTGCTCCTGTTGATCTGAGGCTTGGATGCTATAAACTCCAAGGCCATTCGTGGTGTCAAAAGGCACATTCTGCCTAGCGCCAGGCGATACGTCGCAAGGTACGCCGAAGGGGGCTTGGATGGGATTAGACTGCCTATCATGCGATACGCGGACATTGTCGCACGCTGCAAAAGGCGGCCAGGCTGCGGTGGTGACAGCTAAATGGATCTACGGTCTATAGTCCTCTCAGGGATTGTTATCCTTCCAACCCGGGAATAGGTGTGGGAAGTAGGGCGTCTGGGGTTAGCGGCCGCAGGATGCTGTGAAAATTTCCGACAATTGGGTGCGAGACGCAGATGCAGTACACCTCTATTCCGTGCTTGTTTTTGGAAGTTGGGGGAGTAATCAATCTCTGGTACTCCTAAGCTAAATCAGATCCATCAGGAGCAGAACGCACGAGATGACCAAGCGGCTGATTATCAAGACCCGAACTAGCTGCAGAGCCGAAGCGCGGCAAGGATGGGAACGAAATGTATAGATGATCTTTCATACCTGGGTCCGCGTCAAGCCAAGAGTTGCGGAGGGTACTACCTTCTCGTCCCCCGCACTGAAGGCCACTCACTGCAAGAGGCCCTAGGTGACGCCTTAGATCACCATACTTGTGCAGGATACGCTATGCACTCTACTACCAGGTACCTATCCATATAATGGCCCTGGTTCGTAGTTAGAAAGCCACTGCATAGTGTCACTGTCAAGTCTCGGCTTTGGAGCAAACATATGGGTGCCAGGGGGGAGACTGGAATAGAAAGACATCGGACGCTCGCTCCTATCTAATGGCTGCATACAGTTACATTACATGCTGGGCTTGAGGTCCCCTGCGAAGATCCTAGCTGCAGGGGGTATCATCCGATAATATGGCCAGCCCGGCCAATCGCTCTATGCTCGGGGGTATTCTACGTGTGTAAAAAGCTTGCCGCGTCCGAGGCATACGCTTGTGGCTGTTCCAGAACTTTTATTTCGACAGTCCTGTGTCTTTCCGACCCCAAGACTGCCTCGTCCATACTTCATGGTTTATGAGAGAGCAATGATTACATTTTAGAGAAGCGTCTCGGGTGTGCGAAAGGTGGTAAATGCGAGATTATATCTACAAGGGTGGCGGACGTCATGGATTCAGGAGAATTTTATGTTTATTGGGTGGACGACGCAGCGACTGTCAGCATTTTTGCCCTTTTATTTTAGGCTACTCCAACCACTTCGTCACCTTTCAGCGAGGAAGTCTTGGGTCAATGCTGTTGATCTTCTTCTCCATCGACTTTTTCTTCGACCTTGTCGACTGGCGGGCGTTGGGAGTCTGTTCCACCCTCCTCCGGTACTCCTGGGAACGCTGCCCAACGTAAGCTTCGACCATTTTCTTCCGTGTCCGATCGCTGCCGCCCAACGTTGCAAGGGCGTCCTCGGTTAGCGGCACCTTCTCGGCATCGTCGTGCGGGTGGTAGCTATTGGATGTTTAGCGGAAAGATGGGGTCTCTAGCTAGACACTCCTTGACCACGTACCTCATGACTCCAATCTGTGTCCTATCTAGCAGAAGAAACCCCGCTATACGCCCAAGAGAGAAGAGAGTTGTCCTTGAACGTCCGTTTAGTGCCTGTCGAATGGTGTCGTCCCTGGAGCAACTAGAAATCTTCGGGGATATTGTACGGCTGTTGTCAGAAGACGGGTTGTCTGTCAATGTCTAATCCGGTGTGGGAGCTAGAGACACGGGGAAGAGACGTTCGGGTTTATATCGCTAGGGTCGGATTTATGTTGTCTGAGAAGCTGAAGAGCTTTGGGGCTGAGACAACGTTCATGACTGGCTGGTACTGCCTCCCCTGAAGAAAATCTGCCTAGGTAGGTTCGAGTCGGCCAATCGAAGACGACATGGCATCGAAGCTGGGTTCCGTTTGCTTGGTCGTCTTCTTTGACCTCCCGATTATAGAAGGCGAAGTCTTCGAGGCTGATTGATGGTATCAGATGGGTTGAGTCGTACCAGGTATGTTGTACTGCACCTGAAACGCTAGTGAGCAGGTAGGTATACTCGGTATGCTTCAGCCACTCCCCATTTAACCGCCCTGTATTGTCAGCTTACCTTCGCTCGTGCATAAGATCAAATGTCATCTCTCTATCTGGCCGGCAGAAGATATCGATATCGGTGTTCCTACCCATGGTATTGGTAGGTCTCCCGCTATGTCAGACTCATGTTACCCAAACTCCCCCGGGCGGTCCGAGAAGAGCCCTAACGGCATTGCTTACGCTACAATGATCGATGAAAGGATTCTTGGACCCCAAGCATAGCATTCTTGTTGCCTACGAGGATAGAGACTGTCAGTAGTAGGAGGTGATAGCTGCTTCTCTCGGAAAGGGGCGGTAAGAGGTATAACGGAAAGTAGAAGACATGTGACAAAGAGAGAAGAAATCGGGGTAATTCAACGGACTAGGGGACCTTCCGGGAGACCAGGGAACTCGAATGAATGTTCGCAAAGGCTCGCTTGGAGAGCCCGCTAGATCTCGAAGAGTCGCGGGTGAAGTCATCGTAAAAGGGGCGGTGTGTAAATGCAAGAGGGGCGGTATCTACAGACGAATAGAATAAATAATATTTAGCCTTGCATTCAGCTAAGAATAACTGGCGAGTCGAATTGGCCCATTTGTGGCAACACTTTAGTTAGACGTTCGCTTCCTGGGAGTATGATATGTGAGGCTTCAGGGTGATCACCTTTAGGGTAATCACAAAGATCTCGATACACCATCCCGGATTTTATTACCCTTTGCAAGATCAGCAAGGAGAACCCGCCCTTTCAACCCCTCATATGCACTCCACACAGCATTTGACGCTGTAGAAAAGGACGACGAACTAAGGTATGGCGGTCGCAAGAGAACACTGTTGGGGAGAGTAGCAAGATGGCATGCGGAATTAGAAAAGCAAACTAATTCCACTTATTCACACATGACCATTCTACTCTCGGGGCTTGTTGAGATCACCTCCCTTTCCTGGCCTGTGGCTATTGCTAACATCGTTAGCGGGAGGTTTAGTTACCCTGTCTCTCAGGTGTGAGGAAACCGGTGAATATGCGACGTGATCCAAATAGCAACCTTGGCTTGCAACCCAACTTCTGCTACGTCACGGTGACAGCAGATCGTTCGTCCACATTAAGAGCGCCACGCTGTTACCAGGTCCGTCCCTCGACATATACGGAACGTGCCGTCCTTGGCTATCACCTCTTGCGGGCTCGCTATATTCTCTAGCCCCCCCGAGGGTGATGTGCGCTACAGAACCAGGCATGCCATCCCTGTTGCATGACATGAGCATATGTACCTAGGTATGTTTAGCTACCATGACTATCTCGTCTATCCTCTTTTATCGTCATCCCTGTCCTCGTCTAAGTCACCGTTCCCTTCCCCTACCAATAAAAAGCAGTCCATTCGGTCACAGTCGGCATTTACATATCTTAGTATAGTTATATCGAATCCCATATCTTACTCAGCGACAGCATCTACCCCCTGTTGGTGATTGTGGTTCTCCATATCCTTGTATGGTTACACAGCTATTGAGTTCTTTTTCTGGCAATTGCATCATGGAGTGGGCGTAGAGAGATTCGACCGGGGTCCTACGTTAGGTAGGTTACCGCGTATTGTCATATCGTCTCTCACTTCCCCATGCGTACAATTAGCTTAATTAGACCTATTTCGGATATGTAGATAGGTCTCCTTGTCAAGGGTCTACCAGAAGCTGGAGAGATTAGGTACTGGACAACGTACATATCTTTCGCTTATTTCGGCTCCGAGTGGAGGATCCTGGATTGGGTGGCGTTGAGCTATGTCTGCATGGGGGTTTCAACGCTGGTAGGGTGGGTTGTGTGCAAATGTATCCTACCAAACTCGCCTCCGGCATGTTCAGAAGAGAGATTTATAAATACTACCTGGCACATCTCATTATTCATATGTTAGATGATGTACGATCGATGTGCAACGGATAAACCAAAGGAGGAAAAAAAAGCAATGGTACTGGTTCGCAATGGGAAAAGTAGTACAAGATTTCAAGATTCTGTCAATCTTGAAATCCGTGCCTCCCCCGCAACTATTTCTTTTTCGACGCCACGGCGTCCCAAGCGGTGTTTAGCAGAGATTAGCGTTGAATAATACACGCCATTAAGGGTCTGCTTGGATCACATACACATGCCATGCAGCACAAGCAACCACAGACTCGTTTGACGATTCCTCCGGTTGTGGCTGGTCGAACCTCCGCTTTGGCGCCGGGCTGAATAAAGGGGGGCGGACTACGCGGCTAACCGTCAAAGCGTGAGAAGGGTCCGGGCGGCAGCATGCTTTGACTTGGCATTCCTACCACCTACCATTATACGTTTCGTAGTTAGTGTATTTGAAAGAGTTCGTGATAGTCTACGTGAATCAATCGCGTTGAACTTTCTAACGTCTAGTTGTTGCGAATAGTTTCATACTTCCTCAAGCTACATCAGTCGAAGCTTATTGACGATGGGGTTCTATCGTTCTTGTATAAAATTGAAGAGTTTCTTTCCTCTCCTCCCTCTCGTCCATCTCTTCTACCATACCAAATTCTCTCCCGGATCATCCACCAACATTCCATTAAAGCTTCTTTACTACTACAAAAAAGCCTCAAAAATCACAGCCTTTTCATCTCGGATATTGGTCCCGTCTTAGCAATCCACTTACATTGCTACACTACCTTACGTACATTATACAACAGTACACTAACAACACTCACTTGATTACCGATTCAAGATGGACAGTGTCAGAACCTCGTTCCTGATTATCTCCGACACACATGGTGGAGATATACCCCATGCAGATCATCTACCTGTTGATGTGGCCATCCACTGCGGCAATCTGACCCAGGAGTCAACTATCGAGGAATTCCGCACGGCTCTCGAGCGAATTCAAGACATCCAGGCGTCATTAAAGATTGTCATACCCGGGAATCACGATTTCACGATGGACGTGCCTTCGTTCCAAACCACCCTAAAGAAGGCCTCTATGACTTTGGACTCGCCAGATGTTAGAAGCATATATGGCGACTTCGGCGAAGCATGGCAGATGTTCGACAGCATGAAATCCCAAGGGATCCACATCCTCCAAGAAGGAACTCGCCAATTCGAGTTGGACAATGGCGCTCTCTTGTCAGTCTACGCCAGCCCCTTCACACCGTCGACACAAGACGGTTGGGGTTTCAACTACAGCCCGGGGCAACGCAAGTTTGACATGCCTCTCGGTGTCGACGTGGCCATCACCCACGGACCCCCTCAAGGCATCATGGACTACACACACTCGAACAGAAAAGCCGGCTGCCCGAACTTGTTCCGCGCCGTCGCCCGCGCCCAGCCCAAGCTGCACTGCTTCGGGCACATAACCGAAGGGTGGGGGGCCAAGCTGGTCAGCTGGCGCGACGAGGTCGACGAGAAGTCGTGCCGCTTTACCGTCGCCGTCGACGAAGACGAGTCGACGGTGATCGAGAAGATCTCGACCCTGAGCACCACGAGGTTCGACACGGTCTCGCTGGCGCAACGCAAGCTCGACAAGCGGAACGAGCTGGAGGCCCGGGGATACGCGGCGGCGAGCCACTGCGCGACCGACGCGCGGCCCTTGCAGCCGGGCCAGACGCTCTTCGTCAACGCTTCCATCGAGGGTTCTGTCAGGGACATTCCGCAGAACTTGCCGTGGGTGGTGGAGATCGATCTACCACGCAAGTAAAACAGAGCGAGCGGACGGACTGGAAGCCAGCTACGGACTGGCCGGGGATGGAAGGATATCTGGGGACGGGTGTAAGCCACTACCACAAATTTACGGGATTGGGGAGAGACTGGACCTCGTGCTGTCCATACTAGGACCTCGTGTTGTCCGCAACTGGGCCTCGTGTTGCCCGCAAGCGTTTTTACTACATGTGCTTTTCCTCAAACGTCTTTACCGCAGACGTTTTGTCTTATTACTACAAGCGACTTTTACCGCAAGCGTTTTGAATTTCGAAAGGACAACCAGCTTTTGATCTGAAGCAAGTAGATAGTAAATACACTAGCTACTTCACACCTATCTTGACATTCATCTTATGTGATCACGTATGCCAGCTATTGCCAACTATTTTTCTCGGAGTGACCCTCCTATAGAAGGAGCTGATAGATGATAGGCCGTAGTTATGTGTAACCGTTTTTATTTCTCCTCTTCCCCATATTCTTCTTATACTCATTTCTTTACAAGATCGTCTTGTAGAATAATTGTCTTGATGCTACTATTGCTGGTTCCACCTTGTTTTCTTTTATATCCGTTTTATATCTGGCTTCTTAACGCCGACCCCTTTTTTTTTCTTTTTCTGCCGCTTATGTCGTTCGTATACATCTCGAAAGTCATAAATTTCAGTTGCTCATATTCAATAATCATGCCGACATCGGATTAGATGCCATTCTATCAAGGGCAATACTGTTTAACGTCAATGGCTGTACCTCTTATTCGCTTTCTTTCGTTTATTCATTTCGTACGGTGTGCTATCCCCTCTCTGGCAATTATACTACCTTATTCTATTCACCTTGTCTTGCCTCCATCGATTTGTATATCTTTTTCAATTTTTTGACTTTCTTTTCTTTTCATATAAAAAATCCCGTCTAGTAGGTATCTAACAGGTATCTAGCACTCTCTACTTCGTCTTTTCTTTCTTGGCTTCCCAGGTACGCATTGTTAAACATGATTTAAGCAAGCGTGTGTTTATCTTAGATTAATATTTGTTTTCTCCTTTTACCACAAGCCCACGAAACTTGCTTCTCATACACAAGTGGCCCATATATCTATCTCTAGCAGAGCGCATTAGTGTTCTTTCTCCCTTTGATTTCCTTACGGAACAACAGTTTCTTGAACCTGGGCACCTTTGAACTTTCTTACGTGATAGTATAAACTCTTTCTATGATTATACTATAGCTGGTTTCATTTCGTGTCACATCTAATACACTCTTACCCGGAATAGACCATACAGTAAGCATAAGGTCTTACATTGCTATTACGTCTAGCCAGTGAACTTACATTACCTTAAGAAATGTTATTGCTTTAGGCATATTGTCACTAAGCACTTCTACTTCCATGCTTTAACATGCGGCGACCATTGCGTCAACCTTGTAGCAAGTAACCAGTCTACGTTCCTTTTGGTTAGTAACTACCTGACCTACTTATTGGAATTATTAATGATGATACATGATTCTAGACCCAATGTAGCGAACAGGCACCGGTGACACCGTCGTGTTAGGTGCACGGGTTATCTTGAGCTGTAAGCTGCAAGCAACGAAAAGGGGCTGAACTAAGGAGTCGGCATAGCTAGCCCAGGGTATGTAGACGGACGGACCTTCGCCCAGTATCTTGGTATACTAATGGCGAAGTATTCGTGCTCTTACTTGGCGGTAGGCATTTGCGATGTCTTATTCTTGTTCTTTAAGGTATTGTAACTACCAGCGGCTATAGGACTCCGACGGTGCGACGCGAGCAGTGTCGTTATTGCAATGTAAAGACGTATGCGTAATGACGATTACATCTAATGATGGCGCTTCCGACACGAGGGCATGGCATCAGACCATAAGATCTTGTAGCCTGTCCTGGCTGTCGGCGTGTTTTTCTTCTACTTTTGAAGCCGGCCAGGGCTAAACGGTTCGTTGTAGTGCTAACGTGTTTGAACTTTGAATCCTAGACGACGGCAATGTTCAACGTTTACGCGATGTAGTACATGTCGTTACGCGTCAAGGAGAAAAGGAGGCAGTGACGCGTCGCAGGATCTAGGCTATAGGTACCTATTCGATCAAGGTAACACGGTGATTCGACTCGATGTATCAGGAGCGCTGTGATGGCTTCGTCCTGGAAGTTAATCTTTCGAGGCGATGCTCTTGTGGTTTGGCTTCTCCGAGATGCTGGGGCAACAGACAGTTGTTGATTCTTGATACGCTAGATGCGGGAACGCGCGACGGGTTTAGGCATTGTCTCGGCTTCGTGGTAGCTTTCGTCTACAGACGCGTGTTTCTAATTAATGGCACGTTAGTTTCCATCCATGCCGATGTTGATGGTCGGCGAGACATGTCCTAGATGATATTGACGACCCCTGGATGTTCACTTAGGTACTGTTGGTAAGGATGCATGATGGGTCTCGGTAAGGACGATAATAATATCGGTTGGTAGATGGATGCATGTATGAGTCGTGCCAACGGAATGCCTCTTGTTTGCCTGCTGCAACTGGCGGCGACACGAGGATGCGGTTGGCTTGATGGAAAATGCCGGTAACCTTTCATCATATGATGATTGTTTTAGCATCGGTTCGGCTCGGGTGGTTTTCGTTACAATAATGTGCGATTTGGTGGCACGTACGTTGGTCAAGAAATTTCGGGCTGCATCTTAGGGGGATGGGGGCAAGGTTTTAAGGGGTTCGACGCCTAATGTGGTCGAGACGTAAATAAAAGGGTCAGCATCGACGTTGCAATATTGCTACAGCTAGGTTCACTATAGTAAGGCTGAGCGAGTACCCCTTTAAAAATTTTTCAATCATCAGTTGTGTTGGAAGGAGTTGGGGGCTGTAATTGTTTCTACGCAGGTTGGCCTTTACACTATGGATGAAGTTAGGACCTGAGAAGGCGATAAAAGTCTCCCGAGCCAACAACCTCTTACTTGTTAGAAGGTGAACAGCCTAAACCAACATTCCGGCTGCCTCTCATGCAGGTCAAGGCCTCGCGAGCATCAACTTGCAATCATACGCCTCTCCAATAGGGTGGACAAGCAACCTACTGGATCAATTACGTGAACTCTTGGCTTGAGGATGGTTCTAGGTTCTTAGTCCAGTTCCAGTACCGAGGAAGTGTCGCAATTGGGTCGAGATAGAGTCACAGCGGAGGTTCGTGACTACCTAGTCGGAGCCGCAAACAGTGCATGGTCCCCCAGTCCTAGGCTCGATCTTGTTTCCTAGATGGGCTATCAAGAGGAAAACCATTCGACGCTTTGTTGATCCATGATCCTGGCGGAGTCGACCGTATGGTCACCTCACGCCCTCATCCTACACCAATCAAAGCTCCATGAAAGTCTGAGGAGGAGGAGTGGAACCCTCAGGGCTAAGTTAGGCGTCCATCCCGGGAGTCTGGTCCGCGCGAACACATGGTCCTGGCTTAATGTACCTCTCACAGTACTCTTACGGTGCTGGCTGTAACTCATACAGGGCCAAGCTGTTGGTGTTATTGCGACCATATTTCGCCGCACGATAAGTCGCATGAGCGGCGCTTTTATTTCTATCCAATGTTGGTTCCACAGACATTATAAGCATAACTAATATAGCGTTACATCCTGCTCTAAAGAAGGCATGATGAAAATAACTCCTCTTGATAGGTAGCCTTTCACGGGGGAGCGGACTCGGTTCCATAAAGGTTCCATAAAGGGGTCTAAGAGTTGGCCACACCTAGGGAATGACAGGCAGAGGCAAGAGATGGCGGGTGATAGCGCCACTTGTAGACAGCGGATTTCTCAATTAGTGTCTAGTGCTTCTTCTAATGTCGCTAGTGTTGCAGCTGCATACTAACAAGAGGAAGTGTTGGAAGTGTTGGTAGTCATCACTGCAGCTGAATACGACCTTGGGGTCAACATTTGCGGCTCAAGTGGATTGCGCCATTCTCGCAAGATCTCTTAGGTAAGGATAGTTCTAGACAATGCTAGTAAGAGCATTTATTCCCTGTCTTCTGTTTTAGGACATGAGCTTATGAATTGCATCCGTTCGTCTGCAGGACGCCACTATCGGCGATGATAGGGGTAAACAAGAAATCGCCGGGGAATCCCTTGCGAGTCATGCGTAAAGAACTGGCAGCTCGTCAATTGGCTTGCATAATATTGATTGGTGACGTGCTGTGATGTACCTAGCGATCGACTGCCGCTATCGCGCATCCCTGTCATCCGGTGTTTGCGGATCGTGGGAAGAGATTTCAATCGCCATCAGACATCAGAGAGAGGGCGGGAACATGGATAAAGTTGAGGCTCTTATGCTACGATGGCCCACCAAATGAGATGGGATGACGGGTTAATTCACAGATGACTGCGTATTGAACCGCAACGAATATGATAGATCCGGACGAATGAACATGTCGCACCTGCACGATAGAGTGTGTCAGCGATGCAGCCAGCAGCATCGTTCGCGATGGGGGCAAGGGGAAAGATGGTTACGGACGCACAACATATAGTAGAATGTGGGCCAGTCTCCGGGGAAGACCACTAAAATCATCCATGTCCACCTTCAGCGCATGAATCTCCACTCTTTTGGCGCTGTGGTCCCTCGGATGTACGCAATATAACCCCCCACAAATCTCCCGCTTTTAGCGCTTCCAGGCAGATCTGTTACCTGTGCACACTGGAGCTAACCCCTAAAGGCAGGCCATAGCCCAATACTCTCGATCCGTGCATAATGCGCATATTGTCATCGACAGAGCCGCATTCTTCATCGTGACTTGTCAAGGGAGAGTAACTGCCGTGCCACTCGGATCCGAGCTACCAGCTATCTACATTCCGGTCCGTATATAAATATTGCTTTTCCGTGCACGGCGCCGGTATCCTTTGAATCGGATATTATCCGACCTCTCGGGTTTACATTTTACCATACTAAATTCCATGTTTGGAGTCTTGACTAAGACCGGACTGACCATCTCTCTACAAAGATTGTTTATAATTCGAGTTTCAACTGTCGTGTAAACTGTTATCCTGTTTTTGTTCTATTTCTCACCAAAAACCTGTTGCGACAGCTGGCCTGCTAAGGTAGGTACGGTGAGCGTGAAGCTCGTCCCTCTCAACCAAGCACCCTCGGATGGCTTGGAAATTCTTCGGGGAAGCACCCAGAGTGTTTCTAGATCAACACATATGTTTTAATAAACTCATACATTATGGGTAGTCTTTAAGAAATCAAAAGTTTGAATGCACCCCCTAATGAGCGAGCCACCTTTCAAAGCGCCTACCCGACTCCGCTTTACGAATCAAGCATAACGAAGACTTCTCTGTACTACTCCGTATTTATGAATATCAAATGCCCATTATGACGTTACTTATTCTATGATATTCATTCACATTCTCATTTTCACCTTTCACCATTGTTCGTAGGGTTTCAGAGGAGCCATTGCGATTACGGGGAAGCAGACTCGCCACTAGGACTGCCACCCCTATCGCTTACGCCCAAGTTATCCTTCCCCAAACACAATTTCAGTCAAGGAACTTCTCGAAAGAAGAATTGATTACTCGGATGTTAATGGTATTTATCCATTCGTGGTATTCGTCGAAGAATGTGACGGCCTGCTCATGCTCCGTCACCCCCTAATCCACACTACCGTACATATTTCTATCCAATATGTTTTCACATGACTCTAGCAAGCAAATCAATTCGCACGAAGATGTACTACATCTATGCGGCATCATGATGGAGAACTCGGGGTTCCCGTGCGCTAATACCTTTAGTCGCTAGTGACTGGTTGGCGCGATTTATGTATGTATGTGGCAAGCCCCTTTTACCCGTGCACATTACATCCCAATGCATTCAATTGCGTCCGCCCTTCCTATACATACACTCAATCATCTTGAAATGCTATAGTTTAAGAGGCTTATGTGTAATCGATAGGTACCTCCTAACTTCAGTAGGCATCATGTCATCTACCCTGAGCTGCTGACCCCTCTGCTCCGAAAGACTCAAACAAGGTATCTTATACCCATCCAATCCAGTTTATTGATGTTATATATCGAAAGGCATACTGTACCATGCATCATACATCTTTGACTCTGTCGGACGCTGACCAGGGCAATGATGCTTTCCACGCCCGCCCGATAGGGGTAATCAGCGTAGCTCAAGCAATTACCTACTCACACCCACCGGAGTCAAGTTCCTTCACTGCACGTCAATTTCGAAAGAATATGAGATAATTGACTCTGATATGCAGTGATATAGATATGTTATGAAGCCGTTGCTATTCATGGCACTCGCAGCATCGCAGTCCACACAACCAGTTTAGGTACTTACCTACCTTCTGCACCACGAACTATGATCCACGACAATTCTACGTCTTGATACACCGCTGCCATGGCTCACTTATGCCTATGTTCCGGCACTCAAAGCTTTACGACATTATAAATAACAGCGACGTAGAACATATGGTTGGAACGGGCAGAACGAATAATCTCCGGAATAGGGGTAGCAACGAACCCCTGAGTCTACCTTAGGTATGTGACAAGCACCCGTTCAATCGCAACCAAATCAGTACCTGGCCAGAGGGTATTTCAAATCCAGTATACTCAACATTACATTACAGTCTTAAGCATCGATACCAGGCCTCAAACATGGATGTCCTCCCTCATCCCCTACGCTCTAGCTACAATATTCAAGTAGTAGAGAAGCGGATTCCTCAAAACTCGATACCTCACTGAAAATGACCCCGTGGATCAATTTACTAACTTGAAAATAGTATATGAACCATCTTTGACAGCATGTTCGGCAAGGCTCGACGTGATCTCTTACTCCCGTGAACCGACCACCATGGCCAGAGGCAATTTACGCTACGCCGCAATCTCGCATCCACGGTCGCAAAGGATTTCACAATGAGAATTCAATCAATCGAAATTTATTTCTCTGCTAGAATTAACTCGGGAGGTCCATGCCACTCATATTTCCGAGTTTCGGGGCTGGAAAATGACTGCAACACCCCTTGGCTCCGATGGGCTGTACTTCCCTGGTTGGAGGTTCCTCAACGGAAGGACAGGTTGGATCGCTTCCAGCGCACTTGCATAGTGGCTTTCAGGCAACGGCCGTCACATCATGCCGCCATCAGGCCGCTGTCGGTTGAGTTCCAACGTCAAAATTGAGCCTCATTGCACAGTTTCCTATCCCATGCGTCAAATTCCTTCCGCCTCTTCGGGTCGAGAATAAGGTCCTACCTCGTATCAGAGATACTCCGATGGTCGCCTGGCGAGTCCACCTACTCACTGTTGAGCCTCCAAGCATACGTTGCAGTCGGCGTATGCAGTCCAATCCGAGAGAAGAGATATTCGGCGAAGAGGTTTCACGGGGAACAGGCAGTTCTCTTCAGGGTCGTACCCGAGGCGCTCGGGACCCGATCCTGAAGCCAGGGTTGTCCCAGGATTGTCGAGGTTGTCTCTCTTCTCATATAGGTCAAAATCCTATCATCTCACATCATCCTCACCCCTCTTCCTCTTCACCTTAGAGAGATGTCGAGAAAAATTTTTTTTTTTCATAAAGGGACTGCGTGTCGCAGACCAGGCGGTCTGGTAATCCAACCTCTCGTGCCGCATCCCTTGGTCGCCTTACCCAGATATTCTCGTCTTCCTCGTACGAGGTATCGATCGCACTGTTTCGATCAGAGTCCTAAGGGATTGTCTTTGTCCTCGTCTCAATTTCAAAAAAAAATTTTGGTAGAGTCACCGATGCTATTTTTGGTGATGCGGCTGGCAGATCGATCGAAAGGATTGCGAAGACTGAGACTTTCCAAATATCAATATCAACGGTAGCATGAAGCCGATAGGATGGGGGCTTCTAGCCTCGTTGATTCCCAAGTGCCTCGAAGTTCGCAGCCTCCTCCGTCACTTGAAGCTGACTAGCAGGGATAGGGGTAGTGTTGCATTTCAATCCGTTTCCCCCTCCCTGAAGGTGTTCTTCGCCTTGAACTCACCGAAGGATTGAGTAGATCGTGTAGTTCCTCCCCTTGCCGTTTTTCGTCTATGGCGTAATTCTGTTCCAATACATCGCCATCATAGTTGCACTTCGATAGCGAAATATGCATTTCTTCGACGCACCGTGTCGGTTCATGCTAGCTGCTAGCGCTACTGCAATCACCATCGCTGATGCACATCACCCTTTCAGGCACTTCGGATGACACATCACACCCACCAATTTCGAGTTGGTTCCCCTCGCAACCACCCCATGGCCCACCATGAGCCTACGCTACTCCAACAAGAAACAGAGAAATTGCATTTCATGTGTGGCTACGTCGCGGGCGGCTGTTTTAGAATGACCTAAAATGTCTTTTTGGAGGCAGGCGGATCGCGATGTCTTATAAAAAACCTGATGCCTTTGCACCCTTCAGCCTGTCTCAATGGAACTTGTTTTTATTGTGCCATAGACGTTGCAAGGCGACGCGTCCGAGGCAACTTGCTCATTCATGCTCTCATGGGTGTCCATCTACGTCTTACATCGCTGCGCGGCGGGCATATACTTTTCAGGCGACGTCGCTGACATACTCCCTGCAGGGCCCCCGGCATGGGCGGCGTGGGGAACATGCTCGCCTACCTAGGTACCTACATGGAAGTGCAGGATAAGACACCTTATATATTTGATTGATGGGTGAGATATTTTCCTTGTAGTATTATTGGTTACCTCGGTCTTCCACCAGATCCGGCCTAACCTCTGCTGAAAGGGTTCCGTCCGCCGAAGACGGAATCTAGATTGTCTGTCACACTCGACGGCTTATCGTTCTTTCGGTGAAAAAGTACTTGAGTGAGCACTTGGTATACCTACATAAGGCTCGTGGAGCCCATTAGTTCTTACACTCAAGAAAGCCGTGGCTCGCAAAGTGCATCCCGCTCTAAGCGTAATCTTACGTACGGGTGCATATGATCATGAGGCCAAAGAAGTCCCGGATGATTGCTTGCAAATGAATATAGGTAATCTAAACGAAAGATATTAGATGAGAGGCGTTTTCGATAGATAAGCCATTGTCTTTCCTTTGAGACATCTCATGTGAGAGACCGATAGAGGCTTTTAGGTGGATTGTTGCCTCAAGCCATTTTATGTAGGTAAGCGAATATACGAGGATGGCTTACAGGTACCTAGGTATGTACCTAGGTCTATAATATAACAGCATATCTTATAACACGCGTGGTTTATCGCATATACCTGCCGTGATCTATGGTTCTGCCTTTTTGAGATGTATCCCATTTTGTTGAAAGGCTACCTGTTGATTATATTTGTACATATTGACCTCAGTGATGCCGAAGTGCGTTGTACCTTAGGTAGGTACATACAGCCGGGCGGAAAGAATTGGGGGCGTGTAACTTGAACCATGTTCGGCTAGGGCCCACCAATTAGAAGAAATATGCATCAATGTTATGCATAGATTGCATGCAAGACAACGGAGCAATGGAAAGGCACCATCTTCCCAGAACGGAACTACCTAGCCTAGGCACATATCTCGCCTCTCGGACTACAGTCGCATCAAGAACCATTCGATCCAACACTACAATGCAACCATATGTTAAGTATGCACGCATTTAATACCATTAACTATTAAAGTACTATATATCCCATGGTAATAATACAAAACGCCCAACACTGGTAGGAGTCATGAATTGCATCAACATAGTAATCCATCAAACGAGTGTAGTGTGTTGCGCTTCGCACGCCAATGGGAATCGACCACCAGTTCCATACCTAAACAACCTATTCCCAAATTTTATATCCACCACCTCTTCTTCTCTCCTGTTGGGTATGTCTTGCGCGTCTCCCTCGCCCGACTCTCGAGCGTCGTTGGGGGGGCACGTGCATAAATTGTGGCTGTGTTCGCTCCCGAAGCCTTAACCGAGCGTCTATTTTTGGCTGTCATTCTTCAAGTCCAACTCCTTACTGGGAGAATCGGATATGGTCTTTGATCACCTGTGGATCAGATTGGTGGCGTGGGTTGAATCGCGACACCGGCTGCCTAGGTAGCTGCCCTTCTTGGGACTGTCTGGTCGAATCATTTGACCCGCCTAATTCGTAACCCTGAACACCTTCAACTAGGTCTCGGCGCTAATACTCTTTGTCGATAGCGGAAGTCCTCATCGCTGACTAGGTACGCGGCCAGGCAATGGCGGTTCACAGGGCCACCATTCGATTGCCTTCGCTGACGTCAACCATATAGGGGTGACCGAGGAAGAAGACGGTCCGATAGACGCCGACTCTGCAAAAGCACCGTTACTCCAGACTGGCTCAATATAGGAGAGCGCGTTCGTTGCTTCGTGATAGGCATGAAAGAAAATGGAATGAAATAGTAAAATACTAATCTAGAAATGATAGACCAACCTCGTCGACGAGCTAATAGGTATTTATGACGTGAGGCTATGTGTTGATACGTTGGTGTCAATCTTGGAGAGCAATTGTATCAAATAATACTTCAGGTAGGTCGCAGCATCCGACAAGAGTATGCGGCTGCGTGAACAAGAAGCCGGACACACGTGAGGGCCTGACAGTACGCCTCGTAAAACGCCTTTAGACCTTAGTCTCGTGAATGTGTTGAGATTGGGAGACCATTGAGCGGATTAGGCATAGTTGGTTCAATGAAATATCATTGCCGAATGATTGGCTTGTATGCCATTTCTTCGTCGATATCCAACATGTCTTCGTCCTTTTCAGAGGTGTTCCCTACTGAAGTAGCGGAATCAAACGTAGAGATGCGCGATGCTGGCTCAGTAGCTTCGGAGGAGTTCATCATTTCGGCGTCTTCGGCAACGTTACCTAATTCCTTCTCGTAGTCCGACACGACACCAAATTGATGCGAAGTTTCGTCGTAGGTGAGCCATTTCGCAGACTTTGCAATGCGACACCCGAGCCATAGAATCCTTTCCTTGCGGTGATCGGTCATAGATGCCACTTCAAAGTATTTCTCATCATCGTCAATCTTATCATTAGAAAACCAGTCCAGAGGAAAGTACTTCTCCACCCATACGAGTCCCTTCATTGCGAAGTCCTCGGGCAGCGGACGAGGCGCTGGTTCTTTTTCTTGTCTGGGAAACTGCTCATCTTGGATTCGATGATGCTCCCGATAAGATAGGAGAAGCGCATTTAGCTGGAGAGAGACTAGTTTCCACGGGAATCTCTCCTCTATGAGTAGCATTGCGCCGGAGTAATGTGAGAGATGAAATATAAACACCAACACTACGTGTAGGTATGGGAGAGTCTAGGGACAGAGTCGGGTCAGCGCAGTAACTTAAACATACCGAAGGAGTCGAAGGCAAGACTCGCCCCTAAGGAGTTGGGGTATGACTCACATTCGGATCACCGAGCCTACGTAAGACGACATCACATGTGCCCTGGAAAAGTTTGAGTGCACCCTCCTCTGTTCTGCTGGGCTTGTACTCGAGTGAAGCTTTGACAATATCCGTGCTGGGTTCAGCTGCTTCCTCTGTGTTTTGTGGGTGGATTGCCTTCAATATGGCACTGTCGTCCTGGCCATAAGAGAGGAGCGCACAGCAGATTGAAATGGCGATATAATATCTATCCCAATATTAGTATGGGAAGATCAAGCTCAGATGTGACCATGAGAATAACTGACCCAGATTCCATCCACTTTCTAGTAGTTCGACCAATATGATATCCTAGCATATCGCAGAAGCTATCAACTGTTGCGACAAACTCGTCGGATAGTTTGTTACTAAATAGGATGCCGTTTGCTTTCACAAAAGCCACGTCAATCGCTATGAATCGAGAATGCTGGGCACTGTTGGGGTCAAGGATTGGGTCAAATAGAGTCATGATCGATTCTCGGGCGGAACTAAAAGGGATGGGAACGCAAAGGGACTTCGCGTAGTAATATAACTGCTGGAGGGGATTGGGCCGGGCCAGAATCGCAAGATGATGGTATAGCCGTCCCGTTGTGGGAGCCTTATCAGAGGCTTTCGAGTACCAATGCCTGGATACAGAGGTCCAGACCTCCCTGTCCCGAATATCGTCGTCCTCAATAGCCATTCTGCAGTACACCTCGTTAGTTGTGACAGACCACACGGCCTACCCTACTGACCTATATCTCCCCAAATCACCTAGACATTCAATCCACGTATCCTCGAAGGCCGGCACGGTTTCATATAACAAGGCCATCATCGAGTATGCCAGATAAATAAAAGTGAGCATATGCTCTAAGGAGTGCGGTAGCCGGTGGCGTAATAATTCGAGAAAAGAATGGATGCCATGCCTCCACATGCGAGCTGGCATAGCATACCTCGACGCCAGCCGTCGTAGTGCTTGGCTTGCTGAGGGATGCTGGGAGGCCAGAAAAAAATCATGGTGCTCATGCAGAAGTGTTCTATGCAAAGCTATTAGAGCTTGCCACTGCTCATTATTGAGCTGAGTCTCGCTCTGAGAGGACTGAGCGTTGTCGACTTCTATACACTTAGACTCGACCATGACGAGACCGGCATATATGCCCTTGACCTCGGCAATTAGCTGCTCCTGACTGATGGGCCGGGTTTCGGGTTGCTTGATGAGTCTAGTGGACTCGACATCATCCTCGACAGAGTCCATTCTCTTAGTCTGAGGCGAATTCCTTAACTGTCTGGACGCTGGTAGTCTCTGCGGTCGCGGCGAGGAAGTAGAACCACCATCCTCTGGATTCCAGAGCTTCCCTGGCTGGGGAGAACGTATAAAATCAGGGTCATTGGTCATGGCCTGTCCAGGGCGAGCACGTGATCGTCTTAGTGGGCTGGCAGACCTAGGCCTCCCCCTCATGGACGAGGCTGGGGACTTTCTTCTCTTATATGGACTGAGTTCATTCCCCTCAACCTTTGGACCTGACGTGTCTGATTGCCCAACCCCTGGATCTTGGGACGAGGCCGGTTGCTCCGGTCTCCAGCAGTGTCAGCAAGTTCGAGCCAGTCGATGGAATGAAACTAACCTTCTAGGTGCATCGCTACTCCCATTTTTTATTTCTTGAATAAGGATAGAAATATTTTTGTGATGTAATAGATCCTTATGACGTGACCGGATATGCACGCTTATCCGTTCATCAGTACTGGGGAATTCGTCAGTACATCCCGGCAGCGGGCACTGCAGTTTGGACGCCCTCCTAAGGTAATTAGTAAAGGAAGTAGCAACATCCTTCTGATTCTGAGGCATGTTGGTTGAGAGTGCGAGGTTGTTCTCCTTGGTTTGGCTCGAAAAAAGAGCTGTAGATGTCAAATCGGTTGGATCAATCGTCTTTTATCTCTAAGGAGGATTGTTGCGGCTAAGCTCATGAGGTGTGTTCAAAGGGACAACCGACTCAGACTCATGGACTGAGTCTGAACAAAGTGACAATTGATATCAACACTAGCTGCATGTGCTGTGGTGCATGGAAGCAAGATCAAGGTGACTTTGCTAGAAAAAGTACTTGGTAGTGATTCAGTGATGATGACAGTCAATCTCTTGCGCTGGAACCGAAGATCGGAATCGCCTATGACAAATTCAAAATCAGTATTCAGTCATCCACAATGGATTTCAGAAGAAGTCAAGGAATCGACCCCGTTTGCTTCTGTGGAACATGGTACGGCGGATTCGGTAGGCCGCTAAGATGAAGAGACAGACAGCAGAATGGAATATGGAATATGGAATATGACATGTGGTTTAGATCGGAGAAGAGACGGGGGTACGTACATACTGCAAAGAGAGGAGGGGTCAATTCAATTCCATTTAGTCGAACGTCTAGCTTTGGGGGCTTTCCATACCTACTTGCACACTGGGCATAAATAAAAATATGAGCCCACTAGTGCATTGATCATTGATCAGAACAATTTAGGTAGATTTCGCTCGTCAATAAGAAGACTGACTTGCAACTTCTGGCTGCGGGTCGCTCTTTAAGTGCTCTCTCTAAGAGTACTCGCAGGTTCGGTCTGGTACGCCAGCCTTATAGGTAGTGGTTCGCGGATGCAGTACTGTGCACATTGTACCTAGTAGGAACAGAGAATACAACGTAACCCCCCCCCCTGTGTGAGCAGGTACCTAAGTACATATAAAGTGGAGAGGTTGCCTTGTGGTTCGCATACCAACTTGCGGCTCTGCGAATCTACCAGTCCCGATCCCCTCCCCCGAACTTGTCCTTTTCTCGATCATTTACCTCTGAACAGAAAACTTGCTACCGACGAGATTCTACTCGAACAACATCAATTCCCTTCCCGTATCCATAGCCACCCTCGATCCCACGTCCCTCCCTTGGCGTATCGAAATAAGCAGTTAATCCCTTCAACGTACCCAAACAAGCATCCCAACGAGCGACGGGCGTCCGGCGACGAGCGAACGAACCCCTTAGATAAACCAAGGCGTGATAATAGGAAATAAAACATGTATAAAAATCAATATGCTAGGCAGCAAGGGCTTGCCGGAATGAGTCAAGAGCCACAGTCATAACGTGCACCGTCGTCAGCCATCGACTACTGCAAATTTTTCGACTTCGTCAAGATTTCTCGTAGAGTCGCCCTGAAACGCGTAGATCAGGCAGGCCACACATACCTACTATGCACTGTAGCCTGAAGTTGATGGAGTCAACCATGTGAATAACGCTCTGGCTTGGTAGCCCTTAACGAGGTATTCAGCCGGGTCTACGGTAAGCTCGCTAACACGGGGGATGATCAATAGTTCCACTGAGATCGATGACAAGATTCTGTCTGTTACGAGGCTTTCGAAGGGAAAAGTGCCGTACGCTTCATGAAAAATAACACCGAAAGATAGAAAATAGGGTGGTTCGTATGGAATATTAGGGTCGCGCCCTAGAACCTAGGTACAATTGGATACCTTAGGTATGCATTTTCGGAGAATGTGGATATATGTGTAAATAGCCACACTATTCAACAGGGCGAGAGGGGTTTCAAAACCTGGGGAAGGATGGTCATAAATACTCTGTGTACCTATCTGACCATAACGCATCTTGTAGGACTTATACTGACCAAACACGGTAGCAGCAGTGGGTCTCTGCGGCTCTAGGTAGTATGCGGGTCCATTCCCTTAAGTTTTGGGGGCCAGAGCCTCATCAGAGTCTACCTACATGATTTCTCCTACGCCGACGTCCAATATCTTGGAATGGTAATACCTAACCTGCGTTATCTTTGTCGGAATGCCATCGCCTACCTGTAAAGTTCGGACCCCCATTCTTAGTCCTAGAAACAGATACCGAGAACGCGATTAGGATCAAAGCCCGGCCTCACCAAAAGGGCAACAACAAAAGCCGACATGCGGTTAACTGCTTCAAGCGGTCTTGAGCACGAAGTATACACGCGACTAGGTCATAGTTCGACCATCACCGAAAGACGCCCTCGCCTTCCTTTCAACCCTCCACAGCCCTAGGCGGCATTCGGCCACTGTTCGACTGCGTATACGACCTACCTAGGCAATGAATACGCTGGATAGTTAAACTTAGGGCGCTACTCTGGATGGTCATATACGAGAAACGACTGGAAATAATAAGGAACGGCGCGAAAGGACGGCGCGTTTGGCTACCTAGTCCAGACTTCTACCGACCGGATCTTATATGTCCCCTCACCTTAATTCCTCCGAGGTATATTCAATGCTGTCTGTCGGTATCAGCAGGTAACGCAATTAGTCAACGGGTCAAAAATTTTGCATTTCCGCGGCAATACTGACGACAACCGTGGAAGCTGGGAGGAGTGCCTTGATATGTGGCTTTACATCTACGGGCTGTCATCGGGATTGCCGAGTCCAATCATTGGTGTCGCCCCTCCCAGCATTAGCCACATCCCGATGAGTGTATCTAAAGACATGCCTCCTCCATCAATCAATCTTCAGCCAACATGATTCAAACAAGCTGACAATATAACTGAGCTCGGAGGCTGTGCCTATACGGAAGAAATTTCGCCTTTAAATGAATCATTCGCCCTTTCGATCTCGTCAGCAATCGGGTAAAGGGTCCATCAGGTGGCGACTCTTCTAAGCTGAAAAGACGGTCTCTATAAGCGCATGCGATTCCTTGGAGATAGCACGCCATTATATTTCTTTGCTTCAGCTTCGAAATTGCTTCTCCTCGGGTCAATCACAAGCTACGAAAATGCCACGTTGAGGTCGTCGTCAGGTCGTCAAGATCATAGTCCGATGTATCTGCCGTTAGTGGCAAGGGTGGCTGGCTGTCTAAATTTTCTTCAAATTTTTTATCCATGATACCGAGCTCACAGGCTCGCCCCTTCGCCTTCGGCGATGATATTTATTCGCACGTGTTATTTTCTCTCCCGAGTTTACGAGCTTCGGTCTAACACATTTACACTCTTACTCGCGCTTTCTGCTCACCGCTTACTATTTACTACTAACGACTGCAGCAGCTAGTGTACAGCCCCTTGTTTTCGCCGATTTTCGTGCCTAGGATGAAAGAATTTTCAAGCGGTGAAAAAGGATTCCAGCCAATCTTCAGGTGTGCCTACCTAGGTACCTTCCTAGGTAGGTATCCACTCAGGGGCTCCTCGGTGACGGATTCGACGCATATGGTAGGTGTGGTATGAGTCTTTGGTTCTGGAAGCACCTTGGCGTAGATCTTCCATGGATCTTTCGCACAGCCTACGAGAAGATATTCAATATCCAATGACTAGGTTATGGGTCGCCGGAGATTTTCGGAAAGCCGCATCAGGTGTGCGTCACGTTTGGGCTTTGAAATCCAATGGATGACTCAGGTGGGATTCAAAATCAATATATCGTTGCCTAGAGGTCATAACATGACTACCTAGACTTTCAGCTTAAGTTTGGATCAAGTTGGGGACAAAGAAGTCCATAGGCCAGGCGGCAACGATGTTTTGGTCTATTCCCGGAGTTAGCGTGGGGGTAGAGTACCTGAAACGAAGAAGACATTCACTAATCCCATCTTGACGAAGCGAGGCTGCTGCCTATCGGTGAGGAGGTGTAAAGAAGGCATCTCGCCTTCACAAACCATGTCCCGAGGCATGCCACGTATCGGGAACTCGTCTACCCAAAGATCAAGAGCGGTGACTGAGCTACATGGTTGGAATCAGACATTAGTTCTAAGGCAAGCAACGGGTGTGAGCGTTTGCTAGTCCGCTGGCCATTCTGCCTACACGGGAAGGCGCATGTAGACTCATGTCTCCCTGGCTGATCTAGGCGGCAGCTGTACATACTAACGGAGAGGGTAGATCACTAGGCTGCAATGCCAAGAGTAGACATATTTGAATTTGTGGTCAAGCGATCCAGGAATGGTCGAGGCTGCTATGATTGTGGGGTTCATGATAGTTGTGAGTTTCTGACATTGCCAACCTGTCATGAGGTCAACCAAGCCATGAGGAAATAACAGACTTGTTGCACGAAGAGCTATGGACGTGTCTGCCACCAAGCTCCGGATACATACAAGGAGCGGCCATCCTAGTGGGAAGGGGTCGAGGCCCTGACAAATCAAGCATGGTTTAAACATGAATATGGGTTTTAGCTGTCCATATTTTTGAGTCACTCGAACGCTTGGCCGTAAGGGGGTAACACTTTGGTATTTTTAAGTTGATAATATATAGTATTAATACATATTTGCCATAATAGCGGTCTACCCGAGACTCGGAAGCCTCACGAGCATACATACCTAACCCAGCCTCCTTGCCACGTGATGTAACAACGGAACTCTTGCTTACAGAATCAAATTATTGCTAGACATTTAATCATTACGACTTATTGCCTCCAATCTACCTAGAGAGGAAGTGTTCGTTGGGCGGACCGGGCCGGTTGTCTGGTCAGGAGACAAGCACGATACTAATCTCACCACGTCACCACACCAGCTATGTAAACAAGCCACGACACCAAGACCACGATCAGCACACATCTAGTTGCCTCGATTTCAATCTCTTCTGTTCTTCCTAGCAATCGAGGAGCTATAGTACACAGTGAGTTAATAATACACCTCACCTGCGCATCGTGAAGTCAATCGGGCCGTGCCGTGACAGCAGATAGGTATATGCATGACACCTAAACCGCATCACTACCTAGCCGTCTTATTAGACGGCCAATATGAGGCGCAATCTTGGGGCCTATCGTCGAGAATTGCCAAGACGGGAAGGCCCAGTAGGGCTGTTGTTCTCCAGAAGCCACCAAATCCTCTGTCATGCTTCATCCTTGCACTTAGGTACACATACCTACCGGTAGGCATCCTAGCATCAAACGCCCTTACAGCCTTATTATGGCACTCATCCAATGTAGTAACCTTATGTCCTTATGGAAATCAGCATTCCTCATCCTGATTGTTGACTCCTACTATGAGTTACATGATTTTATGTTTGAATCTGTGAATGTAAACATGCATATCTGAAACCTGAAACGATCTGATAGCCATTCTCAATGCCTAGGCTGCTATTGGTCATCGCATGGTTTAGAGATTGTGATTCATGCGTGACATAGTGCCTTCAGGATCGAGAGGCCGTTGTCGGAATAAAGTTATCAAACGTGTCTTGATACGCCTGATCCATGTGGTCGATCTCGGCTTTCATAGGTATATAATAGAGGATCGTATTCAGCCCCCGAAAAGCGAGGCAAGCTGGTTAACCTGTGGTCGTTTGCAATTTGAAACGACCGCAACCACTTTGTTTCGGCTCCTTGTTCTTCGGTACCGGTAGGTATTCAGGTACGTAAGGTATGTATGTGTCAAAATTAGGTGTTCACAATATGAAATGTGATATATCACGCCGGATTGCCTGAAAAGCCAGAGTTTGCGACGTGCCGTATCGTAGCCAATCTAAGACTTGCATACCTACCTCCTACCTAACAGAACCTTGCTAGGAGGCGTTGATGTCTGCCACAAGGCCAATACGGTTCCATTCTCGCAAAGGCCACCATACATAACCTCTCTAGATATCTAGGAGGCATGCTTCCACGGCCCAAGGCATGATGCAGCACTATATACGGTGGCGTTTGATCACATCACAGGCTCTTACATGCCTGGTGCTTATGGCCTATACAGCGCCAACGGTGTTTAAACTATGTTACTGTCTAGATCCTCTATTCCCCCTTTGATATCAAGGCAAGGCAAGCAAAAGCAAAAACCTCTGCATGGTAGCGACAAGTCCAACTTGTGGCTTGCAGCTTGGAAAGGTGGCAAGTTCTAATCCGTATGGTTGGTCATAACTCATTTATCATTATAGTAATTGACCTATAATAATTTGATGTGGTAGTCAGGGCAACATTTGTGCAAGCATCTTGCTATCCAATCGGATATGCAAGGTAATATTTCGTGCGGCAAGCTGACAGATCCTCGCAAGTCTCTATCGCTAGTAGAATTTCTAAATTCACAGACGTTTTGGACCAAGCCACATGCTCTGCACAGAGGATGTGGACGATTAGATCAGAATGACGTTTCAGAACTTTTTGCCCATATCTCATTGTTCTATTATCTACCCGGTGAAGAGATACATAACTACCTGCATCTTGCCGCCGGCCATTGAATGTGAGGTGGTATTCACGGTAGGTTACTTTTGTGCAACAATATAATATTCAAGATATATGTTAGGAAGTTCGCCTTCTTTCTATTACTTTGGCTCTCCCATTCCGAACATTTCTTCGCCCGCCACAAGCCTCGGGATATACCTCATTCTTGTTCAATTCAATATCATGTTGGATGACGACGTTGGGACTCGGGTGTGTGGTCTCTCTCTGATCCCGCGAATTCTACAGGAGCCAATATAAATGTCTATTGGGGATGGGGCTATCGAAAATGGTAAGCCAAAAGACAGCAATGACGCTTCCAAGGCTGTTTGATATTAACCAAGTACCACTATAAGTTTGGTTCTGGAAGTTGACTCTCTGTCCATCACGTCTCGCCCGAGTGCGTACGACGGTCCCGCCCTTCCAACCCGACGGGACATACCAACATCCCGATTCCCGCAGTTTTCTACTTCGTGCCACGACATCAATCAATAAGGCTGAGGGTGACCGCAGCATCTTCTAGCTTTCGGGTCCTCTCCGGTTGGACAGCGTGTAGGCACCATGCCAGTCTTTCCAAATGACCGACAGTGGAGTCCAAGATAGCGTAGGACAGGTGGAAGAACAACCCCATTACACATGTCCTTCGAGAACTGCTCCTTGGATGATGCTTGCGTTCCCCGTCCCTTAGTGAAAGGCAGACGAGCTAAGGTAGCAGGATGTTTGCTAACCTGTGCATGATCGTCGCCTAGGTCTCACAGGAACAAGTTAGGCAATGGCTGAAACGACTGCACTGTCTTTTGGTACCAAGGCAAAAGGAGGTCTAGGCCCGGTCTAGGAGTGTTTCCATGTCTCTATGATTGGAACCCGCTGCAAGATACGTACGAGACGGGCTATTAGTCCCGAGGTTCCTTCGCCGTTCCAAAATTCTAGGTTAGGCGGTGTGCTACTCCGCTCACTAGTCCCGATGAGAAGTAATCGTGGATTACGCCCTGCAGAACCACACCCAACGCCCACCAATATATGTTTGATCGACGGGACCGAAGACCGATTACCGGACATTCTACGTCGAGCCAATGCACGATGTCAAGATGGATGATGCCCAATCCTTGTGTGGACGTAAAGGCAGTCGACGAAGGCTTGTAGGCGGGGTCGGGTCTTAGTTTGAGTCCTTTCGGTGGATACAAACAAGCAAGGGACATGGGGACTTTTGGGTGATCTTGTCGGGCTCCGTGAGGGGTCCGGTGTTGCTGGGCGTCAGGACCGCGTAAGCAGGGCAGATGGAAGACGTCGTGCTATGCTTGCAGATTGCAAGATGTTGCGAGCGGCTGTAGCAAGTCGCGAGATGTTGGAGGGCGGAGGAAGGCATTCAATGGTGTGGATTCACAAGTCAATCTTGATTTTTGATAGGGCTGATTCCACTTGCACTCGGGGCTAGCGACTGTGGCTCGGTATACCTATCTTATCTAAATCTACCAAGTTGTGGCAGTGGTTTGTGCTGTCGCTTCAAACCGAATATGACAATCGTTCGTTAGATTTCTACACCATAGTTCAGTTTAATAAGTTCCCTCTTGACATCTGTGTACAGTCAATGTTAATTGCTTTAGAAGCCATGATGACTGGAAATACTTGGGCAGTTGGCAGCGCCGAACTGTCTGTCCAGGAGAGTGAGCTCGTCGGCATGGGTAGAATCCTCTACGGTGGCTATCTACCAAGGCACCTTAGGTGACTGACAAGTGCTATAATGACCAGCACCATAATTACCTGTCTAACTGCTTGTCATATCGAGTGTCCATTTCGGATATGTATTGTAGGAAGCTGTCCTTCGATTCGCGCAAAAATTAGAAAGCAGGGATGTATTATCCGGTTCTAAGGAAATTTCCGACGTCTTGCCATTGGGACTATCATATCATGCTGTGCACCAGGTAGGGAAACTAACCACTACATTCTTAAACACGCAAATGGACCATCCGAAGTCACACATGGTGCAGTCGCAATATGCTGTGTAGATCTTGTCTAACCAATTAATTACAGATGTAACCACCTAATTTATCGGGCATCTATGCAGATGTGAGCTTGTAGGATGAAAGGATCTAGGCAGTATATATAACTCGAAGGCAATTGCCAGAGCCGAGTTGTGATGCCTACTGGTCCGAAGGATTATCTAGCGAGACATAATGATGCAACATAAACATGTCTTAGGTACCTGTGCCATATAAGCAAACTTGGAGGTTATCTCGGCCAGATAAAACTACTCGTTGGTTGTTGGTTTCGGTGTATGGCATATTGTAAACACAGATCCTGGAGGCTGGTGTCGAAGACCACGGCTGTCGAAGGCTGTAGTGTCATGTATGTAAGACCAATCCTTTTACATTCGGGTGTATGCTCGAGCATTACGATAGTAGTGATCAATGATACATACGCATTGCTACGCTGCTACCGAGTTCGTGGAGAGCTGAATATGCGCACTAGTTCCGTATTTGGTAAAGGCTCAACGGTTGAGGCTGTCGTTGTTGGTAGGTAGGGCGACCATTTCATAGTCCTTAGGTATCAAGCGTGTCCATAGGTAGACAAGGCTACGCGGGTTAGCAGGGCACATGGTAGATAGAGACGACGCTATTCGGAGCCTTAGTAATACCCTGTGGTTGAATGCAACACACGTATTCAAAAAGACGGATCCGATATTACGTTACATTAGCCTCTTTCTTAACGTACACGATATACACAAACACATCAATCTACCTTAGTTTGAATTGCCTTCTCTACCTAGGTCATCATTGGAGAGTTTCTAACCATAAGGCAATGGAACTCGTATTGCACACGTTTCGGTCTAAGGCGTAAGGCATCACTCGCTTTGGGAAACAGGCTGGACAGCTCGGTGCAAGCCTATAGGTTGGAAAACAGGTATATTCCGTTCTGCCACACTTGATAATAGAACAAATAAGGCTCTGTTCTCTTGCTTGCGTAGAAGGACGCTTAGGTAATCTAGTAACACGAGCAGTTATGAAAGGGGTAATGTCTTAGCACCTGAAGCAAATATCGAGCACTTGTCTTGCTTTGATTTAGTTTGGTATTGTTCCTTTAGTTTGGCAATTTTTGGCAGTATTCCAGAAGTAAATCAACTTGAATCTGGGCGTTTATTTTATGAATAAACGACGGGTACATGAAACAAAGTAAGTAGAAATAACAATTGAGATTCTCTTAAGTACCTACCTAGGTAAATATTATGCTTGCGAGCCTATTGGAATCAATAATAAAGAAAGAGCTGTGCTAGTTGGAGAGTGTAAATATCCATTATTTGGAAAGTGTTCGCAGTGGGTTTTTTGACCAAGTGGCAACCCGGCTACCCAGCCGTTATTTCGGGAAGCCGTTCGCATCGTATATATAACCTCAATTTTTCCATTTTAATCTACCTAGGTAAGAACCAACACGAGGATCTAGGAAGCGCCAACGCACTGCAGGAACAACGCCAGCGCTAGGAACGTTTACAGCGAAGGTAGGCAGGGGGGAATAGAAGAACTACGGACAGAGTAATGCCTCCCAAAATAAATCCGACGGCCATACCTGCGTTAAGTATATATGAGGCTGTAATATGGGTATAGCGCCGTCGAGTTTAGTCGAAAACATTGCGAATAGCCTCAGATATGAACAGACTTAGAACGCGTGGGGTAATATTGCCAGCTGGCTCGGTGGGTCTACGGCTCTAAAAAACACTCTGCGAATACTCTCCATATAAGAGGTTTTTACACTCTCCAAATAGCACAGCTCTAAAGAAAAGCGGACACTTAAGGCATATTCAGAACTATCATTTGCCCGATGGGCTATAGATTCCTATCCTGGCCATAGCTACCGTTGAATTGTCGCGACTGCTTCAAACTACTTTGAACACTATTCTATGAACCGACGAGCTGTTTGTAATTGCCGTTATGGCAACTTCCATGGAGGCACGGCGACATTGATTTCCCACCCGGTATCCAACTCCGGCCGGCTTTATCCCGGTTGTTAGCAGAAAGGAGTTGCGCCGCGATGTCTGTCACCATACTACGCTTGAATAACCCGAAAATCATATCCCGCAGGGGTAGGGACGGAATAGAATAGTCATTCCATGACTTGACCAACAGCTAGGGGGGCATCGGGGTAGTTAAGTACAGCGTCGTGGGACGCCAAGTAGTGGATGGAATAAGACTACTGTAGGAACCAAGTCCTAGCAACCACCCCTCAATCCACAATTCACTAACTTCAAGTATACGCGATGGTCAAACTAGATATAGTCCGGTCGGCGAACGCTGCGCTCGCGGATGCGACGAAACCGGTCGTGGCGGTCGTGGCGGGCGGCACTGCCGGAATCGGGGAGTTTACGGTACGCGCCATCGCTACGACGTACGCAGGCTGTGGGGACGGATCGCTTCGTGTGTACATTGTCGGCCGGAATGAGGGTGCCGCACGCAAGATCATCGCCGACTGCGAGGCTGCATGTCCAGGAGGGAGCTTTCGATTTCATAAGGGTGATCTGTCGCTCCCAAAGGAGGTGGATCGTATCTGCGTCGAAATAACTCGGGCCGAGCAGAAAAAAAGCTGAAGCAAGTCGTGCGCCGGCGAAGATCGACTTCTTGGTGTGCTGCCAGGGCATCCTATCTACATCGCATGAAGGTATGTGTATTGGGTTGCAGACTATGGTCTAAATGAAATCAAGGAAAGGAGGCGCATAACTAACCAGTTTGAGAACAGAGACTCCAGAGGGACTGGATAAATATTTCTGCCTCTTCTACTACTCGTGGATGCGCTTTGTCGACCAGTTGCTTCCTCTCTTGACCGCATCCCCACTGCCCTGGCATGTCGTCTCGGTGCTCAACGCAAGCGTCAAGTCAGATCTCATCCTCGATGACATGTCGTTGCGTGATCCGCGTAATCAGGGTCTGCTAAAGGCATTTGCGCACCGGGTTGGGATGACGAATATATTCAGGGAGGAGGTCGCACGCCGCAACCCGGGCAAGATTTCCCTGAGCCATTACCACCCCGGAAACGTGCCTACCAACGCAGCGACCAGTGGAAACTTCCCTTGGTGGCTCAAGACCATCCTGACATGGATCGTAATTCCCCTCTCCCGGCCTTTCGGTGTGCCGTTCGAAGAGTGCGGACAGTGTGTCTTATTCATGGCCTCGCCTACAAGGTTTCCAGCTCGTAAAGTTGATGGGGAAATCCAGGACAAGACGACGACATCGATAAAACGTATCAATGGTCTCGAGGCCGCAGAGGGGATGGACGGAGAGGTAGGCAGTGGAGCTTATAGGGTGACTAGAGATGGCGACGCATATCCTCGGGAGAAGCGGTACGGCGAATTTCACGAGAATGGCATCGTGGAGATGGTCTACCAGCACACCGTGACTGCCTTTGCAGAGATCGAAGCAGGCAGGGCGTTTAGGGATTGAAAGTAAGCTTGTACCGCGGCTTCGTCATGAAAGCCAGGGTCGATAACGTGGTATCATAGCATGTATCATATCTCTCGTGTTCAATGGGATTGTAAATTGATTGTGTGGACTATGGGAACAATTAGCAAGCAGTAATCAGCGACACTGTCAGATCCCTTTCGCCAACAGAAGCAACGCCGTCAAAAGCAGACGTAATCGAATGTTGGGCACCAACATCTACTTACTACCTACGAATGCAACCATCTATAGCGTAAATGCCCATGTACGGCATGACGAACCACCAGGAATTTGCAATGGAACATCACATGCTCTCTCTATCTTGCCAATCACCTTTCATTTCGCGGTTCAAGCCAATTGGCTGTTCGGCTCACGACCCAAGCTTGCGCAGTTTCGAACCATATTTCGATCGTCATCAAGTTACGGATAATAAAAGCAGCAGGGCCGGCTATCTCGTAGCTCTATCTATCAAAACCAAGCGGCGATCTTCAAGGGTGATTATCGAACTGGGGATACGATGAAACCTGCCGGCGTTCTGGCCAGGAGCTAGGACAGACGTGGTGGTAGCTGAGGCCATGAGCAGTGTCTATGGTTCGCAGGATGCGGAAAGAAGACATTCTTGATCACGGTAGATCGAGGGGGGAACCCGGGGAGTCGGTCACGCCGAGCTCGCAGGAAGAACCTCGACCGGTTGATGTCATGCTGAGGTCCAGGGGCCAAAACCAGAAAATCCCCTTGGCTTAGGTAGGTCGGATATACCAAGGGGAATGGATTCGATTCCTATCAGTGCTATCGGCATCTCCCCGATTGCTCGGTGCAGCAACTCCTCTTCCTCCAACAAGGACATAAAACGGGGCATTCGTTGGGGAAATGCACTAGGGATATAGCTTGCGTACGGTATACAGAGCACGTCCCCTGAGGCCGCTATTAAGAAGAGCGCGGTATCTAGGCAGATATATGCATCAGCAGGATGTATGAAGCTTAGGGGATTAGGGGAGGATTTTGGCTGATTTGGTTTACTTAGACGAGAACCAAGCACATCAATCGAGTATGTGTCGCTTGACCCCTCCGCGACACCTAAAGTAGATGGCTGATAGGTATTGTCGGGGTCCATGGGTCTATCTAGGTAAGAGTTGGCATTCAACTTGTTTTTCTCTTGCGGTGGCGAAAAAAGCAGCTCGTTTGCTTGTTACGTAATAAAAAAACGAGGCGCGACAACGACTGTGTAACACATCAACCATCAACGACAAGGTTAAAAAGCATCGATGGATAATAGGAATTGAATGGCCACTCGTAGCGAGTGCAGCTTGTATTTCATGTGCTACAACATATGCTGCAGCGCTAGGATATGTACCAAACCAGGTCCCTAGTCCCTAGACAGGCTATAAACGCTAAAGTTAGGAGGTATCCAGGGATTTACCAAGTAACAGGCCCGCGAAAATTACCAAGTACAATACCCAAGGTGCATCACCCCTCCCCAGGTGAAACTTCAAAATTCATGAGTTCTTCGAATTGTATCACGAAAGAAAGCTTGAGGAGAAACAACTCACCTGCCTCCCACATTAGGTAACCATGGATTACATAATACGTCATCAGCTGACAGCAAGAGATGGATTAGGTAGGTAAGTAAGCGCATTTGCCGGCCGGATGACTCACTTCGCAACGTGCCTCCAATTCAAGGTGCAGGTACAAATGAAAATGTCTAGAGATGAAAATGTCTAGAGATGAAAACATCTAGAGACAGTTGATAATTTCTCGAGGTACAACCGCTTACCATTCACGACTTTTCCGGTTACACGGATGCGGGCCGAATTATGAAGCTGAAAAAACCTTTGCAGCTGGACGGCAGAACCGGTGAAGGTGGCGGTCAACTCGTCCGAATCGCGTGCACATTAGCTGCAGTCACATCACAACCTATTCGGATCTGTCATGTGAGAGGAAATAAAGGCGGACGAGGTGGAAAAGGCGGTGGTCAGCCTTTTACTTTGATGTCCATCCCCCTTATGCATATATCTAACCAGCTCTCCTACAGGCCTGAAAGCTCAACAAGTAGCTGCAATCCAGTGGTTGGCGGAAGTCACTAGAGCTGAAGTTGACGGGATGACCGTGGGTGGTCATACGCTCGAGTTCCGACCATCCTTACCTCCCACGGCTCTCCAGCAGCGGAAATTCGATATTGCGGCAGGGGGTACCGTATCTAGCACCTTGCTTGTCTTTCAGGCGGTACTTCCTTTTCTCCTGTTCGCGGGCAACGAGAACGGAGAACCCATAGATCTGGAGATCAACGGTGGTACGAATTGCTCGTTCTCGCTATCGTACGAGTATCTCGACCAAATATTGTTACCGACCTTACAGGACAAGTTCGGTATCAACATCGAGAGACAGCTGAAGAAGCGATCTTGGACGTTAGGTCCCCTCAAGGGTGGTTCCATGTGGCTCAGGATCCATCCTCTCCCGCCGGGGCAGTCCTTGAAGGTTCAGCAGCCATGGGACAAACCCATCACAGCTGAAGATTTCAAACTCAAGCAGATCGACGTGAGCATGCTGGTACCCTACGCTCTGAAAGAGCATCTTGAGAGGGCGCTTGTGAGCGACTTAGATCGCCTGTTTCCCGATGTAGCTGTTAATTTCCTGCTGTTCGAAGACAGCGGTCATGAGACTCGGATGTACACGCTGTTAGTGGCCCACTCCGAGACGGGCTTGCGATGGGGTCGGGATTACCTGTACGACAAGTCTCGAAAGAAGAAGGACCACCAAACCCTGAGTTCCGAGCTTTCACGGAAAGTATGCAAAGAACTTTTCGAAGAGATTTCGATTCACGGGGTTGTCGACGAGTATCTCCAAGACCAGCTAGTTGTCTTCCAGGCTTTGGCGGATGGCAGAACTAGCTTCCATCGTGGTACCAAGCCAGCTGATGTCGATACAGACGGTGGCGTCGCTGATGATCTGGATGATTCGAAGGCACCACTCGATCCGAAACCGGAGAGAAAGATGAGGAAAGACAAGACCGACAAGCCATTTGGAGAAGGGTCTACTCACACCACGACAGCGAGGTGGGTAGCAAGTGAGTTGCTACCTACGGTACAGTGGTTCGATAAAGGCAGCGTCTGCGATGGCACCGGGATTTCCTTTACTCCAGATACTTAATTGAGCGTCTTTCCACCAGATTTTAGCTTAATGAATCACTAGTGATGCCACTTTCAGAGCCGCATTTTATTATGACTTGAGAATACTATTATAGTTGGTAACAATTATGGCTACGCCAAGCTCTGCCCCTGATGTATCCAGAGCCGAAAGTTATATCAAGGAACGAACACATATTTTGCCTAAATGAATAGAGTTGACTAACCAGATTTTGCACCCAAATCCCCGCATATTCTTCTAGAAGATCTTGGAGTAGTTGGAGAAGCGGAGTCTAACTATCATGACAATTATAATATCTCACCGGCTTCTCCACAGCTCGGTGCATTCTTTACCTCGACATATTTGGGCTTCGGGCGACATAACTGCCGTGCCGAGCTCAAAATGGATGTGACGATCATGTCTCGGGGTAGGCAATGTCTCCTCCGGAACGCCAGGCATCTCTACGTCTACGTTGGTTGTCTTCACCGTGTTCGTATGACAGCGGTGTGTTCGGCACGATGTTGCTTTCAGTATTATTCACCTTCTTACTTTGCCTTCTGCCACAAGGGCAAAGGTTGAACATACTGAACGTGGGCTAGGCCACAATTGACCAATATTCCATGGCTTTTCGCGGAGAACGAATACCTGTCTTCTCCGGGGAAATCCATACCTGGCGTCTACCGAGCCCGGGGCTATGGCTCGACATTTTCCAGAAAATTAAGGCCGTGGGCTTTAATGCAGTTTCGTTTTATACCTATTGGGGCCTTGTCGAAGGCACACAGGGAAAGGTACGCTTTGACGGAATCTTCGCTCTCGACAAATTCTTCAAGGCCGCCGCCGAAGCCGGTACATATCTAATCGCCCGTCCCGGTCCATATATCAACGCCGAAGTAGCCCTGGGCGGTTATCCACGTTGGACTGCTCAGATTGAAACACCCTTTCGTGGAGGATGATCCAGAGTTTGTCAAAGCAACCGACTTATATGCCGCTGCTGTAGGGACACTGATTGCCGATGCTCAAATGACAAAAGGAGGCCCAGCTGTTATGCTACAGCCAGAGAATGAATACGGCACATGGCCAGATGCCAACGATACTGATTTCTCCGCCCAAACCAACAGCAATTGGGCTCCCGGCAGTGGCTTGGGGGTGACAGAACGTGAGTATTTTCACTGATAGCGACCTGGATTTTGCGGCTGATACAAATAAATCAGTTTAGGGAATCCACACCTATCCAATAAGATATGACTCTGAGTGTTGGATGATATTTAATTCTCAGACCTTCCCCCCTGACAGTTCCAAGGCGCAAACCCAGAAGTTTGGCCCAAGATAGGATGGCCGGAAAACTGGCAAACCATGCACGAGAAATACAGCTCAAACACACCATTCTTTGTAGCCGAGTTCCAGGGAGGGTCCGGTACCAGTTTTGGCAGTGTCAATGCGGATGCTTGTAACGCGCTTGTCCACCAGGAATCTGTCCGTGTCCTGCGGAAAAACAATTATGACTTTGCTATCAAGATCTTCAATATTTGCATGGTAAGTAGCTACACATTATTCCAGCACTTTGTGACAAATGGTTCATTAACTCTTTCTAAGACATATGGCGGAACGAATTGGTGTAATATAGGATATAGAGGCTGTGATAGTTCATACGACTATGGTGCGGCGATCAAAGAGAAGCAGGCATATCTGGCGGGGAAAATATTTAGAGGAAAAGCTCGAGGCCAGCTTCAAAATATCCCCAGCGTACCTCTAACCGTCGTGGCAGGAAATGCATCAAGCGGATCCCATGTCTCGACCGACCAAATTGCCACCACGCCTATGTTTGGAACCGACCATCCAACGAATTTCTCCATTATTCGACACGCGGATTGGAATTCGACAACTAGAACTACACACAAACTAATCGTTTCTACAAGTACAGGAAACGTCTCGATACCTCAGCTCGGCGGGTAATTCCTACCCGAAGAGACTCGAAGATCCACGTAACCGATTCTGATGTGGATCAACTTGATCTATTACACGGCGGAAATATTCACTCGGGCCCAAGATGATTCAGGCAAGAGAATATTGATTACATACGGAGGGTCTAGGGAGTTCCACGAGCTTGCTGTCGACCTAACAAACCTGACGATAACTGCGACACAAATAAAGCCGAATGGTAACACTGTTAGGACCCAAACACTGCGTTCCAATACGCTAGTGGTTTAATGGGAGGTTTCCGAAGACAGAAGAACCCTGAAACTCGGTGATGAATTGGAGATTCCTTTGCTATAGCGAAATGATGCGTATAATTACTGGGTAGCAGAATTGCCAGCTGAGGCGCCAATCGCGAATTATTCTTCTCCATCGAAACCAACCGTTGTCGTGAAGGGTCCCTACTTGGTTCGCACGGCAAGCTTAGACAGCGAGGTTCTTCTTCTAACCGGTGACATTAACAGCACACCCGACATCGAGCTCATCCACGAACCAACCGGTCAAGTCAACACTCTCTCGTTCAACGACAAAGACAAAGCCCTTTACGCAAAACGCAACGAAGACGGAAAACTTACCGCGCGGCTGGACCTCGAAGCCCTCGAAATAACGCTTCCCGACTTTACTTCTCTGGAATGGAAATATGCCGACTTGCTTCCCGAGATATAAGCTGGATACGACGATTTCGAGTGGGCGTCGTGCGAAACCCCGTCAACCAACAGCCCGCAGTCCTTACTCACGCCGGCGTCGCTATACGCGAGCGACTATAGATTCCACAACGGATCGCTCATGTACCGCGGGAACTTCACACAGCGAACGGCGCGGAATCGAACCTGTACCTCAACGCGACGGGCGGCAGCGACTTCGGCTTTTCGGTCTGGCTGAACTCATCGTTCCTCTTCTCGTGGGACGGCACCGACGGCTCGTCCACACACAACGCGACTATATCCATCACTTCCCTCAAAACCGAGATGCCGTACGTGTTGACGCTGCTGATCGATCACATGGGTTAAGACGACGAAGCGCCGGGGACGGACGCGATCAAGATGCCGACGGGCCGAGCCAGAACTGGACGACATCGAGTCCGATCACCGACGGGCTCGCGACAGCCACGACGTTCTCACGCGAAAATTCCGGCGTGCTACGACGTGCCGCTCAGCTTCGCGTTCGCGAACGGCTACCAGTTCGGCAAGTACGTGGCGAACCTAGGTCCGCAGACCGCGTCCCCGGTGCCGGAGGGCGTGCTCGACCAAAACGGCACGAATACCGTCACTCTCAACGCTGTGGGCGCTGGATTCGCGTGGCGCCAGGCTCGGGGTACAGGAAGCCGTGGCTTCCTCCGCGGCCGGCGTGGCGAGAGCAAAGAGGGCGCGTGCTGAGGGAGGATTTCGGCCTTCGGGATTCGAGGGTTCGCGATATCGGATTTTAGAGTCGTCGGCGCCGGAGGGGGGGACAGGAAAGGAAGGAGAAGAGTAGCGGAACGCTCGACGTTAACTCGGCCACGTACGTATGTATGCGGCAAGGCATGTCCGTTCGTACGTACTGTACGGACGTACATACGCACGCAAGCAGGTGGACCCCTGCTCCTCGTTTCCTAGACCATACAGGATCCCATACCTAATCCTAAAATGCTTCTTCGATGCCTCGGCGTCTGTTCCCTCCCCTCAAGAAAATGACAGGTCGTATGACGTCGAAGATCGTCCTGTTTGCTTAACAGCCCTTAACTACCCTTAACCCCACCGAGATGTAGTAGCCCGGCACGGCACCGCGATCCTCCTTCTTGTTTTGGACGAAGCAATTTTCTGTTTTCCCGGTCGTGAATGCCATCGCGAAGTCCCCCTTGGCGGTCCGTTGATCATCTTCCCACGCCCGACCCCCCGCCCCCTGAAGAAGTTGGGCAGCAAAGCTGATTTAACATCGTTCACTGGCCCTAGCCTATCTCCCCGACCTAGGTACGTTAGTGATTTGCGAGCCGTGATCCGTGGAAGGACCCCTATATAAAAGATAAGACATTCTAGACCCGGCACTAACCCCATAGTTTTTGTTTTTATTATGGCCTGTGCTTTGTGCTATCCCTGCTCGCCTTTTCTACCCTAGGTATCTACTGCCGGAGGACAACAGCAGAGTTCCCTGCCGGCTCGTTCCGCACGGACGAATTCGCGGACGAATTCACGAACAAAAAAAAAAACAAGGAAAAAAACAAGGAGGGCAAACCTTGCTCCAATCAGGCGGAAGCTTTCCCGAACCATACAACAAACGCGCCACGCGACGCCTCACGATAGCTTCGGCCCGGTGTTTTGACACCAACACTCCGCACCGGTGAGGCCCTGACTGGGGCTCGGGAAGCGTCGACGGGACATGCAATGATCGGACCCGAGAGGATGGGTCGTACGAGACACGAGACTCCTTGGGTCTTGCTCGTGTACAGGGAATGAGGTGTCATACCGCCCTCGGCAAGCCGGTTCAGGTGTAGCCTCAACGGATACATTTCATTTAGGAGCGTAAGGCAACCTGCTTGCCTGGGTATGTCATGCAGGCTCTGTCCACATTCCGCTTGATGTTTCGGCCGGGGCCGGTGAGCGTCCATACCATACGCCAGTGTATCCCACGATGCTCCACATGGGATGTGGCACGGCAACTTGCCTAGGTACGCTAGTCTTCCGTCGGATCTATATATAAATCAGTCTCGTGGAAATGAAGTCGCACTATGCGGAGAGGGATGGCTTGATAGCCAATTTCGCTGTTCGGTAAAGCCCTACGGACGGACGGTGCACATCAGGGGTTCGCATAAACGATAACCAGTTTAAACCCCCTGTCCCTGTTCCCCGTCGCCAGTACTGCTCATTTGTAAGGTTTATAGAATCGTGAAAGATTCACCGCATTTTTGCCCGCCTCGTCCTACTCAGCCATACATGCAAGTTTCTACACTATCGTTCTATCGTAGTCCTTGCGTGTCTTATTTCCGCTCGAGTCCTACATTACCCGCCTCGCCGAATCTGTGGGCCTCTCGGGTAGGTATTGTGGCATTATTACGTTCGAAGCTACGCGGCCCGTTTCCCGATATCGAACGACAATGAATCATTCTGGTTGCCTCGTTCACCTTACCGGCACGATCCTTCCCCATTGGTCCCGAGCTGACGGCAGTTGGCGATACGGGTTTAGCAGCTGAACGCCAAGGGCAGCGCCACAACACTTTGCGTGTACTATTCGTCAAGGACGGATTATAGGAAGCGCTACGTGGCTTCTAGGATGAGATTGTCTGGCTCAGCGTAATACAGCGTAATATTGTGGTACTTTATTTGCTAGAATTGACAGCTGTAATTTCGAATCCATTTCAAGGAATTCCTAGGATCTTTGGCTTCAGCTACAACGGATAAGAGTAGCATGTGTTAGTCGACGCACCATGACTAAATCCGTAATGTTGCCAAATAGTTCGTATCATCTGGAGTCAGTCCTGATGTTTGGAAGAGACTCGTCTCGGCCGAGATAGCTGTTCATGACATGGTGGAATAGGAAGGGAGTGTCAGGGTCTGCGCCCTTGCCACCCAGGTAAGATCACAGGCCAGTGGTTGGTAAGAGATCGAGATATGACTAGGGAACGGGCCTCTTTGCCCTCACCTCCTGTACCAACCCAAAACTTAAGCTCACAGCTTCCCACGCAACAATATCGCTGTGCCCTCATCGCTTGGTTGGCCTCGTGACAGTGGTTTTTCCTAGATGGCTTCTTGAACTAGGTAAGATCGGCTTGCAGATCCAATATCGTGGGTTAATCGTGATACAAACTTCTTTCTCCCAGATTTCTATTATGTCAACTCTACTGGACCATCGTAGAGAAATAAAAATGGCATACCTACCTAACCTAGGTATTCTATGAGGACATCTGTGAGGGTTCTAGCCTGTCGGCCCTTGGCCCCTTAGCACGTGTTAGCAGCGTTCGTATAGGAGGATCTGAGGGCCTACCTTGTATCTGCGAAGTAACGTCGTTGTTTCCTCGCCTTTTGGTTCCGAATCGTGACATTATCATTCTAGATGAATTTGTGAAAATACATACGTTAATTTCTTGCTGCTTTGATATTGATATTCCTTCGTAGAAACAGATTTGCTCTGGCTAGGCACCTAGTTAAGCACGTACCAATTAGCAACATAGAAATAAAGCTACAACGTTCCGTTCTTCTACGCCCTTACTAGCATCACGTTTTTATATGATATATTTCGATCCTTATTGAGTATAAATAGCTATAGGGGCTAAACTCTTAGTTCTTACTGATATATTTCACATTGTTAATATGTTAGATTGTGTAAGACATATGAGGCTCAGGTTTATGATATTGAAAATTTCCTTCAGACTACGTACATATGATTATATCAGATGATTTGTAGTCATCTTCCTCTGGGGGCCATTATTCCATATCCCCGCTGTCGGTATCACAAGACAACTAGGTTGATCTCAGAGGTACGCAAGACACCTCCCATACACCCGAAAGTTTGGTTACGCCATTACGTTAGATAAGATCTTGGTATTAGCTAAAGGCGTTACAATGCATCTTGTAACCCTCAAGAGCAATATCGTCTCGGCGAGCTCATTCGACATGGGTAAGGTTGATGGGGGCGAAGTGCCCGTTACGATAAACTCAGTTCCGTCTTCCGAATTTCTGACTGGCGGAAAGGAGTTCATCAGACGAACCGTTTCCTTTTAGGACAGCCCCCCGAGACATTCATCCTTCACCGGGGACACATACGCATACTTAGGTGCCATAGTGTGTGTGGCGCCTTATGTAATGTAAGAATAGCGCAATCCATTACCCTGAGTAGTTCCGCCGCAACGTCAATTTCGCTGCTGACTCCCTACTCGGACTGACCCATTTCGTGATACACCCTGCTGACTAAGCGGTTTATAATAGCAGCGACCCAGCTGCGCGTAGGGGATGTGGCAGGTGATCTCTCCATGTCTCGTCTGCGTACGGGGGGAAAATAACGCTTACACAACGGGAAACTTTCGCACCAATCAGAGAGATGAAATTTCCGAGCAAAAGGCCGATCTGACAAATTTAAAATGCTCATCGGCGCCGAGACATGACAGGAGTCGACTTATCTGTGAACGAAAAGAAGGGCATGAGTGTTTCGTGATAACCTTCTGTGTCGCTATTGCTTACCTCGCACGCTCGTTGTCGTCGTAGGCGTGTAAGGGGGTCTAATTCGTCGGTGTTGGTCCTAGCTCGTAGTCCAAGATAAGGATTGGTGATGCCAAAATTGGAATTGCAACCCTTCGTGCAGGAGGCCCGGTTACAGATGACTACGTTTTCGTGTAACGGCCGAATGTAACTGTAACGGAAATCAGCCTCGTCCGGACCACACAGGTGGAAAGACGGGGATCCGAGCCACTCCGACAAGGCTGCTCACGCCGCATGGTCTACTATGGGGAACGCGAGTCATTAAGCGCCACTGACATCAGGGTTGCAGTTACAGTGATTACAATATGTCCGGGCCGCTGCGGCGCTGCCGAGGGAATCCTTCGTGTGATCAGTCACGAAAGCGATGCCCTGACCGGCATCCCGGCTCACCGGTGAACTAAAGATGTGTGTGAGACTGGAGAAGATTGGCCTGGAACGCGCATATGTTCCTGCAGGTCAACCGGGGAGCCTTAACGTACGGCAATTAATGGCACGGCAGAAGCCAACGCAGTGACGCTATTGACGCAGCTTAGCTTATGAGCAGCTAGAATACGCGCCAAGTACCACCTTCGAGTCTTGGACCAAGCAGATTAGGTCTGCAAGCAGAGTGTGCTCTATAGCACCAGGACAGCGTCGCGCAATGGGACAACGTTTGTAAATGAAGCGCAATAGATGTGATGGGATGGCTGCGTCTCGAAGCCGGGCGCCGATTGGCTTCAACCAATCGGGAGAGCGCTAAGACGGCAGTTTCCTAAAGAGGAATCCGTTACTGAATTCTCAGTAACGGATATCCAGTCTGAGAGGCTGGATTCAAGTTCACGTGGATGGCCCTTACACATGTTTCGCAAGTCAATCATACCCGTAGGAGCGGGCGAGAAGGGAACGAAATTTGCCCGTCCTGTTACGACATGATGTTGGATGTTGGAATGAAAGGCGAAGTTGTGTAGCTGACTTGGGAGCTAGGGAAAGCGAGGTAACATCAAGCCTTTTGAAGTCTTACCCACGGTACGCCGTGCTTCAGTCTAGAAGAAAGCCTTCCAATATTTGGTGGTCCTAGGCCTCTCTCGTGTATCACAATAAGTTCAGCTCCGAAGTACGCAGAGTAGGGCAATCGGTGTGAGTATCCGTGCATATTGCACATGGCTTCTGCCGAAAAGGTGGAGTTACTCCGTACGGCGTTGCTATCATTTTGATCCTCTCCAGCGAGCCTTGCAATGTAGATCAACGAAGGCTTCTTGCGGGGAATTCGGACTCGTTAACTTCAGCCGGATGTGACCCTTCTACGAAGGATGCTTAATTCGACCCCGGCCTATACGTTTTGCGACAGGTCCTTATGACTCCAGGGCAGAGAACCCCGACGTCGCCAATCTCTCCTTCGCTTCGAGGTCACGGGGATTGCTTCGTGGTGCTTGTGCGTTACATTTAACCAATGGCTGACGACAAGGACGAATAGAAGCGCCGTAACTAAATAAGTCACACGACCTTCGTCCAGCCCCCGCAAGAGGCAGATCTTAAGGCCGGAGATGAGGAACCACCTGTAAGAGGCAATTGAGGAACCACCTGTAAGAGGCAATTGAAAAGTACAAACTGTTGATGATGGTGCAATTAGAATAGAATGAAGACAAAAGCCGACAACAGGCAGATAGAAAACGACTGGCATTTCTTTGGAGGTAGATAAACTAGACGTAGGTAAGCAGTAAGCAGATATGAGCCCGCATGTTGCCTAACAGCAGGCGGCCGTAATGGGGAATTTCCGTATGGCCCCAAGCTCTACAGCTCAAATTCAATAGTTCTTCAGGACAGCGTAGTTAGTATACCTAGTTATCTAGAAGACCATTGATCGTAGTGGTAACTTAGTACAGTTTAGTATTTGATTTGAGGTAGGGGTGTGCAAAGCGCTGAAAATTGGCGAACTTGATACGCGGTCCGTTGAGTCCGTATGATCCACTCGCGATCTGACCTGATGCCTAGCTAGAGATATTGCGTTCGGGACGACAATGGCGTTCAGCTTTATCTTGAGTTGGATGTATTAAGAGGAGTCGGATACTAATCAAGTGCCGATTTATGGCTGAAGATGAAATGACTGTCGATCTTGCCGGTCGGTGACGGCATCATGGTCAAGTGACTAGGCGACATGGTCCTGATGCGCAAGAGGTAATGAAGCCTGGGAAGAGCCGGTGTTCGCGACTATCGAAGTCGCGTCGTATTTTTCTCCCGCTGGAACGTGTCCTGGGCTGAATTCACGTGTAATGAAATGCGAAAACGGGGTTGTCTTGGTCAAGCCAGTGGTGAGACATTCGACGAAAGCCCCCTGGCTGGGCGACATATTCTGAGCATTCTAGAACACCGGACGATTCCAGCAACAGCAGCTGGATCCGCTGAAAACGTGGGGGAAGACGAATTGATGTTGAAGCCCCTGTTCTTTGCCTGGAGACATTGTAGACGAGAAATGTCGGAATCCTTCCGAGTTGAGGACAAGTCCTGGAAGTTTCTCGGAGTGTTCGTGTAAGTCATGGCCATACGGGTGTTTGACCGCTATTAGACGTCTCCCCTGATGGCCCGACTTTCCCATGTCGGGCCATACTGACGGACCGCGGCCAAGCCAGGTAACGTACGCTTGATGAATACTATGCCTGACTCTTATCTTTGAGGTTGCGAGTAGTAGTTGAGCTTCCACTTGTTTCCGTAGACTAATAAGAGCTGGGTTTGTCCCTGTCAGCCTGTGGGCATGGAAGACCCGATTCCGCGAAACCGGTCCACTACTATGATTAGCCCTTTAAAGCCGGGGTAGACAAAACCCATGTCATGAGTGCAGTCCGGATTTGCAGGGCCATCCACGTTGGACTATCGAAGGGAGGCGTGCGCTAGCGTTTGCTTGCAGCAAGACTTCTACTATGAAGCCATAAATTTCCTCTCTCATACGAGAGAGCCCGGCATGCGTCGTGCACGTCTACATAAGCCACAGACGGGCCAGAGAGACAAGGGCCACGGAGGAGAGCGACGGCCTACGGAGATAGAATACAGAGAAGCGAAGACCAAAAAGGCCGAGGATGGAACTAATAAGGAATATGGTCTATTAACTATTGCTAGGGTCCATTTAATCTTTAGCGAATCGCATTCACTGCAGACACTTGCAGGCTCTAAAATCTTAGCGCTCGATTTCTACCGAAGGGCTCCAGGTTCCAGGACTCCAGGGCTCCAGGGCTCCAACTAAAAGTCTGCTAGCTGCCTCCTAACGGGAGCGGCTAACCTAACGCAGGTTACTAATACTCAAAACCCAAGCTGGAAGGCGTTTTCGCGGCTCCAAGACGAAGGAGCCCTGGGAATCTAACAGCAGGGCAGGTAGTACTGCAACGGGTCACTTTTTCTTTCCTTTTTTCCTTTCCATCCCTTAGGCCCCGGGCCCTACGATTTGGGAACTTGGGCGGGTCATACCTGGAGTTAGGCACCTCATAACCTTAGACCTTACCGCTAATTTCTCCCATTGAAGCTTGTGAAATCATGGATTCCTCTTGGATTCCTCTTGGATTCGTCTGCCACAGTTTACATTCCATCTTCTACACCTCATACATACTTCCTACACCCACGGTCTTTTTACCAAATACTTCCGTTAACGATCATGGTCTAATATTGTTTCTAAATCTCAATAGCAATTATTGCCTCTGTCTCTTCCTTCTATTTTTTCTGCCCCTAAAACCCAACTCTCACCTCGACTTCGGTCTCCGGTTTTACTCGGTCTAGACCGAATTACCCTCGAAGAAATCGCTCGGTCTGCGTGCATATCTACTCATATCTTCTCATCTACAGACCACGTAGCTATTCCATACCTTGTTCTTCGGATTTGACGATTCGTTCTGTTGCATTTTTTTGCGTCCTACCGGCCCCGTATCTGCGAAGAACGACCTGGACCTTTTAGCCTCTAGAGCTTGTTGATGTGTCACCTCGGACAGGCAAACAGATGACCAGATCCCGGTTATTCTTTTTGTGCCCTTATTTTCCACCTGGGCCCCAGCGTGTTTGCTGATTACCCATCACCTTCGACGGGCCCAGAAAAGGGTTACGGTTCTAGGCTACTCGATGCATTAGAGTGAGACCACTCGGTGGAGCTGTATCCATCTTCGGACAAGCTGAAATTCTCAGCGTGGCATAGCTTGACGAGTATTTGCGGTAACTTCCACGGCGGCTCTCAGGCCGATGAGGCAACCAAATCAGCCCTACCTGTCAGCTTTCCAGAAGTGCCAACTATGAGTCGCGGGATCCAAGGGACTACGGATCGCTATATTCTTAATATTCGTCGCTACCGGAAGCTCGCAGTAGAGCTGAGCTTCCAGGTAGACGATACCCCGTGCAGCTGTGTTTGGTCAAGATGACGGACATGATCCTACCCAAGGGCATTGTGTTCAATAGAAACACCATTTACGAAGAGATAGCAAAGTACGACATCGTTCCATTAGAGAAGATACATGCGGCTTGCCATGGTCAAGATAGTTCCTAACCACGCCCGGTGTGATTCGTACTAATTGAATCGCAGTCTTCACTACAACGTCCCGGCAACTTGTCGACCCTACCGCGAGGCGACTTGAGAACTTTTGGACTCGTGTCTTGGGTGGTAATCGTCGATATCTTCCAGGAACCGTCATTGCGCGAATCTTCCAGAGCATTTCCGAAGAGGAAAGTTTTGTCAAATTACGAGGGCCGTCAAACCGATACGAGCCGGTAAGTTAGGCGATGTTGAATAATAGTCTGTACTAATGATAGATCCAAAGCCTTCACCTGAATCGAAAGCCGAGCTGCCCGCCAGGGTCCAAGCTAATGCCGAAACATCTGGAGCAGGACCATCTGAGCCGAAGTCAAAAGGCAAGACGAAAGCCACGAAAGCTACACCGTCGTCTTCGACGAAACAGCCACATCCCATTTTGAAGAAGCCTAGAGGACCTTCAAGTTCTGGACCACGGCCTAAAACTCGATTCGTCTCGCCTCCAGGATCTGATGATGAGAGCAAAGATGCGGATCTCGCTTCATCAGGAAGCACGGCGGTAAACCACAGCGGTGATTCGAAAGTTTCTATTAGCTCGACGGCTAAAGAGGAGAGGAGGAAAGCGACCAATATCACATCCAAGAAGAAACCTACTTTTGTGGCCTCGGCGGCTTCCAGGCGCAGACCAGCCATGCCTCGGCGTATCAGCTCTCAGTCCACTGCGGTCAGTGGATCGGATGTTGGATCTAAAGAGGGTGACTCTCCAGTCGGTTTACGACAATCGGGGTCACATAGCTCGGCAGCAGTAACTCGGCCGGAAAACCCAAGTAGAGGATCTTCAACGAGTGAGGGCCGTGAACGATTAAGCGCTAAGGCAGCTGGGAAGCGTCCCGCTACTCGACTGTCGCCCGACAAACACACCACTTTGAAGTCTAGTACTGCGCGGACAAGTGGTGATGCCGGTCAACCATTACTGGTTCAGAACAAGTCCGGCAACGTTAGGCAGTCAGCGCCTGTAGTAGCAACCACAGAGGAGGCTATTGTGGAAGAAGACAGCAATACGAATGCGGGTCAGGGTGGAACAATTCATAGGCGGAGCGATGCACAGGAGCGACCGCAGCCAGATGTTACTCCTACTATGACTCGATCAAGATCAGACGTGGGTGCTATACGGCGTAGCTCGCAGGACTTGACTCGCAGCCGCGTCCCGCCTCAAGCATTGATATCGTCAAGCACGGCAACCATCTCGCACGAGACTGCCCAAGGGACCATCATCGAGTTTGATGAAAACACCCCGGCCTACGAAGCCGTTACGAGCTCAGCGCACGGACATGAAGATACCGTGATTGGTTCCCGGAGATCTGGAAGCTCTCTGCTCGAGACGCGCTTTACCCCTACCCAGCCAAGTACAGCACCGACCGTGCCGCTAGGTCGGACCAAGAGTCAACTTACCCTACTGCTAGAGCGCCAGGGCGACAAAAAAGGTCGTCGATAGTAGCATCGACTTTTAGTACAAGTCTGTACTCTCATTATTCATTGCTACTTGATCTACTCGACTACAAGCCAATAGGTTGTTAACGGCGGGCGCAGACAAGTCCTCCGATACAAGTGTATATTTACTTGGAATCCGCGTTACTTATGAGGATTCCTACAACCGTTTAAAAGGGGGAAGGACTGGGGTTGTACAGAAACATTAGCATCTACATACAATGCATTGCAGCGGCGTTAAAATCATCGATGTCAGAATTAGAGCAGCGTTATTCATGACGAGCTGTCAGCATTTAGGGAGTTGGGGCTTTTAGCATGGAATTGTACATGCCAGCAAAATTCCACGTTTATATGTAGGTAGTTTGGTTGGGGCTGGAAGGCATTCACATGCGGCTTGGCTTTGGTGTTGAGCCCATCTCATATCTCATCGTCTTACCTTCTCACCAAGTACTTGCTCGAGGTGTCAAGGCAGCGGTAGCGGCAGCTCTATCGACAGCTTTCAGTGTATACTAAGATATTTTTACGGGCAAGTTTGGAGAAGTCATGGAACAGGAGTTACGAGCGCACCTGTACTGCTACCTCTGTAACAATATTTTTTTTCCTGGTGTTTTTCGCCTTCGTTATCAGCGTAATGCTAGCAATGGTAGGTTACGATGCTACATCCGAGGGGTTTTTCTTAAGTTAGACCGTTATTAGTTCGGCTCCGGGTTTCGAAGACCCTTGCTTGGGCCTGCGTTGGTCCAGACCCCCCTGCCGGTGACCTAGCAACTAGAGCCAGGGTATCGTATCTGCGTATTCAGGTCAGAAGATCAGATTAATGGATCCCCGGTTTGCGCAGAAGCGCCATGCCGTTATATTTTAAGGTACATAAGCCCAATGTGCCGTGTACTATATGTACCTAGGCGCGGAATGCCGCCGCAAACCGAGGCGAAGAGCCATACAAAGGAGCAACGGCTCTGTCAGTATGAGGTTGAAATCGACCTTCCGGGTCTAGAAATCTTCCTTTCTTCCATTGCAGCGGACTCCCACTTGGAACCCGAGTTCAGCCTAGCTGCCTAGCTCTCACCTCGGTAGATGGCGAAGAGGTAGGTGCTCATACGTCTTACCGATATATCGCCTAAGCAGAGAGACCGCCTTTTCGGGACAAAGGTGAAATGAAATGGCTTTGGCTTAAGTAAGGGCTTGGAGGATGAAAAAAGCAATAATAAACTAGAAGATGAATGTCAGCAGATCACGATGTTTTCGCAAAGATGGAACGAATACCTACCGGTACCGGTACTTATACGTGGTATTAATCCTCGACAGTAAGATATACATAGCTACTGTATGTACTATACTACCTACCAGGATGTGTTATAATCGACAGCCAGCATGCGTCCCTGTCGCATCCCGAGCACGCGGACGCCTTGGACCCGGAGCTACGAATATAGAAACCTCGAAGGGTTGGATCGCAATCTACTACCACATGTTACACATCTAATCCTATCCCATCTTCTGTTTGTAGGTTGCAAGACTGTTACGGTACGTATAATACATACATACCTCATAGGGAGGTGGTTGCATAATACGTGCATAAGGAACGCTATATGTATTAGCGCGAAGAGGATTACCTAAGTGGGCGGTAGAAGAGGCGCAGAGGCGCTAAGTCCTTCCAGAACCAGTCGAACCCCCCACGCTGCGGCTACCCCGGATGCGTACGTTCACCGGAACAGGAACAGGCATTCGTCGATTCCCCGATCAGAAAAGGAAAAGAAATACAAAAACCACGAAACTAGCCCAGTCCGGAGCCATACATACATATCTACCACCCCCTGTCCGAGTCGAACCCGTTTTTGGATCGTTACAGGTGACAGGCAACTAGAAGATAGGATTATATAATGGCACGGCCGCAGATCAGGGCTAGGAAGTAACCGAAGCACCATGCAAGATGCGAGGATGGAATGTCCACAGCCTCGGTGGATAACATAACACACACCTTCGTACTTTTTCGATCTACGGCGATTTGCGTGTTTCCCTACACGGCGCCGTACCTTGTGCCTTGCAGTTAAGTCCAGTGGTACGCAACCTAGTACCTAACCCGGTCTGCGTAGATGGCGACATACAACGTACATACTGTACATACATACACGAATGCTTCTAGATCCGCTCGTATCCGGCCTCTCCTCCATCCACGTGAGCAAAGATGCCATGCTAGGTGGGTAAAAATACGAGACTAGGTGCCAGGTAGGTACTCACCCGTCTTACATAAGTCGGGATCCTTCACGTGCGGCGTAGAAAGATGACCAGTGGCATCCAATGACGGGGCGAAGATCGTTCCCGTCCGCCGCGCATTTTGCGGGCCGGGTAGTGGCGGATATGGTGGAAAGGAAAAAAAAAAAAAAAAAAAGTCTGACCATACGATTCTTCTCGTTCTCGAGTAAGCTAGAAAGGCGGCATCCTACTGTTGGACAGAGATTTCACCAGACGCAGGGACGGTCAGACTACTTACCGACGTATCATTTCGTCGATGCTCAGACGCTCGAGATAGAAGGATCGTCTTTTTTTTTTTCTTTTTTTTCTTCGCCTCATCTTTGCTTCCCTTCCGTCGCCTTATATATGCAGCACCGGGGCCAGGAAAAGCAATATGTGCCTTTTTACAGGATCGATTATTCACTCCTGGGAGCAGCAGCAGCAGCAGCAGCAGCAGCAGCAGCACGCATCAGATGTTTCTTGCATATTTCTCCTGTCCTTGTCAGCTTTTACACCGCATGCTGCTACGTACCGTACCGTATCGCCATAGGTACAACGCACGAAATTGCGGAGTAGGACATGTCAGGTAACTTGACGTAGATTGCTAAGAGATTCGCGTATGTAAGATCCTGCCAACCGGTAAGATGAGATATGACCAAACGAGGCGGCGAAGTGTTCTTGTTTTTTTTTGTTAAAGGGGGGGCGGCAAGACGGGATGGGATGTATGGTACCGGTACATATGTAGGTGCTGTGTAACCACCTAGCTTTAGTCTTATTCGTCTATCTTCCCTTCGATATCTGTACAAGCTAGGTCTAGCCGGCACTTGTCCTTATATTAGGGGGGGGGGGGGGGGGGGGTCACACGCGGGAAGGGCCGCATATGTAAACCCCACACACATTTGGGTCTTGTGTAACGAAGCCCCTATTGATGATGTATGGATCGGTGCCTAGGTAGGTACCTAGGTAGGTAACACATCATAGCGATTTGCCCCAAGGACTTCCATAAGGAGCCGCCGGTCGATGGCGAATGTTACTGTCGCGAGAGTCCAGAACGCACGGGGTCTCCGGGCCTGAGGGGATATATGTACATACTTACGTGCTGCCGTACCGATTGATCTCACCTATCCGGATACCCGCAGGGTCCGGATGAGCAAGGGACCGAGGGTTGGATATTGGGACTCGCTAGTGTTGCACTTTGACGGCTAGGGGCATGAATAGTCTCTCCGTGGCAACACCCTTTCTAGTATTCCGTAGGCTGCTCGAGAATATCCTCGTATCATCAAAGCAATGAGGCAAGAAATAGAATTGAACCATTTCCGATATTTAGAGAATTATCTAGGACAATCGAGAAGGCGTCGACTTCGAGACGCGCGTTCGGCGTAACAGACAGGAAGCAGGATCTTGAACTTTGATATTGACTTCATTGGGTTTATTGGCTAGAAAGTAGATCCTTACATCCTATCCGACCTGCTACAGGGATGAACCCTGACGACCGGATCTTGACAACCGCTCGAAAGCATAGCCATTGGACAGCCCTCCCATCCAGCGGCTGATATTTCTTGACCGCCTTAAGGGAATCCTAAATGCTTACGCCTATCATGGCGCGAAGGCGAACCGTAAATAGCACACCCCATACTTCACCGACTACCCAATGTAGCCTCCAAACTTGGCGACCCGTCTCGTAGCGCGTTACATCCGGAAGACCCCAAATCTAGTATCACCGGGCTGGACATCGTTTCTACCCGACATGGCGGCTCTCAGCCCCAGCCCGAGATAGCGCCGCGTGTGCTGTGGCGGGATCACACCGTCGTCCTACGAGCAACCTGAGATTAGCAAGGCATAACAAGGCAAAAGGCCTACGGTAGGACAGAGGGGGGGGATAGGGGTAGGGGTCTGCATGATGATATCCGAAAGCCACCTACCCAAAGCCTAGCAGACGAGTACACGGCGTCGCTCTGCATCTCGATGCGGTCCCTCAGCTCGGGGTCCTTCCGCCCCACGGCCTCCATGACGCCGACGAGCTGCTCGGAGCCCATGACGCCGACGCGGGCGTTGGGCCACATCCACAGGAACCGGGGGCCGAAGGCGCGGCCGCACATGCCGTAGTTGCCGGCGCCGTAGCTGCCGCCCACGACGACGGTGAGCTTGGGCACGTCGGCGCAGGCGACGGCCGCGACCAGCTTGGCGCCGTGCTTGGCGATGCCCTCGCGCTCCGCCTGCACGCCCACCATGAACCCGCTGATGTTCTGGAGGAAGACCAGCGGGATCCCGCGCTGCGCGCACAGCTCGACGAAGTGCGCGCCCTTCTGCGCCGACGTCCCGAACAGGATCCCGTTGTTGGCCACGACCCCCACGCGCTGCCCGTAGATGCTCGCGAACCCCGTGACTAGGGTCGACCCGTAGTCGCGCTTGAACTCGGCGAAGTGCGAGCCGTCGACGACGCGCGCGATCACCTCGTAGATGGACATGGGCTTGCGCAGGTTCGTCGACGCTATCCCCAGGAGTTCCTCGGTCGGATACAGGGGCTCGGTGTAGCTGGTCGCAGACGGGGAGGTCTTGCGCGGCCAGTTGAGGTTGCTGACGCACCGCCTGGCCAGCACGATGGCGTGCGCGTCGTCGACGGCGAGGTAGTCCGACACGCCTGACACCGAGGTGTGCATGGCGCCGCCGCCGAGCTCTTCGGCCGACACCTCCTCGCCCGTGGCGGCCTTGACCAGCGGCGGCCCGGCCAGGAAGATGTGCCCCTGCCCCTCTACGATTATGTTCTCGTCGCTCATCGCCGGCACGTAGGCGCCGCCGGCCGTGCACAGGCCCATGACGACGGAGATCTGCGGGATCCCCTGCGCGCTCATGCGCGCCTGGTTGTAGAAGATGCGTCCGAAGTGGTCGCGGTCCGGGAACACTTCGGCTTGGTGCGGCAGGTTGGCGCCGCCCGAGTCCACCAGGTATATGCAGCTGTGCGGCTCTTGGGTTAGAACTAGCTAGAATCCTGGCGAGCATAGGTAGACATGGTCATGGTCATGGACATGCCCAATCACAAGATGTTACGTGACTTACGGTAGATTGTTCTCTTGGGCTATGGCCTGGGCCCTCAAGTGCTTCTTTACGGTGATTGGGTAGTACGTGCCGCCTTTTACGGTGCTGTCGTTGGCTACAATAACACACGTGACGCCCTCGACGACTCCAAGGCCCGTGATGATGCCTCCTGAAGGTACGTCCGCCTCGGGGTAGAGCTCGTGGCCAGCTAAAGGCGACAGTTCCACGAAGGTCGTTCCGACGTCTACCAGGGCCGCGACTCGGTCTCGGGGTAGCATCTTCTTCCTCGCGATGTGCTTCTCCCTAGCTTTCGCGGGTCCGCCCTGCTGGGCTTTGCGCGTCAGCTGCTCGAGCCGGGCCATGGCGTCACCCATGAGCTGCTGGTTCTCCTTGAACTCGTCCGACGTCGAGTCCACATTGCTCTGTATTACGGATATGGCATTCGCTTGGTACGGGGCGGTGTAGGTCGCGACTGATCGGGCGGGCAGACGGGCGTGGGGGAATTGGCGGGGACGTCGAGCATGGCGCGTGCATTGTCGGGTCAATTGGCGTGACAGAGCCAACAGGTCTCTGGAGTATCGTGATATAGACATTCTGGCAATGTTGCTACAGCTGTAGCAGCCTTTCGTCTTCTGTGACAACTACATGCGGTGAGCGGGAAGTGTTCGACGTTGGAGTAATCCGTAGGTTACAATGTACAATGGGAGGAAAGGAGCTGACGCCCTTGACGTCGATCGTGGATGGAATTAGGAATTAGGGAAGGTGGACGCCGCTGGTAGCCGCTGAGCCGAGGTTGCCCGCGTCTACCTGCGGCATCTTAACCTCTCGTTTCGAGTGAGACAGCGAGACTCGATTCACCGTCAGCAATATTTTGCAATTCACGAGATAAACACTCTCTTTCCAATACTCAAATTGGTATTTTCGTATAAGTCTCTAGAGAGTTAGCTACCATGGCGAGTATGAAGGCATTGAGAGTACTGAGTCGCCCGACGCGGCATTCGCTCTCCTCCGCCGCAAGAGCCCCCCCAGTTTTAGCCGCAGCAGCAGCGCAGGCACGGCGGTACGCATCGTCAAAACACCCGCAGGGCTTCCAGCCGCCATCGGCAGGCGACCTAGCGGAGCTGCAGGAGCGGGTGCAGGAATTCACGCGGCGGGAGATCAGCCCGGAGGTGGCAGCGCACGTCGACAAGAGCAACGCCTTTCCCGCGGACATGTGGGGGAAGCTGGGGGACGCGGGGTTCCTGGGCATCACGGCGGACGAGGACGTCGGGGGCTTGGCCCTCGGGTACCAGGCGCACTGCGTGGTGATGGAGGAGCTCTCGCGGGCCAGCGGCAGCATCGGGCTCAGCTACGCGGCGCACTCGCAGCTGTGCGTCAACCAGCTGCAGCTCAACGGGTCGCCCGCCCAGAAGCGCAAGTACCTGCCGGGCCTCGTCGCCGGCACCAGCGTCGGCGCCCTCGCCATGTCCGAGTCCGGCGCCGGCAGCGACGTCGTCGGCATGCGGACCACCGCGAAGCAGGTCGACGGCGGGTTCCTGCTGACCGGCACCAAGATGTGGATCACGAACGGGCCGGACGCCGACGTCGTCGTCGTGTACGCCAAGACCGAGCCCGACAAGGGGTCCAAGGGCATCACGGCCTTCATCGTGGAGACCGAGACCGACGGCTTCAGCTGCGCGCGCAAGCTCGACAAGATGGGCATGCGCGGCAGCAATACGGGCGAGCTGGTCTTCGACGGCGTGTTCGTGCCGGCCGAGAACGTGCTCGGACAGGTCAACGGCGGCGCGCGCGTGCTGATGGAGGGCCTCGACCTCGAGCGGCTCGTCCTCAGCGCGGGCCCGCTGGGCCTCATGCAGGCGGCGCTCGACGTGGCGCTGCCCTTCACGCACCAGCGGAAGCAGTTCGGCGCGCCCGTCGCGCGCAACCAGCTGGTGCAAGGGAGGCTCGCCGACATGTACACGAAGCTGCGCGCGTCGCGCGCCTACACGTACGCGACGGCCCGCGCCGTCGACGAGGACGGCGAGGTCCGCACCCAGGACTGCGCCGGCGCGATTCTGTACGCCGCCGAGCGCGCCACCGAGTCCGCCCTCGACTGCATCCAGCTGCTCGGCGGCATGGGCTACGTCGAGGAGATGCCCGCCTCGAGGTTGTTGAGGGAGTGAGTTGTCCCCCCCCCCCTCCATCGGGGTATTTTGCTTGCTTTAGGTACCTCGTTTGCTAATCGGGTGGGTTTTTTTTCTAGTGCCAAATTGTACGAGATAGGGGCTGGTACGTCGGAGATCCGCCGCATGGTTATCGGCAGGGCGTTCAACAAGGAATATGCCCATCTCGGAGCGTAGGTAGTTGATAAATCACAAAAAGGGATAAGTGTGCATTTAGGCCGGCGTTCGGGGACGTGTATTTTCAGGACATATTTAGGCATGCGAATCAGCTGAGCTCAAATTCTCCGATCGAGGGACTATTGCCTTTTATTGCCACTAGGCTTGTGGTCAAGCAATGTAGACGTGATATTATTTTGTGTACGCGCTATTTGATTAATGTGGTGTCGTCCGCCGCGAAGGAAGTCTGTTTGCCTTCCTCAGCGACATCTATCTCATCATTTGTCATATCGACACGTCTTCTATCGAGCCACTAACATATTTACCAAGCGCTTCTTTGGTTATGTGCCCTAGACTTCATCTTCATCTTCATCATAATCATAATCATGATTATAATCATAATCGCCATGGACTAGGAAATGCATTCGGTTACCTGCTGCCTCCCCGGCCGCCGTATTAGGGTCCTCTCGTTCCAAGGTAAATTCGAAATGGTCGTCTCCAAAGACTATGCTCGTCCTGGCTATTTCGCCGTACATATTCTGGTAATTTCCTTCATGCGTGCCAGGGTAAGACGGATCTAGTAGTATCGTCCGTAAATGCAGCTCCTCTTCCATAGGGTCCACCGGGTGAGACATTCGAATATAATCTGGACGAAATGGTCCCGGACCAAATCCCCCCTGCCCGGCACTGAAGTGAATAAATCCCTCGCCCCAAGCGATGAGAATATAGAATGGATTCCTCTTATCGGATGCCTCTAAACTGAACACCACAAATGGCGGTGGTTCTACCAATTGAGAAAGTCGCGGTGCTTCTACCAACTGAGAGAGTCGCGGTGCTTCTTTAAACCGATCACCGAATACGATGCAGCCGTAGATAGGCGACCACATCATATTTCTGCCAATCGGCTTTTTCGTCCCCAAGGAATCAATGCCGTCGATTTCTCTAGCTAGTCCGGAGAAGAACACCTTCCGTACCTCATAGCCAAGAAGCGAGTTATGTGGTCCTCGAGGGCATAGACCTTTCGAAATAGGAATGTTTTGTAGATGAATCCCGCCAGCGCCGAACCGGTCACGTTCCCAATTGAAGAGGGTTTTGTGGATATAAATCAGTTTCGCATACGCCTGTATTGCCAATATCATTTCCTCCACATATGTGTCGCTCATGGCAGTTCGTCCTAGTACGGGAGTAGCTAATCTCGCATGCCTGTTTATTGACTGTGAGTGGCGTGATGAGATTTGGGGTGTCCTGACTAGTACAATTGATAACTGATTCACAGCAACACCCGACTTGAGTTCTGCAGCGTTTAATGCAGCGTCGCAGGTGTAACACTCTGGGTTCCCAGGGTAGAGATGAGAACTCAGACCATAACTTTGTGGCTTGAGACGAAGACGGACCTCGAGTCCTCTATTGGTCATCGCGGATGGGGCGCCAGAATCGAACAAATTTCCCCTGATATTTCCCGAATCTGCAAAGTCATCAGGTGACTTCGCGAACACGCTCTCCAAGGTCCAAGCTCTCGGGCTGTCCTTGGGGACTGTCCAGCACAGCAGCGAGTGGTCATCCGTCTCCTTCAGGATTTCCTCCTGTAGTCGGACAAAGGCTTTATCGCCTTCGCCATACAGGAGCGGCATATTGATGTCGAACAGACCGATGAGAGAATAGGCCCTGTCCTCAAGGCGTGTGCTTGACCTGTGAGCGGCCCAGGACATCTTCGCAGCAACGCTGTATGGATATAGTGTCTCAACGCCTTGTATGATTTCCTCGGGGATTCTTGTGATTTCAGAGACGGTAGTTGCAATTTTCTCCCAAGATCGATGACCTATTTCTACCCATTCACGGTTGTAAAAAATGAGTTTCCGCGGTGCAATCAACTCTTGTAACGTCCAGGCCCTATGGAACCATCTGGACACTTGTTTCATTCCGTGCCGTGGCAGGTCTGCCACGTATGGGAACTGTAACTACTGCTTAGTTGACTGGTAGGTTTTCATGGCGTTTCTACTTTGCGTACCTCATCACCCACATCCGAGAGATAGGCATAACAAACATCGGATTCCTTATACCACTGGTACATGGAGTTGATGGCTTCGCTGAGCTCGGCGCTGCTTGTCTTGTCGATGCAACACGTATCTACCCATGCCCAGGGTAAATCGTGTTGCTTCGCTTGATTGCAGGCAAGGACAATCTTCCGGTAGCCAGCCTTGTTGTTGGGACCTCTGCCGGCTTGCAGATCTTGCAAGCTAACCTCGCCTTCGCCCCATGTATGCGAGAGGATGGCATATGGCGGGATATCCCTGCCATGGAACTCATGCAGCGCAAGCGTGTTGACATCGAGGAGGCGCATTGCGGCGGTATGCCGAAGTCGTTAGATATGCCGTCAGCGGTATGTAATGAGAACTCATGCCACCTTGAAGTTCCATTCCAAGTTCCATCGAGACTAGGCCAGAAGAAGTCCAGCCAATCACCACCACCAGGGCTGACCGGGGTGGGGGCCAGCTGCCCCAAAGGGGACGAGAGTCGTATCGAACGAAGCTGAGAAATCACACCTCATCACCCGAACGGTATCGTCGAATTGGTCGGCGACCCATGAAGGTCACCCCACCCGAGCCGGTAGCCTGGGATTCTCCGCGGTGGCGACGGGTTCTAATGGGTTTGCCTGTGATGGGATTCCGGTGAATGCACATGCGAAGCAGAATACCTCAGTATTCATGTAGGGTAGGCGTCATCTTTGCTTCATATTAGACACTAACCCGTCTAGATTTATCCTTATCCCTGCCCTTCTTAGGGAGTCGTTCGATCGGGGCGAGAAGAGCATGCAGAGCCTCCCCGAAGATGTGTCACTAAGGTGTTTTGTCGCACAACGCCAGGGCCAAAGGTTCGAGCATGAGGCATTAGGGAGCGTGGTGGTCTTGTCATGTGATTAAATAATCTGCATACATGCATCGTTCTCAGCAACTATACGATTTATGTATTTAGCAATGATCTGACCTAGGTACTGTAAGCCAAGCCAGTTTTCTCTCATGGTTGCAGTTGTTCCTCATACCGTTGGATGTTTGTTGGGTTGCCTTTCTGGAGACGTAGAAATACACAACTCTTGTGATCCTTCCAGCTCGGAGACTCCTGCAGTTTTGATGTTCCCGGGAAACCGGGCTACGCCCGAAATATGCAAGCTGTCCTTCGGTAGCTCAGATGTTTGGTTGGCGCAAGGGATCAGACGGTGTGAGCGTGCTCGAGATAGATTGGCTAAAGGTTAGTCGCTGAGAGAGAGAGAGGGTCCCGGTCGCCGACGAGCCTCGACGGATGGAGCCTATCTGAACCACACCACCACACACCGCTGCCCATTCGGAATCGTACCTCTCCTCGGTAGCTTAGCTTATGGAATGACGATAGAACGTGGATGGAACACTTCCCATGTAGGTAGCTGCTTCCTGGCGACTCGGATCATGTCCCGTCGACGATACGACGTTTCGCGCCCGCACACCGTGGCAACGGCCGACGTAATCGGTCAAGAGTAGGGCGGCCACGGCAATTAGAAAGATGGATCAGCCAAATCCCTCCGTTTGCCTCGTTGTTTGCTTGTTGTATAGAAAAAGACGACTGTGGGGATGGTGGAACGCCAACGCCTTACCCGTTCCATGGTACTATTTACCTAACTAGCATATTAGGTATGCTGTGGCACGCCAGGCGAGCACATTAGCGCAAACCACTAGCTGACCGGTGAGCCATCTGTTAGCGGTTGCTACTTGTAGTCGACACGACAGATTGCGATAGGTCACTCGTAGACGTCACGAACTAGTAGTTTGAGAGCTACATAAGACGGTCCGTTTCTGTCGAACTGCTGCAAGGTCGTGCCTTTTTGCTTTTTATCGCAACACCAAGATTAGCGACGAGTTCTACTCCGCCACCTATCGAATAAAGGAGACGGATGCATGTATCCATGTCGAGATGGATATATATAACCCGCCGCCGTGGCCTATATCAGCGGCAAGGCTAACGCCCCGCCCATCCCGCGTGTTCTTTAGCTTAAAGCGGTCAGCTTGGGCTTAACTAAACTTGGTTACTTGGTGAGAATCTAGCTTATTCTTCCCGATTAATGCAGGTCTTTTGGGTTGGGCATACATGCTCGGCATGGGTTATGAGACGAAGCTAAGAAGGCGGGTCGAACGAGCAGAGTACATCCGAGGTCGTGCTCATGCAGTGGGAGAGGCCGTCGTTGCAATCGGCGATAGTTCCAAGGTTGCAGTTCCGTGGAAAGGGACCCAAGATGTAAGGAGTTCATCGTTCATAGAATAGAGTTAGTCGAATGAGCGTTGCTGTCGGTACCTCCGTATGCAAGGCCATCTTACTTCATCCGAGTGACGGTACTCTGATGAAGGAATAAAGTGGGTACTGGCGAATGGACTGGTTAATATAAACGACTGAACTGCCATTTGACTTGAATTACCCCTGCCTAACGGAATTGCCTACCTCACACAGCAGTGAGCTAGAAAGATGGGATTATGAGACTGCGAAGATACCGTGGACCCCGTCTTTGCTGTGTCTGAGCAACCCAATGGCAGCACACTGTCATCCTCACCTTTGTACGACTTGGCTTGCTGAACGGGGACGACTGATCATCTTGCGGGTCAGCCCGGCCGTCGAATAGGGGCTCGCCTTTTCTTATCATGCAAACCGGTCAGTCTGCTTATGGGGACACATCGTGGAAGCAATGGCGGCGACAGCCACCTTCTCACCCTGCGTCCACGGCCATAACGATGGGAATGCGCGAAAGGACACATGTGCTTTCTCATAATAGGGGTGTTACGCAGAATAGCCTTCCCTTGCGTGAAGAGTGGGTAACGGCAACGAGCACTCGCAGAGCACGTCAAACCGGCCGCGGATCGCAGAATTGACTCACCCGACAGTTTCAACTTGTTATGCAGGAGTCTATGCATGACGTTGATGGCATGAATTCCCCCCCTCGGCAGAGAAAGACCCTTGAGACAAAGTTGGTCGGGCGTATCACTTGGAGGCTTCAGTCTCGACGAATGAGCTCCTAGGCTTATCCCCAGGCCCTTGGTCACCGAGGACTCGGAAATCCTGGGCTTCGACCGGGAAGTCTTCCTTCAGATCTAAAATCCCTGGCTCGGGCTGGGCCCCACGGGGAACAGGACGCGATCTATCTTACTTTTGATCCAGCCCGCAGGTCAATATACTGGGATATGACAGGAGGCTAATGGGAAACACAAGCCTAATGTCCCATTTTGGGAACCCAAGCTGCGAGCTTAAAAGCCCCAACAGCTGTATACAAAGTAACCTTGTTCGTGCAGATGAATTTGGTGCGCGAACCACTGTGGAATATGACCAATCGTCCTGATTTAAGCAGACTCGTGCTGGCAAGATAGAGTACTCCATGGAAAGATAAATGTCAATTTGTCCCCTGCCGGTTTGGGAGTTGAATTTGTCGGATTCTTTAGTAGACGCAGCAATTCCGCTCTAATAGACTAAATCCAGCCGATTTACTTAACTCGTTGGAACCATCTACTTGTCTGTGTCAGCAGCAATAGCGGCAGCACTAATGGCTTACGGATCTCATGAGAAACCTCTCTGGTCGGTCGTCAAAAGGAATAGTAGCAGTACGACTCGGCCGATAAAGACTCTAGCTAAGGGGCCAGCCAAGGTTGTGAGGAAGTTCAAGGAATTAGCGAGGCGGGAACTGTGGGCCAAAGATGACCCAAACCATGGCGTCGATTGGACAGATGATCGAGTCTGGGAAAAGATCAGGAACGAGGGTCGCTACCACGGGGCGGACGAGATGATGATCAGCTGCGGAACGGTAACGATCAACCAGGCAGACTCGCCGCAGCCCAAGGTGATGCTGGTCTACAACAATAAGATCGGCATCTACCAATTGCCTAAAGGACGTAAGAACTTTGGGGAGGGGAATCTCGAAGCGGCCTTACGCGAGACGGCCGAAGAGACCGGAGTCGCCGTCGCCCCTTTGCGATTAAGATTCGGGTCCAGATCGACGCCACCGAAACTGATCCAGACTAAGGCTGGGGTCAGGGAAGATAAGTACGGGGTTGAGGACACACTCACCGGTATTACAGAGGGTCTCAGCAATGAGAGCATTGGCGTTAGCGAATGGTGCGTCAGACGATATCCCTCCACTCGGACGCTCGTCCGTGTATCTCCGTTAGATCCCAACTGCTGACTTACCTATGTGATCGGCAGTAAGTATTCAAATCTTCATCATTGATGTCTCGGATTACCCTGGCCTCTCAGGGATATCTGGGAAGCATGTTTTAGAACGGAGTGCCAATTGACACCCATTTAGATCCAGATCCGGCCACCAATGCCTGGAGGCATATCTACTGGTACGCGGCCAGGCCGCTAGGAGATACGAAACGCGACGAGGGTCGAATGCCCGACGAGGAGGACCGGAATAAGTTTTCGACATTCTGGTTCGCCGAGGCTGAGGCAATTTCCCTTCTCAAGCTGGAAGATGAGAAGTTCAGTAAGCGAGTTTCACCCTTGTCACCGTCTCCTGCACCTCTTTAGGGGGTGGCCGCCTCGTGGAACCTCACGAGCAGATGTTGAGGGAAGGCAATTTGTTGGCCTCTGGCTGCCAGTCCCCAATTTATAAGCCCTTATCATTCGACCTGTCCAGTTATTAAGCGAGTAACTTACTTTGCCTTGCTATAGTGGTTCGCATCACGTTCGCATACCTCCGTAACATGTCCGTAGGCGACTGGGCGAGCAACCGGAGCCAAGGGGAATAAGCCGGCGAAGAGTGACACGAGAGAGCAACAAGGATCCTGTTCGATCCATGCCACCATTATTAGATAGTATAATTCCAGGATACCGTCGTGCGTTAGTGGAGGAGGCCTCTCTGTTGGGAAAGCAAAGTTGAGAAGTCGGTTACGATAACGAAATCGAATCCAGCCCACCTAGATCGGATTGGAAGGGTGTATTAGGCGTAAACGAGTGTGCAATTGATGTTTTACCCCCTACTCTACGTGAACAGGTCGGGTTGCCATGCTGCAGTAAGAGCTTATCGCTTGTCGACTCGGTGCTCTGTAGTGATGTGCAAGTGCTCTGTGATGCTGTGCATGCTATTTTTCTGTGCTCGAAAACACGGTCGAGTAGGGAATATTTATAGAGCTTGAGGGAAGCAGACGGATAGTTGTAGATGTTGCGACGTGTGCCACAGATATCTCGAAGATTCTCGTCTTAGCGACAAGTCAAGAAAGGGGTCAGCCCTACGAACCAAAAGATTAAAAGCAAGGATCTAATACTAAGAAAACTCAATCGTGGTTACGCTAGGCAGGAGATGGAAATGCTTGAGACGGCCGCTAATCCGATCTTGGTTAGATCTTCCTGTCCGGATGAAGCTCTCCAATTGGTACCTTAGATAGATGACATCATAGCAGTCTTGGCTGCTTGGCTGCTTGGGGAGCTAACCCTCACGAGTAGGGAAAAACAGCCGACTTATTCAGTCATTGAGATCATCCTTTCGCAATCCCGAAGATAGTCTTGCGTCAACTGTCGAATTCATTGGTGTTTGGAAGAACCTTCCAGCGCGCGTTCTATTCTTATCTTTCTATATCTCAGCTTGCTTAGCAGCATATATTCGCTTGTTGTGTAACATTAGACACTAGACCCCTAGACGTTAGACCTGAACCCAACGTATTGTAGTAATCACGTATGTCGCTATCCAGGCACCTTCCCCGATCCCGTAGAGCGGCCGCTGTCGCATCAGGACTGATAACTCCACCGGCTTCTCCTCAAGTTCGCCCACCATCTTCCCTTTCCAACACCAACGCCAGCACCAGCACCACCACGCTCGCGCAAACAAGAAACCTCAGTTCGCAACCGAATCGGAACCCTCTCTCCCCAAGTTCAACGCCCCGATCTACGTGCAAGATGTCGACCATGCCAGCGCAGCACGGCCATTCCGAGGCCTGCTGCAACATCCCTCCCGTCGTCTCCAAGGGCTACAGCGCGAAGGGCAGCTACGAGGAGCTCGGAGGATTCAAGTCATGTAAGTTACTGCATAATCTACACTCTCTCTCGACCAACCACGTATTCGTTAGGTATCTACTAGATACCTACCTATATACCTACATACTTTTTCTTATGTATCATAAAATCGTCATGGAGACACATTTTTGCTGAACCCGTCGGCAAAAGACGTGACCGGCCCGAAGGACGCCACCAAGGGCATAATCAGCATCTTCGATATCTTCGGCTTCTACCCGCAGACCCTGCAGGGCGCTGACATCCTCGCCACCGCGGACCACGCCCAGACGTACAAGGTCTTCATGCCCGACTGGTTCGCGGGCGAGCCCTGCCCCCTCGAGTGGTTCCCCCCGGACACCGAGGAGAAGCAGAAGGGCCTCGGCGCCTTCTTCCAGAAGAACCCCCCTCCAGGCGTCGCCGCCAAGGTCCCGGGTTACGTCGACGCCGTCTCGGCCAAGTATCCCGAGATCAAGAGCTGGGCCATCATCGGCGTAAGATCTGCCCCTTCCCTCCTCTCACGTGCCTGCTTCCACGCGCATGGTGCATAAACTTGCCAGCTAACACTGGTCTCGCCTATAGTTCTGCTGGGGCGGCAAGGTCGTGTCGCTCGTGACGTCGAAGCCCGACACCGTCTTCAAGGCGGGCGTCGAGTGCCACCCGGCCATGGTGGACCCGTCGGACGCCTCGGGCATCAAGGTGCCCCTCATGATGCTCGCGTCCAAGGACGAGCCGCCCGAGGACGTGCACAAGTTCGAGGCCAGCCTCAGCGGGCCCAAGCACGTCGAGATCTTCGGCGACCAGATCCACGGCTGGATGGCCGCCCGCTCCGACCTCGAGGACGAGCGCGTCCGCTCCGAGTACACGCGCGCTTACGAGACCGTGCTCAAGTTCTTGTCGAAGCACGTATGAGACGTAGGTTTGTTTCGTTCGAGCTCTCGATCGGGTAGCTGAGGAAACGTAGAAAAGGAAATATCTCATGATTTGGAGTCTGTGTCGAACGTCTGTTACGAGGATGAAACGACGACTTTCTCTAGGCCGTTTGAGGGTGCAACCTCAAGATCGTCTCATGAATAAATAAATAAATAAATAAAAATTTTTAAGACATCAAATAATTTGATTCTAGTGCTTTGTCAAACGTTCATTGTTCCTGTAGAACCTGTCTTCCTAGCAACTTATGTGACTTGAACCGTAACGCCATCATCATACACTGAAGGTATCAATTGAAGCCGATTTTGTTTTTCCTGCTCTGCCATGCCACAAGCAAACGCCGTGAAATGCAACGATCAAGGGAGGATGCCAGATGCTGTGGGCAACCCCTCGAAAACTCACCGTACATTGGCCGCTCAAGCAAGCGGCACGTTCTCCTTTTCCTTAGCTTCAACCCGTTCACTCGTCTTAGCCTCGCCCTCAGCCTTCGGCTCCTGTTCAGCATTCTCCTGCTGTTTGACGGCGTCCGTAGAACCTTCCTTGTCTCCCTCCACAGTCTTGACGTCCTCCTGAATGCTCATCTTCTCCAACTTCTCTTCGACAGCCTTAGACTCAGCCTGGGTCTCGGTCTCGGTCTTCGCTTCTGCCTCGGCCTTAACCTCAGTCTTCGCATCGCTTCCTCCTTGCCCCTCCTCGCCCTTCTGCGCAGGCTCAGGCATCGTCTTCTTGATGGCGGGTGCGGGCGGCGCGTCGTCGCCGAGCTTCTCGAACTTGACGACGGCCCACTCGGTGCCGAGCGCGGCGTTCCAGGCGGCGGCGTCGCGCACGGGGGGCGCGTGACCGCGGCGGCCGCGGCGCTCCCACTTCTGCTGCTGCATGCGCACGAGCTCGGCCGAGCGCGGCGCGAGGATGTTGACGCGCGCCACGCGGTGCCAACCCACGAAGACGAAGCCGCCGGAGACGCCGTTCTGCCAGCGGCGTTGCTCGAACACCGCGACGACGAGGGATGCCTGCTGGTCCGGCACGTAGTCGATCGGCTGGATTGCCGGGAAGGTCGGGGCTTGGGCCAGCTGCTGCGCCTGACGCTGCTCCTGACGCTGCCTCTGTTGTTCTTCTTCCAGGCGCTGGTACTCATCGGGCGGCAGATTGCGGATGTCTGTGGTATTCATGCGACTGCCGAATGATGTCTTTGGAGCTGGCTCTGGCTCTGGCACTGGCGCAGTCTCTAGCGCATGTTCTGCGTCTTCCTTGGTAGTCTCGGATGGAGCGGCTTCTTCCTTTGGCTTCTCTTCCTCCTTCTCGGAAGCTGAAGCACTAGGAGCTGCGGCGTCTGGGCTGGAGCCTTCGCTCTGAACGGCGGACTGAGGGGCTGCTTCCTCTTTAGTGACATCGTCGGAAGTACCGTCAGGAGATTGAGCCTCGGTCTTTGCATCGTCCTTGGGAGCCTCGGGGGTTTGCCATTCGCCATGCTCTGCCTTCTTCGCTGCGTACTCGGGCAGCAGGTGCAGGCTCGACTTGGCAAAGACGATGCGATCGGAGACCCAGCGAGGGTTAGCGCCGACGAACAGCAGCAGATGCGAGAGCTGGCCCGGGTTCTTCTTCGAGTCGTGAAAGGTGGTGCTATGACCTTGCAACGTACTCTCCTCTCTACCTAAGAAGTAATTGTCAATGTCGTGCAGCTGATAGAGCTCTTCATTCTCTACAGCTTGCTCCTGGCCCTGCTGCTGTCGGTTGTTGCCTTGGGAGAAGTTGTTGTTGTTGAAGCCTCTGCCGCGACCTCGACCACGACCACGGCCTCCGCGATCACCGCCTCGGCCACCACGATCACCACGATCCCCACGATCACCGCCTCGACCACCTCTGTTTCCTCTGCCGCGTCTGCTGTCGTCGTGGCGACCAGGGTTAGAAGGCTGGTCACCTGACTGCGGCGCGTCAGGAGTCTCACCGGACGCATGGGTGCGACGGAAGGGGGGAACGTAGTTTCCGTACATGATTGATGACGTATGCGCAAAGCTTTGCGCGAGACTTGGGCTGGAGGTAAGTTTGTGAACTGATTACCTACCAGGTAGGTACGGAAAGGTGAGAAGTTTGACCCTAGAGAAATCGGAAGAAGTTGAACCGAAGGAAGAAAACGTTTGAAACGGATTTAGGATTTATTTAAATGGCTTGCAGCTGCTGTGATTGTGATATGTTCTGAGATTTGCGATTTGCAGTCGCAATGTGGGGCTGATTATGTAGACTCAGGGAAGGCACGAACAATATTGAAGTAAAGAGCAACTTGATATACTACCTGTACTAGATGTACATGTATTTTATTTATGTGATCCTCGCATTTCCTTCAATATTTTAACCCGTACATGCATCTCGTTTTACGTACCTTCATGTATGTATTAGAAGCGTTTTTTTTCATCACGATACTCCTTTCAACAGAAACTAAGACATTCTTATCGCCCCCGATAAGCCCCTATTTCCGCCTCAGCGTTCCAGATATATTAATACCTACGATCAGCTCCGTCATCTAGAGGATCCTTCAAAGATTCCAAATGGACGCGTTTGTGTCGATGCATAAGGAAGCTGAGCCGAAGGGTTCTACATCCAGCCCAGACAAATCAAGCGAGCAATTTCTCATAACCAATACGAACATGTCTGGAATTTTCGGTGTTTTAAATGCATCTAGCAAGCTATCCAAACGTTCCACATATAGTTGCCACCCAGTTTCCCTCTTGAGGGCCAGTAAACATTCTTTGTCATCTCGTCTCCAGGGACGGACTTCGCTCACCCATCCTCTGTGATGGTTGTGCACTCTTGGAGCCTGGATAGGAGTCACGGGCTTCTCCATGGCTTGGATAGAGCTGGGGTCTTGGTTCGGGGATCCATTTTCTCTAGCCTCTGTACATACACGGTGATTAATAGTCCCCCAGGTCCATAGTCCCTTGTGCAACAACATAGTTTTTTTCTCCTACCACATGGTTGTCACTGTGACAGTATGTTTATTTGAGCGAAGAAGTTCGCGATGTAGTCGGAATCTGCCTTGAGAATTGACTCTGGGTTTGCCGCATGGGCGTCTGGATCGGCGAAGCGATGTGCGAATTTGCCGGGTTGTCTAGGCCTCTCTATTTGCGCGGAATCTACCCCTTTGATGCTATTTGCGACGTGTGAGCTGTTGGTCAGAAGTCCCGGGTGTACGTGGGAGGATGTTCGGTATCAAAGGGTTAGTACGGTCAATGAAGCCGCAAGTTCGAGAGTTACATGTTGTACTGTCTTGGAATATTCGGCGTCTCTCAAATACCTTTGCAGGCTCCTCGGGGAATATGAGCGTATGCTCCTCGATAGTTTTAAGCCCTGTTGCTTTCATATCATCTTCTGATCTAGGCAACGGTCTTAAAACTGCATCGTCACCTTCAACAGCCAATCCTCATCACGGCCTGTCCACACGAGTCCGCTGCTATGTCCAGTTGCTTCTTCCTGTTGTTGAATAGTCATTATGAGAGTCGTCGCGCATGTGCTTGCTCGGGATTTTCATCCCGTAGCCAAGTAGAGGGCTGTGGTAAACATGAGCCATTCGACGTTTGTGTCGGAGAGCTGTCCGGGTGGTGTCTAGCCTTTGTCATTCCAGATAGAAGTCGCTGTTGTTACTAATTCTTCATCTAAGCATGCCATTTTGACCTATCGCTCCTCGGTTAGTTCGAAAAGAAATAGAAGCATGACCACAGTGGCCCGCAAAATGCCTTAAACTAGGACGATTCGATGGAGTCAAAGTCAAACGTACCTTCGTTGGTTACTCTTCTAGCTGTTGCTCCGTTGTTTCCTTCTTATTCCCTCTCCACGTTTATTCACTAGTCACTGCCGAGACACGGTGGGTGTTCTGTGGGAAGGAAAGTAGTTGGTAGTGTCGAGGAGAATGGAAGTTTTTGAGATGGTAGGGGGAAGTATGGGGCAAGCGATGGGGAATTTGCAACCGCCGGCGCCGGTATTACCGGAGTCGTCACTATCCATAACATGCTGTGTGTCTTAGTGTTTCGCTTCCCTTAAATAGGAACCGGATTGTAATGACTTACTCCAATGTTCCCTTACGCCAGGGAGTCGCAGAGCGGTTGAAGGCGCACACTATTCAAGGCGCCCCTACAAGGACTGGGATTGGTGAGGGATAGCCCAGGGGCACGATTAGCAAAGCTGTATGTGAATAGGCGTGTTCCCGTCACCAATCCCAGTCCACCCCGATCCCTATTTTCTCTTGGCGGACTCCTGAGTCTGTTAGGCAATCTCGGAAGGCCTCTGGAGCTTCCTCAGAGTCCTCGGTTGTAAGAAGCTCCAGAAGCTTTGGGTGTGGGAAGGGAAAGTCTGCCGGGGTGCTTGTGGTGTGGTTTACTAGGGAGCAGTGTCCCGACCTATCTACAGACTTCACCCACACCACTCCTGACCTTGTAGGCCGATTACTCGTTTCGTTCCGTGGAGCGAGCCCAAGAGTCCTATGAAGGGGTAAGCCTATGTTTACCTAACAAAAAGGTTCCAGATATAACGGTTGAGTGTTGGAATATGATATAGCGTAACACATACTCGGTTCTGAAAAGCCATGCAGGTGGACCTTTATTATAGCCTCGCTGGTAGAGCAAATATAGTGAGTGGGCTTCCTAGCGAGGGATTGTCCTTAGGCATTGAAGAGTCTATAGTCCGAAAGGACTACGCCAAACTCGCCCTTGTATTCACTGGAACGACGACGGAAACCAGTGTAGTAATATGGCTAACTGTCTAGAGCCATCAAGGAAGCCAATGATGACCCCAAAGTGGAGTGCTACTTCTCGAGCTGGTGTAAAGATATCACCTGAGTCGGCGACAGACTCGTTCGATGGGCAGATGGAGGCTTCGAGGAGTATCCCTACATGGCTTTTGGTAAGATAAAAGACGAGGATTCAGCAGTGGGGTCAGGGGCGTAGATAGCATGGCGGCTATGTTGGGTGAAGTAGAACAGGTAACAGGCACATGAGCGCTTCTTTCCAGAAGGGAAAATATAACAAATCAGGAATGACACTTACTTGAAGAGACAGAAGGAGGAGGCGAAGTTTATTGAGTAGAATCCATTGTTACGGTGTACATGGATCGTACAGCGTGGTTTGCAGGTTGTAGGCTGGTTGAGAATAATAGAATGAAAAGGAAGAAAGGAGGGAAGTAATATTTTGTGTGCGCTAGAAAACGAAACGTGTTATGTGAGTAAAACCAGTCGTATAAACGAACCGAAGAGTCTGTTATTCGACTCTTTGACACTGCTCGTTGCTCGGCGACGCTGTAGGTGGGTTCCTGTGTAAGCGGGCCTGGAGGTAGGCGCTGAAAGCCCCCTTAGGTCATGTCATCAAGGTACAAACGTCGTGTAAGCCAACTGGGCACAGAGCTGCATGAGGCGCCTAGAAGAGGCCTGGTTCCAGGTCCGAGACACTTAAGCAGGTACCCGTGGGGAAATTTCAGAGAGGAAATTTAGAGGGTACGCCTAAACACTGGAGTTTATTCCAATAGCGCCAGTATAACACTTGCGCTACGGCATTCCAGTTGGGTGCCTACTAGGTACCTGGTATAGTGGTACATGCTTTGTGAACTATCGTACAATTCTTTGAGAGAACAACGCAGTAGACCTCAAGTTCGTCATCCTGTGTTCAAGCAAAAGATGACAATAACTCAAAGTCTTTTTCAAATTCTAAGTATCGCAACTTAACAGTCAAAAGTGCCAATACTGGACATATGACAAGTCAATTTGTAACTTAGCACCACATTTCGAGGACCAGGGTTCTCATCCTTTGGCCCCTGATCCTCGGAATAGGGGCTGGGATTGGGGACAGGGGGTGTTTTCTCTCACGTATACCCAGACTACTCAGCAGTGATATTACCAGCTCCTGGCCCAATCAAGCTGTTATTCCTGCATCGCTAAGTTCACATTGTGACACTGACTGAACCCGAGGCTTGATTTGGCAGTGTTAAGGCATAACTCGATTATCTCTACTTACCTACCCACAAATATTGAATTAGGCTTCAATGGACCTCATCATGTAGCGTGAAAGTGCACCTAACCTTGTAGACAGTTACGTAGGCGCTTTAATTTGGCGGATGGCTGTTATTATCTGCCTTGCTACAGTACTAGGAGCCTCTTCCACTGGGAATGGATAGAGTGTACCGTTGATCTACATCTCCTGTCTAATGCTTCTGTTATTTCAATAGTTACCTACGTAGATGGAGAGTACGTCGCGTGACCTAAAGGGGCGTGCTTATAGAGTAGTTGGATAGTTGGAGGTGATAACTGAGGAGCCTCAGCAAGTGCCCACAGGGCGAATAGAAACACCAAAGAAAGAAAGGAAGGATCTGATTGATATCTGAGAATTTTGTATCTCTTGCTAACTAACGGCGAGCATCATATGAGCCTTAGGGGTGGTAGTAGTGAAAGATCCTTGATGTTTCTACTGCTCTATGCGAATCAACGGTGAGGGGACTAAGAATCTTAAGCAAGTCAATAGTATTGATTTCCATAGCTGATCTCCTATAACCAATTAATTGCTCCCTTCGATGTTCCATTGAAATGCATTGGAAGTGTGATTAGCGATTGAACCGGAATGTCAAACTCGCTGAGGTGAATTAGGGTGGAACAGGTATAATAGGCGGTCCATATCGAACGACTTCATAGGGATAGAAGAGACTTGTATTTGCCTACCTAGTAGACTAATTTCTATACCTATTTAAATCACAGTTAACTCAAGCCTCGAAAATTGTCATCTGTCATTATTTCACGTATGCGGCCCCCTATTGACCAACTCGTGAACACTCTAAGATGGAGAGATTGGCAATCACCTTGCTCATTCCGACGGGTGCTAGTAATATTCTGTTAAGGTTACTTAAATGCACACGGGGTGACTATAGAAGTATCATCCACCTCGAGCTTCGTACCAGCTACTCAGAGCGTATCTCATGTAGCAAGAGATTTAAGTAAATGACACTCTAGAGCCCTATCACTTGCAATAATAGCCCCCCAACACAAGCATGAAGTAGCACATCCAGAAGCTGGATGAAACTCGAGAGGTCAGTTTGATAGTCGTACGTAATATACAACCCACCGTACCCAAGCTCTCTCCTTTTGATCACCTGCCCCCCGTCCCGCTCACAAGTAGCACCACGCTGCCGAGCTGGCGTCTCAGATCCTCCTTCTCCACATCATGCGTATCCTCGACCTCGCCCCAGCGGCGCGTCTGCCAATCGACCTCGAGGCTAGCGAGCCTCGCCGCCTCCTCGACGCCGAACCTCTTCTCCGCGCCACCACCAGCACCGTCTCCACCCCCCGTCCCGACGAACCCCTCGCTCCACTCGACGAGCAGCCGCGCGGCCCCCAGCAGCCCCTTCCCGGCGAGCACGCCCCTCTCGAGGCCCGCCAGCTCCCAGGCGCTGAGCCCCGCTACCCACCCCTGGATGACCTGGCGCGTGGCCTCGGGGTGGGCGCGCGGCACGATGGACTCGCCGTCGAGCACCGGCCGGATCTCGAGGCCCGGCCACACGCGGCTCGTCAGGAACCCGACCACCTCGCCGGCCGCGCGCCGCTGCGCCTCCCGCAGGCTCTCCGTCCCCTCCGGCGGCGGGTCGTCCGCGCGCGGCGGCGGCGCCCAGCAGAGCAGCGAGTCGGTGTCGAGGTAGCGCATGAGCACGCGCGCGATGCCTGCGCGCACACCCTCACCCGCCGGCGACGAGGAACCCCTTGCCGCGTCGTCGTCCGCGATGTCCAGCGCGCGGCACACGAGGCTCGTCAGCGGGATGAGATGCTGTCTCGTAGCTTGCTGCGCCGACATCAGTGTGTCCCACTCGACCGCCAGCGCCGCCGCCAGCAGAGGCTTGCTGAGCGGCAGCCTCACGATCTCCTTGGTGCCCGGGTGCCGCAGCGGCCGCGTGTCCAGGTGCACCTCCCAGGCGCCGTCGACCTCGTGCACGTACACGTGCTTCCAGAAGCGCTTCCGCAGCGCGCTCTCCTTGGCCGCCTTGGACGATGATTTCGCGGAGCTGGTGGCTTTGGATTGCTCGCGGATGCCCTGGGCCTTCTCGAGGAGCTCGGCTTGTTTTTTTCGTCGCTCGAGTCGTGTGCTCGCGCTATCGGCCGCGGGCTGCGGGGGCTCGGGAGGCGGGCCTGTGCCGTAGATGGGAGAGACTGTTGCTGGAACGGCGGGAGTGGTGTGGATTTGATGTCGGCAGGCTAAGGGTATCGATCGTGTTTTCGAGATCGGAGATGTGCATTGAGGTTTTTGGCGTATCGCCAGTCGTAAAGCTCGGGCTGGCGGCTTCATTTTGGGATTGACTATCACCTTAACAAGGTGCACAGACACAAGTTTAGCTGAGAGGACTCGAGGAAAAGAAGTTGCGTTAAAGCAGTTGACGATTAGATTTGGAGGACTTTATTGTCTTCTGTTATCGATTATGCGATAGCTTCGTAGCCCCTATTTAATTATAATCCCCGTAGTACGATATCCCCATTATGTCAAGATTCAAATAGAGGTCTGTAGAATACGCATTTATGTTTCAGAACGTTTAATCCGCAAGCATGTGGAAGAGACTGCCTTCATATCCAGGTTCGATATCTGCTTTTTCATTGATGTTCTCTTCTACTGCTAAGTACCTCGACCTCCCAGGTCCGCCTCCCTGAAGCAAGTGGCCAACAAATGGAACTGCTAGACAAAGCAGTAAACGGTGTATCAAGACTGCTGTCTCGATGCAAGAATAAACATGTAATATATACAAGCATATGTTTAGATGGAGTTGCCCCAGAAGTAAGTCTTTTCATGTCTCGAAGCCATTTTCCCATCTCTTTCCGCCTAGCTAACGACTTCCGTAGATATTTGCCGGCGACAACTATTCTTCCTTTTCATCTTCACCTCCTGAATTTTTCTGTTCCTTTTTTTGTCCTAGCGCTTCTCATCCTCTCCAGCTAATAATATACAATACCCCACACAAATGAGCCGGCCCTATCGTAAGAGCACATAAGAGCATTGTTACAGTGTCAGTAAGGAGGTTTGGTAAGATTCCCCAGCGTGTTTGACTGGGATTTACTGTTGATACCCTTGAGCATCGATTGAAGATCCAGGCTAGCGGCCCCCTCGTTGCCAAAGCTATTCGAGAGAATACTATCGCCTCCTCGGCTCCTAATATTCCTCTTAGGGGACTTGATGGCCGCATGGTCTTGGCTTGAAATTTTAGAGAGGCGCTCAATGCCAACCTCAGGCGTGGCAGATTTCCCAACAAGTGATGCTGGTAGCGGGGGTACCGGTGGCACCCCTTCTTCAAATTCGTCGCCCTCTGTAGGATGGGAAGTAAGAGGCCCCCCTGAGTCGCCTGATGCCTTCCGCTCCCGAGATTTTGATCGAGATCGTGCTAGACCTGCTTCGTTAACGTCAACACCGTCGGCACCATTGGGATTGAACGATAGTTCCGACGGCGTGAAGTCGTAGCTTGCCATGCTTTCGCTGCTGTCGTCGTCTTCTCGCAATGTCTGAAACGTAGTTGGCCTGACAGAATCTCCAGAAAGAACCGATTTAAGCTGGTCGACAGAAGCGACGAAACCTCGACTAGAGGCGCTCCTCCCTGAACCGTGACTTGGGACACTGGAGTTTCGTAAGGCTGCGGCATGGCTGGTATGGGATGCAGGTTGCAGGTTATTTTGCCGTGCATAGGCCGATTCCGGTCTGCTAGGCGGATGACCATTCGTCCCGTTAACAGTAAGATGATTCCCTCTGGTGGCAGTTGTCCCGGTTTTTGATCCACTGACTGAAGCGGACTTGCTCTCTGCTTGCAGCGCTATGACTGCAGCCTCTCGGTTCCATTCTGCTGCCATATCTGCCCTGAACTTATCAGGCAGTTCGAGCTCGCCGTCTGCTGGCGGGATAGTGCTCAAGGTAGAGCTTAATATTGGGTGAGAGAATACTCGACCGGGTGAAGCAGAAGGACTTGCAGGAGGAGAGACTGCTCTTTCCTTGTAGTTTGTGCAAATGCATTCCACCATACCGAGACGATCATCAAAAGGTAATAGTGCCTCCGATTCCACCTCATGCGTCGGCATTTTAGACTGCGACTTGGCCGTACCTAGAGTCTCCAGAAGGTCTAAGGATGGCGTCGGAACATGTACACCTTCGATCCAAAATTGTTTGCTTCTCCTCCGAACAATTTCGTTGTGGATTGCGCGACCGACCGACGATGCTTCAAAGTCGAAACGCTCGCTCAAAGCCCAAAAATAGCCATGGCAGAGACATCCCAGGTGCACTTTCGCTAGGGGTGTTTCCGCTTCTAGGATATCCTCTTGAAGTCGGAAAATCATTGGAAGACCGTATCTAGCGGCGTTGACACCAAGCTTGTTTACCAGCTTGGTCAGTAAGACGTGAAGAAGTGCAATATCCGTTTCGAACTCGATGAACTGTAGCGCGTTATCGTAGATGGCGAGGTGTACAAGCTGCAAAAAGCGCGATCGAGGGACCCTGCCAGGTTTCTCCCGATTGGAAGCACTCGAGACAGCCCGGCGAGCAACACTCGCCGGCGGTATTTCTCTATTATTTGTGCGGGATGGTTTTTGGCTCATGTCGTCCCGCGCTTCCAAATCAGAGTTTGTTGTTTCTCTATCGAGCCATGTAGTAACCGCGTCAACATACGCCTTTCGGACCTGTCCATCTGGGTCGCGTAGGAGCCATTGTGTGCCCTCCCACACCTGTATAGGGACCTTATTCCTTGTCAAATTGACATTTCCACTGACCTTCGTCTTTGGGTTCGCCACGAGGAGAATAGATTTAATAGCTTGGAGTGCAATAGTCTTAGCCAAGTCAAGCGCAAAAAAGCTGTCAAGATGAGACTGATCGTCCGAGACATTTCCCGTAGAAGCTCCAGGGGGAATATCCATCTTTTCAGCTGCCGGCGGAGAGTTGGTTGCACTTGGATGAGGTTTGAGTCGTAGGAGAATGGCCGATATCATATCGGAAATTTGGTCCGCGTAGTAGACGTGAGTGGCTAGATTGCCAATTGACTGTTGGATGCGGCTCAAGAGTTCCTTGTAGGGAGCCGAGATGTGCTGAGAAAGGTCGACAGCAGGAACCGATTTTTCATCTCCCGAAGCTGCTCCGGCTGCAACGCCGCCCCTCGAGCCCACCGAGTATTTCAAAGCCCGCTTCATATGCTGTATCAAGCCCAGTAGGACATCCATAACACTTAACCCGATCAAATTGATGTCTTCGGAGCTTAACAAGGACCCAACAATGGCAGAAAGGACGTTTTGATCTGCAAGGTTCTCGCTAGTCGGGGGAGTCCGTAGAAGCACATCCGTGGTGGCAAGCATAATGACATAGCGGTCTTGTACTGGAGCCCATCCAGCGGTAAGCTCGAAGATCTTAATCGCCCAGCCACGGTCGCGCCTCTTTTCGACTTGTACTACCACCGTCTCCTTCTGTTGGACTCGTTCTCTAATAAATCGCAATAGCGCTGTGGTCGCTCCGTGTATCTGTGCCCTGTTCGGTATGACAAATATCTGCTTTAGACATTGCATGGCCACAACTCCCGTATCTTCTTCAGCTAGCTTGTCGATATCCACAGACGTCCCCGAAATAGCGATGGGGTTCGCATCGCCCCCGGTGTCGGCAGTTCTGACAGTGGATATACTCGTCCTACGTCGTGATATCCCATTGGCATCTTCCTTCTCTTCTATCTGGACGCGCTGGTGCAAGATGTGGAGGAATTCTTCATTGTCCGTCCACAGGTTCTCTAAGATCATGGGCACTATGACATCCAGCTGGCGGCCAGTAGGGGAGGACAAGGCGTCGGATTCGGCAATGCTCTTGATCGCTTCGAGGCCCGCATTTCTCCATCGCAGAGAAACTGCTTTGCTAGCAGTACCTTTTCCGGGGGTTTCTCGAGTGGAGGCGAATGTGGCATAGGCACGAACGACCTGCTCGTATTGACGAAGATAAGCTTGGTCTGCAAAGAGGGAGGTGTCATGGTGTTCGCAAAATGTTTGGAAGGTAGGCAGCGAGGCCTCTACCATGGTAATATCGTTAGATCGTAGAATAAGGTCGAAAATCTTGAGGACATTCTGGGCGAATAGGGGGAGATCCTTCGGGGTTTTCTCGATCAGGGCAGCTAGTATTCGTAGAGTGACCTGTACATTTCTGAATGTAGCGATCAGTGTCAGTTAGCCATTCGAATAGGAGGGTTCAACATTTGGAAAGTCTTGTAGCGGAGGTGACGGATACATACCCAATGCGCACCCTCCACACATCGCTAGCCGTCTTCTTCTCGAGGAATTGTCCGACTTTCTGTATCTTAGATCGTCGCGAGGTAGCGTAGAAAAGGAGGTAGCTCAATTCACTAGAATTCGGCTTGACATCGACGGCGCCTTTGGTGGTGCGGGGATAGCACTTTAGAACAAGGACTTGGTGTTTGGGGCGACATTGTTGCCGTATGGAATTCATTGCGGCGGGCCAGCAGCCAGCAGCCTACCCAGCTATGGAGAGAGAAGGATAGACGTCGGGCTCCGACTGTGTGGAAGAAAATAGTAGACAGACGGATTTGTCATGGATAAAGGTTTTGCGCGGTCTTAGGCGACCAAGATAGTAGAGTAAATATCGTCGTCTTAGCAAAGGAGATTTATTGACTGGGAGCCAAGTTTGAAAATGTGAGGTGTTGAGTTGCGTCGTGTTGTTCTAATTAGCGGAAATTCATTTCGGGCCAGTCAGCTAAATTACATGTACCTATTCTAAGCACGTACCTAGGTACCCTGTACTCACGTAGCACCAGACGCTTCCACGCCCCCCTGTATTAGCTGTATTAGGTACCAACTTCGGTTAGACACACCCCTTAGCACCGCGCCGTCGGTGATTAGACAGCAAAATTATTATATCCGTACATGTCGCTTGTCTTCTTTCAATTTTGACCCATTAGATACATGTAGATAATCAAACCAGAGAACTGCTTTCTAATATCTAACATCTTGTGGCCATTGAGGCTTTTTTTTACTCAAGTCTTAGGCACCAGGTAATCATTACATTAGGGTAAAATGTAGCCTAGATGGTATCAGCATTCTAACTACCTAAGCCTTACAACAGTGACAGTCTACCGTACCAAGCTATAAAGATATGAATAAATCAAACCATTATCTATCAATGTATTTCAACTTTTAGTATGCTAATGTTTACAGAAACCTCCCGTGTCGTCATTCCAAGAAAGTGATTACCAATAAGAGATGCTGAACTTGCGACGTGCGTCATAAGGTGTACATGTATCAAATACCTGAATTTTAAGGGTCCTAACTTGAGTTGTCTTAGTAGCTGCCCGACTCATGAGCTCCATATTTGCCACATGGCAGGCGACTCGATATCATGACATTATCAGAAAACCAACATGCAGTCCGCCAGGGAGGTGAGGGTTGTTTTATCAGTGGCGTTTCCCTTGTGTCACGAGCTTCGTAGGAAGTCATAAGAACTGGTAATGCGAAAAACATTTCAATATATCCCGCTAATAAACCTCTTCAGCCGATCAAATGCTGGGTGCTGGTAGGTAGGGTTAATGCAGCCCTACAAAACCCGACGAACGCGCTCCTCAACAAAAGATGCAAGGCAACAGTAAACTCGGAGGAAACGTTGACTTGACCTCGCATCTCCGAGTTCATGGTTCATGAGTTCATGAGTTCATCCGAGATCTCGATATTCCTTCAACCCCAAAGCTACCTACCTAGGTATCTTCCGATACACCAAAGCTCTTAACTACCTCCTATGTCGCGTGCCCGCCTCAGTTTAGATCCATGCATCACGAAAAATGGTCTTCTCTCTTTATTTCGAGAGCCATCTCATCATGCAGCGATCATCCCCATTCATTCGGTTATCTCCACCTTCCTACATAGTCGCATCCAACGCTCCCCCAACCGCAAATAACCAATCAGATATGTTGCCATGCCTTATTCTGTACAGCCAGACAGGCGACTATCCAGATCTGTCCATGAATGCCAAGACTTAAAGAACTTTGAGACGTATATCAGGGTTACACCCGCCAGGCACAGCAGAGTAGCAACAACGACAAGGATGCATCGAGGGCCTTCTACGTTTCGATCTATACCAAGCAGTCGAGAAACTACCCATACGAGCTCTACTTCTTCATGGGCATATATATACCATGGACGTAGCGTTTTAAAGGTGCCTTGGAAGGCTTAGTTATAAGGCAAGTCGCATACAGGAAGGCGGTAGGTATCATGAAGTCAGATAAGTCAAAACAAGGTAAGTGTAGGTACTCATATAGAGAATCAACTTGTCCCTGCCACTCCTACGTAGCCGAGCATCTATATGCAGCGAAAAAATTCCACAGACGGGCTAACCTCGAGCCCCTCGCTCTAACCTACCTATATTTACCCCCTACATTATCAGTCCAACTCGTCGAGGCACCCGAGGCATCATCTTCTCGAATATGGAATTCTCGGACTAGTTATCAAAGGAGGGTTACCAGTTTAGGGTAACAAACGGCATCGGCATCCACTCACCTTCACAATTCCTTAACAAACTAGCAGATGCCCTAGTCGACCAAGCAGCTGTAGCAGCTGCAGCAAGATACGAAACCCCTAAAGACACTGTTGATCTTGTACTCAATTCCTATGACCTCTTCGGAGGCGCGCCCATTTTTGCCCAGCTACCTTACTCCCCGGCAGGTATGGAAAGGGGAAGAGAAATACTTGATCGAACTCTGTCAATATGGGCCAGGCATCGACAGCGACGAGCTGTACGTAGCGACGCTGGGGAAAGAGACGTTGAAGTTGTGCCTGCTGAGCATGGAACGCAGCATCGCCAAGGGGAACACCAAAGGAACAGCCTCATCCATTTCAATCTACCTTTGAGACCACTTGTAGAGCCTGTTGAGAAGCATAGCTCTCCGGCAGTGCCTTTTCCAATACCTACGAAACCCCCAACTGCCGAAAGCCTCAGCGGGCTACAGGACCTAAGAATAATTCGGAGCGATGACACCGTCAGTTCCAACAATGCGCACTCGTCTTTTAGACACTCCGCGGAGCAAAGCAAGAAGCATGGGAATCTAGTAATGGAACGCCGATCCTCCATCTATCTCCTGCTGAATCCCGAAATTCAACGGCCGTCGTTTTCTAAGTATCAGAATGAAATTGAGAGTTCGATGGACATTGATATGGACTCGGAACGTCCCTAACACATCGACGCCATTGTGACCCTATCTGTCGACTAGAGAAACGTCTCAAGGACCTCCACTCCAGAAAGGAAACATAGGTAGCTATACTTTCCAGGTTGGTGTTTAAAACTCCTTATATCCATGGTTTAATCCTGGCTGACAGTTAATAACGGTATCTCTATGGATAGTGCGAGGTCTATCCCGAAAGAGGGAGTGACTCGAATCCTAAATCACAATGCGAGTATGACAAGAAGAAATCGGGTACCCTTCCTCGGAATAGTTCAACGATATCCCTAAGAAGAGACGGGACCTGAAGATAAAAGCTAATAAGTTCCGAGCCTGGAGATTCACCACAAGAAATGCACATGACAGACGAGACGCCTGGATAGGAGAAATCGTCCAATCGTTCATATTGTAGATAGGTACTTAAGAAGAAACGATATGTTAACAACGGCACATTGTATACAAGAACTTACCTAGACTACTCCCTCTTCTCCAGAAGCGTCCTTTCTCTCTCCTACAAACACCAACATGACAAATTAAATAAAGTTATTTTATTATGTCGTTTTAATATAATACAATATGCACTACCTGGTAGATAAACTAGCACACCGATACGAATAGTTCATGGTGCTGACAAGAAAACCACAAGACGGTTTACTCAAGTAAGCTATTTGATATAATAATGCATATATAACACTGCTTAAGTACATACTCGATAGGTACATGCCAGCTGAACAGGTACCTAAGCCACGAGATAAGATGAGGGTGAGCACCTGCTATCTCGAGCCAAGCTTCGGGGCCTGATCTGCATAAACCAAGCTTTGTCCATCCCGTTGCACTGCAGGGTTCCGCGGCTATATGCATCAGTGCTATTTCCTGTCTACTCTTACCGACAAGGAAGAAGAAGGAAAAGAAGTTTGTCGTCCTATATATCTCCGATAAAACTTTCTGTCTCCGAAGCGAGACATATTTATCGAATCCATCTTATATGTGCAGGCCGATCCTTCATAGCACCCTTCTTATCAGGAGAGTGACGATGTATGGCGCCATGCTCGGTGGCTTGAAGGTCTAACGAGTCTAGGTATCGAAGCCGTCAGCGAATAGGCGCTGGGGGTATCCTGCTTCAAGGATCCAGCTCGTGCTGGCCTCTGCACCCCACGGGTGATTAGCAGATTGGAGAGCTAGGGTGCTCCAACATCTTACGTAGAGGGAGAGATAAAAGCGAGATAAACATTCCCCTATCAATGTATCAATGTATCAATGCAGGAGATTATGTACATAACATGATGGGCTTGCAGCAACCTTGCGCAAGCGTCGCACAGCTCTTTCAGCTTTATCATATGTTATTAAATACATATATTAACGTCATGATCCCTTGCGCAGACCGCCATCTCTCACTTCCGTCCCGTTAAGCTACCTAGGTATACACTAGTTGCGACAAGCACGATTGCGACATATCGGACTTAGATAATTAGTCTCAACCATTGCGCGACGACATTCGAGATCTTAGCACTAGATTTCCGGGGCCGCGCGCGCTCCACTCCTCTAAAAAAAATGGCGGTAGACGAAGGAGAGCGGCGCGACTCGCACGCTCCGCCCGTGACGACCGTTTTCGCCGAGGGAGATATGCCGGACCACCTCGCGGAGATGTCCGACGACGAGGCCGCACTGGCGGCGCTCGGATATAAGCAGGAGTTCAAGCGCGAGTTCTCGGCCTGGACCACCTTCGCCGTCAGTTTCGCCGTCATGGGTCTGCTGCCGAGTATAGCGACGACCATGTGGTACGGACTCGGTTACGGTGAGCTATCCCGCGGTGCTGTGAAGACGGATTCTGCAAGGAGAGCGAAGCGCTGATGAGGTTATGCGTACAGCGGGACCAGCGGCGAATACCTGGGGCTGGTTGCTATCTGTTGTCTTCATCCTTTGCGTAAGTGCACACCCGAGTTCTGGTGGCTAGGTGTAATCAGGGTTGACTTTTCCCCGTAGGTCGCTATGTCGATGGCGGAACTAGCAAGTAGCATGCCTACTTCCGGTGGTCTCTACTATGCGGCAGCGGTCCTGGCCGGCCCTAAGTACGGCCCGTTCGCGGCTTGGATCACCGGCTGGAGCAACTGGTTCGTGCAGGTGACGGGAGCTCCCAGCGTCGACTACGGGTGTGGTGAGTACCGACTGTTCATGCTTTTCTAGCAAAACTACCTACCTAGGCTTGGGAGAGAAGTTGTTGACTCTGTACGTGCTCCGAAGCTGCCATGATTCTAGCTGCAGCGTCGATAGTGAACCCGGAATATATCCCGACGAACTACCAGACGTTTCTCCTGACGATCCTCATCATGCTCACGCACGCTTGCATCAGCAGCATGCCGACGCTCTGGATCGCCAACTTCAACTCCGTCGGGACGACCATCAACCTGCTCTGCCTCCTAATCGTCATCATCATCATCCCTACGGCGGTAATCGGCGACCCCAAGTTCCAGCCGAACGAGATCGCCTGGGGCATCCAAAATAGTACAGACTGGCCCGACGGAATCGCGGTGCTGATGTCGTTCCTGTCCATCATCTGGACCATGTCCGGGTACGACGCCAGTTTTCACCTTTCCGAGGAATGCTCGAACGCGGCCGTTGCGACGCCTCGGTCCATCGTCATGACCGCGGGCTCGGGGTCCGTGCTCGGATTCGTGCTGAACACGCTCATCGCCTATACGATCAAGGATGTCGACGAGGTTATCAACAGCGACTTGGTAAGGCATTCTTTCTTCACTTTTAGTATAACTTTCTGGACTCACGCGTGACTATACCTAGGGTCAACCGTTTGCCGCCTACGTGGTGCAGATCCTACCCCAAAACGTGGCGCTCGCCGTCCTCGCCATGACGATCGTGTGTGCCTACTCTATGGGGCAAGGGTGCATGGTAGCCGCGTCTCGCGTGTGCTTCGCGTACGCGCGTGATGATTGCTTCGGCATCGTCAGCCGTCCACTGAAAAAGATCAACCCATACACGCTGACGCCCGTAAACGCGGTGTGGTTCAACACGAGCATCGGCGTCCTACTCCTGCTGCTCATCTTCGGGGGCGCCGCCATCGACGCCATCTTCAGCATCGGCGCCATCGCCGCCTACATCGCCTTCACCGTCCCCATCTTCATCAAGATCGCCTTCGTCGGCAACCGCTTCCGCCGCGGGCCCTGGCACCTCGGCGCCTTCAGCCTGCCCTCCGGCATCGCCGCCTGCTGTTTCGTCGCTGTCATGCTGCCCATCCTATGCTTCCCTAGCGTCAGGGGCGACGACTTGACGCCCGACGGAATGAACTGGACCGCGCTTGTTTATGTGAGATTTCCCCGTCCGGGACTCGCCGCCCGTGGAAATAAAATCATAATTGCTAACATACAAACTAGGGCGCGCCGATGTTGTTTGTCATCATTTGGTTTTTTGTCGATGCTCATAAGTGGTTTAAGGGACCAAAGATCAATATCGAGGTATGTCTGGATTTTGTAGCTTTTTTTTTCCCCTCCCTAGTTCCAAATGCATGTGTTCTTGGTTGGCGATATCTGTCTAACGGAACGGCCACTACTAGCATCATATGCTTCACCAACGGCTCCCCGACGTGGAGGGCGTCCAGATCCCTATGAAGGGAAATGGGAAAGACTCGGATATCGAAAGGGGATCAACGGGTAAGGCACCATCAGTTTAGAAAGTGGGTTGCAATTTGGCGGCCTCACGATGGGAGTATTTATGGTTGGATATAGAATTAAAAATCTAAGGGAAGGTAGCAAATACATAGATTCAAATAAGGTACCTAATCAGAACAATTCGGTGAGTTATAAAGTGAGATATCTCTAACCAGCACATATGATAGACAATGACAAATACTGGACGACGTATGTCTGAAAAGTTAACAGCAATGAATGTATCACCAACAGAAATACTAGGATGCTGTAATCTATTTGATGAATCTGGTAACGGCCGTCGTACCTAAAATATATATCTATTGAAACGGAAGACAAAACTAACATTGCCCCAGTCAAACTCATCGCCATCTTCCTCGTGCCTTCGAAGCGCTTATTCTCGTCATATTCTCGTCCTATAACTCCTTTGTTTCCAGAAATTCGGTCCACAACCACCCTTTGAATTTGCTCAGTATACGTGCCCATGGCGGGAATCCACGCTCGTCTCGCCACCATCTTGCCCTGGGTCAAGGTACCCGTCTTGTCGGAGCAGATATCCGTGATGGCGCCTAGCGCCTCCAACGACTGCAGGTTCCGGACGATGACGTTCCGCTGCACCATGCGCTTCGTACCGGCCGCTATGGTGATCGTCAGCACGACCACCAGGGAGGCGGGGATCATCGATAGACCGGTGGCGACGGCGTAGATGATAACCTCCTGCCGGGATACGAATTTGTTGGCAGCCAAAACGACAATAGCGCACAGCACGGCGATGCCGAAAAGGAGGATCGCAAGCCTGAGAGCTTCTGCTGGAGGGGCGTCCCTTTATTTACGCCGAGGAAGCGGCCGATCGCATCCGTAAGCGTCAGGGTATGGGCCTCCGGGTAACGGTACGGTTTCGTCGAGCCGTCTGGGTTCCGCTTGACATGTCGCACCTTAGAGTCCTTTTGGCGAAGCGCCGCGGTGATGGCACCGATTTCGGTGTAAGTACCCGTGGCAAACACTATCCCCTTAGCACGGCCCTTGGTGACTGTTGAGGAACTAAACGCGACATTCAGCCTGTCTCCGGGTCCTGTATTGTCGTCGTAAGTCGCTTTTTCGTCCTTGCGAACGGGTAGCGACTCTCCTGTTAGTAACGCCTCATCGGTTTCGAAGTTGACTGCCTCGATGATACGAATGCCGGCCGGGACGGTGTCGCCGGTTTTGAGCTCGACGAGATCGCCCATAACAACCTCGGCGGCGGAAATTATACTAGAATTCCTATCACGCACGATGCTTGCTGTGGGCGAGCTAAGGGAGCGAAGAGAATCCATCGTCTTCTCGGCAGAATATTCCTGGAAGAACCCGACGATGACATTAAGAAGGATCACAGCAGTAACGACAGCACCTTCAATATACGAACCGATCCCGTAACTGACGGTCATGGCCAGAATGAGGACCTCATAGGGGAGTTAGCTTTCTTGTAATAAGGGGCACCTCGGGGTAAGTTATGAATACCATGGTCATCGCGTTAGCAACTTGAGCCACTATGATTTTCCACGCCGAGACTCCTTTGGAGCCATGTAGTCCATTTTCCCCAAGTTCGTCTAAGCGTTGTTTCGCAACATTACCTGACAAGCCATGGATACCATCAGAGCCCAGTTCAAAAACGAGTTGATCGTAACCTAGTGCATGAGCTGGCCTGGTCATGGGCTTATTAGCTTGTCCCGAGACATGGAGTTTGGAAAGATCACTATCCTCCTTTTCCATCATGTGAAGCCGGAGCCTCGACGATCAAGTTGAGGGAGTTAAAACTTCGAAGTGAATAGTTTTAGGGAGGCGTTGGGAAGGTGTTGGGATTAGATCGTAGATTCGAAGATGGTGGGTTGTGACAATAGAGAAAGAGAGCAATATAAATATTTCAATATAGGGCCAAGGGAAGTTGGATTTTGTCGCTATTCGGAATGCGAGCAACTGTACGGATCAACACACGACTTACTCAATCATCTATTTCGAATACTCTCGTACGAGTAGCGTGGGACAAGCCCACGCCATTCATGATGTGTAGTAAGTCTTCTGCAGTTAGAGTGAGTTCCAAAAGATCTCTGCAGTAGAGACCTGGGAGTAGGGACTTGGAGTCGCGCCAGAAGCGCTTGGCATTTTGCGTTTCTTGATATCACAGTGACGGAGCACGATGGAATCACGCTAACCCCGAGTTTCGACGTCGAACAGGACTTACATATGCATGTGTAACAGCTGGTTGGACGACATATCGACCAAATGTAGACCCCCTGTAATTTCTTCTGCTGCATTAGCTGTGAGACGTCCGTCTGTCGGAGCAATGTGAATAGGAAACGAATCCGAGTTGACGGATGGCCAAGAGAAGCTAGTCGTGCATGCGATCATGGCCAAGAATTCTCCGAATTCATCACACGGATTGAGAGCACTAGAAACTCGGCGGTCCTTGTCATCACACAAGTAGCAGATAGCACTCAGTCGTTGGTAATCCTTTGACGCTGTGTACCGATTTACCCGTCTCTGGAGAGCCTTGGGTTGGAAAATGCAGGCGAATTTCATAGGCATCTACCTGAGATAAGCGCAAACAATTCTAGTCATTTGCTTGCTATTGGGGTCTATGTTAATCGAGGCAAACGGCTCTTACCTTCAGATCGAGATCCTAGACGCAGAAGAGTCATGTGATTGAAGACATTGGCCAGATATCTTCACCGGCTAGGCACCTAGAGTCACAGCAGATGAGGCTATCATGCAAAATGTTGCGAAGCCTTCCAGAAGAGGCAGAAACTGGAGAGCCAAGGGTTGCGCCAAGAGGTATACCGACCTATGTATGTGAATGCAAAATCGTTAGCTAACTTGCTGCCGTGGTACTTCGGATTAGGACTTGGCTGCCTTTACAGCTTCACCTCGAGAGCCAGGTCGTCATGGCTCAAGCAAGGCGTTCCACTATACACAAATACCCGTGCCCATCTCAGTTAGGCATTTCAACATGTGTGTGATATTAACCCCTAATATTGGATCGGGTTGCCGTGGTACTTGAGCTATTTCACTGAAGCCCCTTGATTGGACTTAAGCCGTCTTCGCCTATTGGCCGCATACGTATGGAAGGGTTACAACTCATGCTGCATCTAAGAAAAGGTCATGATTTTCGTATTATCATATTACCTTGCGTTGCCTTGTTAGCATTAAGACAGCACAGCGTAGATACTGTGTGTACATTGACCCCGTGAAGGAATCACCTTCTCACATGTAAGCGTCTGTCACCATTAGAGTGGTTGGATTCATGATATATGCACATTACCACATACACTCCCTCGGATAGCCACTGGAGTACTGGACGCCAAAGTCCGATATTTTGACCAGGCTTTCATTCTCGTTGCCTCATGTTTACCGAAAATCAAACCCTTTCCTGATTCATCTGTAAAGAGTAACACGGCTCCTAGGACAGATGGGCCGGTTTCGCTGCTACGTCGTCGATGCCTAAGTCTTGTTTCCAAGCTGTAGCCTGCTTGTCCAGTTTGCCTTCTCCAATGCCACTTCAAGACCAATTCAGTCGTCGAGACTATATTTAGAGTGTTGCATGTATTGCATTGATCGATAAAGCCGAAACGAGTGTTCGGGCCTACGATCGATCAAGCAGCCTCTCAAGATTTTAAGGTCTGTGTGTTTAAGTACTTTCGAGTCGTTTGGTAACATCTTCGATGCGAACGCTCTCTCCAATAAGCTGTTTCACGGATTCTCGATCCTGTCCGTTTTCGCCTTGCACGACCATCTTCACGATGTCGCCATCATCGCTCATGACCAGACGTCCCGTGCGTCCGTCGCTCCACTCGACGCGGATTTGTTTCGCTTGGGCGTCCGCGGCGCTGATATCGACAATTGGGTCTTTCAGCTCTTTGGCTTTCCCTTTCTTGCTCTCCAAGCCCGCGGCGCTTCGTAGGTCCCCGATGACGGCTGTCCGGTTGTGGTAGCGGACCAGCTCCCGTCTCAGCGTCCGTGCAAATTTCGATAGATCTTGACGCTTAGTCGCGTCGTAGTCATCCTTGGCTGTTGGCGGAGGAAGATGGCGCGCTGCCAACCCAGACAGAGGTATGCACTGGGGGATGGTGTGTCGGTGGACGCGTAGATGTTGATAATTCGAGTAGGGCCGGTTCAGCATGACATAGTACGGTCGAAGGAAGCGAGATTTAGACATGATTTCAAATCGCAGGCCTAGGACTTTGCCGTCGTCCACGGCATTGGGATCCGGGTCGCGAACCTTGAAAGTGGTTACAGAGGCGCAAGCTCGGTAGAGACATTGTTGCTTATGAGCACTTTGCTCATCGGCTCTTGCCGACAGCTCTTGTAACCTGGAGCTATCATTTTCCCTCGTAGAATTGGCTTGCAGTACCTGGCGCGTCGATTCTGATGTTAACAGAGTAGCAGTCTGCAGCTTAAGTTCTCGTTTTAATGATTCCACTACACGATGTCAATAATAATTCTAGTCATTCCTAGGATTGGTAGTATATTACCTTGGGATCTCAAGTTCGCAATTTCGTTATCCAACTGATCCGCAACAGACAATTCTGACAATTGCGTCTCCTCAGACGCCATCCCGTTTACGATTTTGATTCAATGTTGAGATTCCTAATGACGCGACAGACGCGTAGTAATTGATAACAATGATATCGATAAAGATAAGGAAGGGATGCTGGTGGGGAAGATCTAGGTAGATCATAGTGGGGTCTGTTACCAAATATTCCTTTAGAATGGTACGCTTAGTCATCGATAGACAAGGGCTTTTCTCTCTCACCATTGGACGGCGGAAAGCTTTCTGTCCAATCTGGACACGTCCACTTTATTTTCTGTTTCTATCCAGGAGGCAGCCATAGCTTTTAGGCCGTGATGGGAGGACATCATCTGTAGTTCTTTTGCAGTTTCTCCAACTTGTTCTTCTTTATCCAATCGTTCGTTACCCAAAATACGTTTATTCTCGGATCCACTTGGCCACCTTCGAACGCCATTCCAAAAAGCAAAAGGCCACGGTTGCTCTTTTCTTACACCACTATTAACTTGTGCAACCTCATGTTGTAAGCCTGTCACGAAGTACCTACATACAACTCAGGTACACGATTAACATACTCGCGCAAACGTAAAGTCGCTTTTCTCGATTTCAACTATTTACGATTATTTTGTCTCGACAGACTCTCCAGCGCGTATCGAGCACCGTCTTTCCCCCCTTCGCGAAACCCTCCTTACTTAGTACCTTGCTCTTAAAGTACGAATGGGTGTAGAAACTCGGTCGAAATCCCAGAAGCGAGAGAAGCTGTCAGTCTCAACTGGCCGTGTGAATGGACATTCAAAGGGCGGCATGGGCAATATGGAGATGAGGCGCAAGACTGCCGCACCTCAAGACTCGGGCCAGGTCACAGCGAATCTTATCGCCAGGGAATCCTTTTCTCTCGATGACAATATCCCAAAGACCCCCACGGTAAATAACCATGGGTTTTGGGAGTTGCCAATACAAGACCAAAGGAACTTTATGCTCCTTGTGTTATTATACTTCTTACAAGGCGTTCCCATGGGACTTGCAAGTGGATCGGTCCCGTTCCTCCTCAAAGAGCATCTCTCATTTGGTCAGATTGGCGTCTTTAGCTTGGCATCATATCCCTACTCGTTAAAACTGTTCTGGAGCCCCATAGTCGACGCAGTATGGAGCCCCAAGGTTGGACGACGGAAAAGTTGGATTCTACCTATACAGTTATTATCTGGATTCGGCATGTTATATCTGGGGTCTATGATTGAGGATCTGATGGCTACGACGGGCAAACCAGGCGGCCCAAGCGTATGGAATTTTACGGGCTGGTGGTTCTTCCTGGTCTTTATGTGCGCCACCCAAGACATCGCCGTGGATGGGTGGGCCCTGACCCTGCTCACCCCAGGGAACGTTTCTTACGCTTCTACCGCACAGACAGTTGGTCTCACGGCCGGCCAGTTCCTGTCTTACACCGTCTTTCTAGCTTTCAACTCGAACGACTTCACCAACCGGTACTTTCGCTCCATCCCGTCAGAGGAGGGTCTTCTAAGCCTAGGAGGCTATCTCACCTTCTGGGGCTGGGCTTACATTGCTATTACCATCGGGCTAGCGCTTCTCAAGAAGGAGGAGAAGACGAAGAACGAAGATGGTATTTGGGATGTCTACAAGATTATGTGGGACGTCTTGAAGCTGCGGAACATTCAGACTATTATCATCGTTCATCTCATATCCAAGATCGGGTTCCAAGCCAACGACGCAGTCACGAACCTAAAGTTGCTGGAAAAGGGCTTCGGCAAAGAGAACATGGCGTTGACAGTGCTAATCGATTTCCCCTTTGAGATCGGTCTAGGTTACTACGCCGGCAAATGGTCACAGGAATACACACCCATGCGTCTTTGGTGTTGGGGGTTCATTGGTCGCTTGGCCGCCGCTATCTTTGCCCAAGTTACTATTGTTATCTTCCCAGCTGGAGGTGTTCAGTCGTGGTATCTCCTTCTCGTCATCGCTGAGCACGTGTTTTCGACATTTACTTCAACCATCATGTTTGTAGCAGTCTCTGCTTTTCATGCTCGCGTTGCCGACCCCGTGATAGGCGGGACCTATATGACTTTGCTCGCAACGTAAGTCTAATGCCCGATAATCATTATTACCTCTAGCTGACACACGTAATAGGGTTTCCAATCTAGGCGGTACATTCCCCAAGTACTTTGTCCTACGGCTTGTAGATGCCTTCACATCGGCTACATGTCACCCCTCAACGTCAAAGCTTGACAGCTCGGCGTTAAAGGGTCCGCTTGTAACGGAGGCATTTTCATGCGCTGTTCAAGCCGAGAGAGAGCGGTGCGAGCATGGGGGTGGCACATGCGAGACTCTACATGACGGCTTCTACATTGTCAACGTCCTTTGCGTTATTGTCGGATTGTTAACTTTCTTTTTGTATATCAGGAAAAAGGTTCTCATACTGCAGAACCTGCCTCTGAGGGCCTGGAGATTGGCGGGATCGTCTCGGTGACGATGGCCAATATAAGTCGAATATATGTGTACGATATGGGCAATAAATAAAGTCGAAGTAATTCTATTTTGGGAATCCCAGGTGCTGTCATGTCTTTTCGATTGGCTCAAGTTTCTCAACCGCAACTCTTTATTGTCTGAATTCCCACTTGTTTCAGGTTTCTTACTAGCTTAACAGGCACATCGAGTTAACGTTGACGAAACCTAAGGTACGATGAAAAACAGCATAGTGCGTTGTTGATGGAGACTTATAATAATGCTATATTTATTCGATAACCATAAGACAGGATAGGCAGACAAAGGCATTCTACTGCTAGAGCTGAGATGTCATTCATTTTCATTCGTTGTATTCTGACCTGAATTCCAATAGATTCTTTGTTCTAACCTCGACTGTGTTAGAGAATAAAGACATTGTTGAGGAAAGGGGCTATTGTTCCCGCAGCATGATTATGGTTGATTGGGATATATAAAGCGGCGGCTTATCCTATGGTTAGAAGGAACTGAGTGTCTATAACCAACTCCCGAATCACTCTCATCATGTCTTCTGTAGGTTCTGCAGCTTCTGTAGGTTCTGTCGGCACTAGAAACTGTTGTTATGTCTGCGACGAAAGCTTAGAGGGTGAAATTTTCCCCGAATTGGTTCTATGCTATTTCGACCGCAGGGGTTTTGAAGATGACTCAAAGAGGCAGTATTACATGTGCTGCATGGATTGCCAACTGTTGTCTGATGAAGGAGCCCTCGAACTCCTCTGCGCTGTAGAGGCAATGCCCGAAGACATGTTTTACGACGACATCATAGAGGACCTCATTATCAGTCTACGCCTCGCCAAAAGACTAACTCCAGAGTTCACGAGAAACTCGATCGTCTCGTGGTTGGTCCGGGCTATGTTTCGCTGGCTATCCAAACTAGATTTGCACCATATATTCGGCACCCTCATTAAAGTGACCGACTTCGACTTGTCTGTCAGTATCATGCGGAGACTTGCCCAACTTTCCTTTGACGTTGCCATGCAGCAGATGGAAAAGTTGGACCCCGATCACACCTATCAACACGACCTCCCCGATTTGGCGCTTAGTACCATGACCCTAGAAAGCTCGTCCGAACTGGTGCAGTTCTTAGACACCCTGGAAGATCGAGTAATGCTGGCACGATCCAAGTACGGTTTAGGAGACAGTCCGTCCCCGGCGGCCAGTAGCTAGTTAGGGGCAGTTCGCTTCAAAGGACTACCCAAGTCGTTCAATAGCGCTACTATATCATACCTTAAGTAGATTATAATATCATCAACATTAGTCTTTTTGCTTTATCTCTGACTTGCTATTAACCCCTATGTGCTGCTCCGTATGAACCCGTATGACATTATAATAAGGATGTATCAAAGTTCTCCGACTTCTACATATGATCGTAAACCCATATTATAGTAGATCCTACACGGGAGGCCAGTACTCTATACCCAATAATACACCCGCCCCTTACCCCCTTAATACCAAGTTGCTAGTCTCGCCAGGGTACAATCCATTACATCCATTACAAAACCTTCAAAGGACTCACCCCCTTTTCACCCCTGCAGCCAAAATACGCTCTTCTTCCCCTCAAAGCTCCTCCTATCAATCGCCTCCACGTCCCTGCCGTTGAGCCGCCACCCGAGCGCCTCTACCGCCTGTCTTACCTGCTCCTTGCTGCGGATCCCCACGACCGGCAGCGCGCCCTTACTGATACCATAATTCAGCGCCACAACAGGAATGCTCTTCCCCTTAGCCATTATACCAATGTATCTCGTCTCGATTTGTGGTGTCATTGACGCAAAGTCGCATTCGGCATGGACCTCATTGGACCAGATCAGTTATTCCCTCGAGCGCTCATTGGGGTTTCTCATCACAATAACGTCAGGGAGACGCGTAGATATTTTTCGAATTATGAATTTTATGACTGCAGGTATTCTATCTCAATCACCTCGCCGCTCGTCGTTATTCGTTTAATAGTATTTGACTTGCTAAACCTCGATGTATGTAAGTATTGCTGTAGCTGAGGAGACTCATTTAAATGATCTAGCCATAGATAATTAACCTAATAGAACTAGAAATAGTCATGGTAACCTTGGTATAGAACCCAAGCCAACAACGAGCCCCTTTTCTAAGGCATGAGTACTAGGTACATACCCCAAAGTGGGGTTCCAAATACACAACCCGACCTCTCAGTGTAATAAGACTGCATTTCCCCCTATATATCTTATTAATACCAGCGTTATGTGATTATGCCATCTATGAATAGAATTAGTATGCCAAGCGAACGACGGCCAAACTCTCCAAGGACATCCATGTCGGGAGTCGGTAAAGAAGAACGCCATCCATGATCCCAATAGACACCCGTACCCCTTTATTTCGACCTGTTCCTCGCCGCGGCCGCCTCGATGTGCTTCGCGTGCAGCGCCTCGACGGCGGGTATGATCAAGCTCTCGATCTCGATCTCGGGCTCGCCCTCGGGCAGGGTGTCCGGGTCGAGCGGCTGGTTCTCGGCGGCGGCGCCCGACGTCTTCTTGCGGGTGCTGGGGACGCGGATCCACGTGTCGTCCTGGCCGGGGGCGACGAAGACGACCTCCCACTTGCGCGTCGACAGGAGGTTGCCGATGACGAGGTGGTGCTGGTAGCGCTCGAGCGAGTACTTGGCCTTGTGCACCAGGATCGACGGGTCCGTCTCCAGCTTGAACGACACGATCATGCCCTCGGGCGCCCAGCCGTCCACCAGGTTCTTGAGGAACTTGGGCACCGGGTCCAGGTCCACGATGAGCCGCTTGCTCCGCGGCACCGCCGGCGACGAGTCGAAGTTGTCGAACGCCTCCTCGTCCTGCGGCGGCCTCTCCTCCTTCGTGATCGTCGTCGGCCCTTGCTTGCTCTTCAGCATGTCCGTCGCGTCTGTGCTCTGGATCTTGTGCTCCGCCATGCGGTCCGCCGGCACGAAGAAATCGCTGACCGCCGCGGCTAGGTAGAGGAGGCCGTTGGGCCCCAGGGGCCGCATGAGCTGCGCCACCGCGCGCAGTTCGTGCAGGTAGTCGGTGATGGTGGTGAACGGCAGCATCAGGAGCAGGTTCTGCTGCTTGGCGGCGTTGTACTTGCGCAGTACGCGCAGCATCTTCTCTTGGTACGCCGGGTTGGCCACGACGCTGCCGTCCGGGTTCTCATGCAGGTAGTCTAGGAAGCAGTCGGTCGAATGACTGTAGTGCCTGCTGTACGGCAGAAGACTGAATTGGCGGTGCATGAAGATGACGGCGTATCCGGACTCCAAGAAGTACTCGGCGGATGTGGCACCTCGCGTGCCGGCGCTGAAGTTGTCGATGAAGCGCACCGTTTGCTTTTCCAGGGGCACGGTGGTGCCGCCCGAAGTGACGAGAACCACGCGTCGGTTTGCCGCCGCATGTTGGTTTATAAATGACTCTGCTGCCGCAACATATTGTGGCAGCGCTTTAGGGGGTGGGTTGGAGTCGAAATAAGCATTCTCAACCACTTGGTTAGAGGAGGCCGATGTGCTAGTGGTGTTGTTGCTCGACATTGTGTCTTGACTCGTAGCAGATGATATGGATGGTGATCTAGAAGAAAAGCGAGATTCCGCTAGATTGAACGTGAGACTAAGACTAGGCGAGGAATCTCCTCCTTTTTCAAGTGAGAAGGCTTTGAGATGTTCTAAAGCCGGAGTCTGCGTCGCCATCGTGTTAGCTCGGATTGAATAGGATGCGGATCAATGCAACGATAGCGGAGCATTGATGTAGGCATGTAGGCATGTAGGCATGTAGGCAGTAGGGCAGACGCAGGGACTAAGGGTCCTTGTTATAAGACGCACAACCATCTCTCTAACTAGGCTCAAGCATGTGCCGTGAATCTTGCACGGGATGTCATTTGTACTGTACACAGTAATCGGTACCCCGGAGTTGGATGAGACCTCGGCCCCCGGTTCCTGGGTCTCCTTTTTTGGCCAGCCGAGCGGAGGACCGGCCGCCCGGGTTACTCCAGAGAAAGAAACGAAGCCAATTCAGGAGACGCACTTCTCCTTTTTGCAGGTCGAACTTCGAATTCAATATTTGTAGTGGCATGAATACATAGGAAATTAAAACGAAGTTAGACTTACAATAGGGGTGAGCTGGCTGTTGCTCGCTGTTGGAGCAAGTACTGTCGGTCTTTAATTGCCGCAAAATCAGTCGAGGGTGAGTGTTTGGCGGGGTGAAGCTTGTAGCCTGCGACTGATTCGTTAAAGTAAGATGATAACTGATATGCTAGATCCTAAGTCCTAGGTGATGGCATGGGTTAGCGTTACACACGTAGTAGAAAATAGCATGCGATACCGTTTACACAGTCCAGATTGCCAGACGAGGTTAGATCCGGCTTTGCTTAGCCTTCGCCGCTGACGTGAGTTGTGTGGGGTGCATCGGATGAATGGATCAGCGTTAAAAGCTCAGGTCCTGCTCAGGTCCGAGTCCCGACGGGAAGGGCTCGTTCAGCCCCCTGCAGCTATCCCGATTAGATAAGATCTGATAGAATACCACTGAAGCGCGGCTCCATGAGCTTTTATTTCATGGATACCTACCTAGGTACCTAATTCAGGAGGCAATTCCAACTACAGTACACAATCATACGAGATGCGAGATCGTATGTTCTAGATGTTTCAAAGTCGTGTATCTAGTTTATGTATTTACGGAAGGTGGAGAGATCTGGTATCGATCTATTGATAGGTGTCGTATTCATCAAAGAACATCTTGGTCTTTACTATTAGCCACCACTCTCTTGGCTTGAGGTCATCTCATAACCTACCAACTTCACCAATTTGCTGAAATACCTCTTTCGATCCTCTGGTCTCCCTTTTAATTTTCTCCGTTTCTTTTCGGTACAATTAACGATCACATACCCTGAAAGAGTACGGTATCAACCGTCATCTATCGGGACGAGCATTACCTTGATGGAAAATTCTAATAAATATATACCGATATAAGATCTATAGTAAGTATATACCCGAAAACTACACAAGTACGCCTTACTAATTTCAACTAAGCCCAACCAATTTTCCTAGTAATCTTCATGACTTTTGTGTTCCCCCCTTTTTAGACCAAGCCGAAAGACCCCAATCATTCCCGAAACCTGGACCGACACCTAACCCCATAAGCCTTGGCTTATTTAGTTTCCTTTACGCTATCAACGGTATGGTGTATACTATCTACCCAATCTAAAAGTTGGCCCAAGGTGACCACCCAACGCTCGCAACCTTTGCCGCGTACATAGCGACGAGAGCAATAATTTGAGTAAGCCCGGTGAAGAGAATAAGACCCCAGTAGTTACCATCAGTAGCCTTAACAATGGTTCCCGCCACGGGGAGGCTAAGTAGCACGGCTATAGAAACCACAGTGTAGCAAGTGGCATAGTATCGTCCGTAATTCCGTGTATGGCATAGCTTTCCTACGCAGACGGGAGTAATGCTAATGTTGTTGCCAGTCGCGAACCCGAACATGAGGGCGAACATGACGAGACCAGCCGTCGTGTGACCAAAAGGCAACCACACAACATAGCAAGAAAAGATCGTAACGCAGAGGGAGATCATGTTCGTGTTGAAGGCGCCGATCTTGTCAGCCCACCACCCGGGCAGCGCGCGCCCCAGCACCGAGGCCGCGTTCAGGATCGGCAAGATCTGGAAGGAAAACCTGTCGTCGAAGCCGTTGGCGAGCGCGTAGCTCGAGATGTAGGCGAGGGGGATGAAGAGGCCGAACTCGAGGAAGAAGACGCCGACGGTGAGCAGCAGGAACGGCCGCTCCCGCAGGATGCGGAAGTCCGGGTGCGGGCTCGCGTTCTGGGCCGGCGGCAGCCGCTTGCGGACGAGCAGGTTCGCGAAGGCGAGCAGGAAAAGGCAGACGAACCCCAGGATGCGCAGCGCCCACCCCCAGCCCACGCGGTCGAAGAGGCTCTGCAGCAGCAGCGGAAACGCGACGCCGCCGATGCCGCCGCCCGTGGAGGCGAGCCCGGAGGCGAAGCCCCGACGCTCGTGGAAGAAGTGCCCGATGGCTGTGATGCAGGGGGTGAAGAGGAGAGAGGTGGCTATGCCGTTGAGGATGCCCCAGGTGAGCATGAAATGCCAGTATTCTGGGGCGAGTCAGCATTGCTTTTCAAGGAGTCGCAGAAACGGAGCGGAAAGGGGTCATAGTTCCTCACTTGTACAGACGCTCAGCAGCATGACGCTCGCGACGACGCCGAGACCGCCGGGCCCGATGAGCCACTTCGGCCCGTGCCTGTCGAAGAGCGGGCCGATGTAGATGCCGCAGACGAAGCACAGCGCGGTGTAGAAGGAGAAGATCCACCCGATGGTGCCCTCGTCGTAGTCGGACAGCTGGTGCGTCGCCACGTACGTCTGCAGGGTCGCGATGCTGTTCATCAACCCTAGCGACGCGAGCAGGCCGGACCACGACCCCAGAACAACGAGCCAGGCCCGAAGACCACCCTCGGGGTACGTCTCATCCCCTAGCAGCGTCACCCGCCCGGAGCTAGCGTTAGGTCTATCCGAATATTCCTGCGCACCGAGGCATAAGTCGGGCTTCTGGCTCCCGTCGAGATCGCCCTGGCCCTTTTCAAGGTAAGTTGAATCCCGCGTCTCTGCGATAGGGGGACCTTGCAGGGGGTTTTCACTTTTTTCCGCTTCCTCCATTGCTCCAAAGTCTACGCAGGTGTCGTACACATGGACAAAGCATAGACAAAGCCGAGCATATGTATATTAAATATTATTCTGATGACCGTCGAGCGAGATGGTGTCCCGGCTGCGTCCGCGAACTATATAACAAGCAATACTATGCGATCTAAGAACCCCCCGGATAATGGCACATTTAACCTCGCCATGACTTTGCCCGGGTCCCACATTAGCCTTCGGTGATCGGCCGAGACCTGGGAAACACACATCCAGGTTGCCCATCCGTTCTCGGATCCAGCAGACCGCACTTTTTCTTAGCCCCGCTGTAACCCACTTTAGCCAGTCGACAGCAGAGGTGTGTGAAAGGCGTGATATTGTCGCACCGCCCTTCTGCATGAAGATTACGTCTCGGAAACCCATACTATGCGGGCCCTTTCGAAGACCAGTCACCTCCACAAACATATTTCTCACCCCGGTCTGCCTAGAGCCGGAGTTAAATCCGAAGGTCCAGACTCGTACGTACCTGCAGCTCGACACGGTGGGTTGTGGGGTGGCCTGTCTTCTCCTTGCGGCTCATCTGACTGTAAGGCACCAGTCACGAGGGAACGCGCCGTCCCTTGCCGTGGAGAAATGGGGATGCTAGGCAAGATTGAGGTAAAGCGCTCCAGCACCGTGCATGCCTAGGTACATAGCATAAGGGGCCATGAAAACTTGTTGAGGAGACACTGCATATCCAACTAATAGGAACGGGTCCATCGTCAGACGCTGTGTTTGTTTAAACGCCGTGTCGGAGTAAAGTGGTGAGAGATGATAGTCAAATTGTCATTTCGATAGGTTCAATCTTGGTCGTCTTCTTCCACTTCCTCCATGGAGACCTTTTGTGGCCCCGTCGTCGTAGGTCCCGACGTATCATCCATGCCCGGAGTAGACTTGAGGTAGCCTTCCCTCTCGAGGCGGTCTGCTTCCTCCGGCTCCATCAGACCGCCCTGGCCTTTGCTCTTCTCCATCTTCATCCGGACTGCCGTGGGCACGAATGCGCTCACTGCTTCCTTTCGTAAGTCGCGTACTATCGGCTTGGCTTCGTATACCGTCTTCGCCTCCACCGGCGCCGATGGCGGTGGTTGTTTGTTGTTGTTGCTGTTATCTTCATGGCCACGACTACCGCCCAACGGTGTGTCGTTCGCATTCCGTGCTGCTCTGCGCTTTGCATACCACGCATCTAGTATTTCCTTCGGGATTGGGGGCGGCGTGTCTCGCGGCATCGGTATGCTCTTGACATCGTCCGGCACATCGCTGTCGTCACTCGAAGCCCCATCACCACCTCTTCTCCTTTTGCCTAGGACGCCACCATCGGCTCTAGGACCGCCGCCCCGGCCAAACGACGGCGCCTTGTCGCCTAGGGCCTCCCTCGCCTTGACTACGGATTTGAGGTCGCGCTCCAGCCCTTCCAGTACCGATTCTTCATGCTTAGTAAGCTTTCCGCCGCTAGAGGTGATTTGCTTCAGGTCATCGATCTGCTTCTGTATCCGCTCCGGATTTCGCTTCGCGAGCTTCTCGTTCCGACGGGAGGCTGCTTCTGCCTTGCCTGTGGATAGGTTGTTAGTATTGCACTGAACTTGCTAGAGTCTCCCAGATTGGGGACGCGCATACCTTTCTTGACTGCTTTGGCCTTGTCGGCTTTGCGCTGGGCCTGGACGGGGTTATAGTTTTTCTCTTTCGGCATCGCGATTAAGTGGTTGGGAATTTACTCGCAAATATACGGTGAGAAGTATTGGAGAATCGGAACTAAGCAGTTCTTGGTATCAATCCCAAGTGTTGCATAAATCGAGCACGGAGGCGTTGTAGTATGTAGTTGTGAAAAAGAGGGCCATATTGGTCCATCTTTTTTCTTCGCAATGACGCGGAGCGATGCGTAAAGAGCACCGAGCTTAGGCCTGTGGGGAGAAGGTGGAAGGGTGGTAGGGTGGTAGGGTGGTAGGGTGGTCCGAGCGGTTAGGCGGTTGCTAGGTGGGTCATCAGCTCAAAAAGGCAATTCCTCATCGTTACAACCAATCATCTTTATTTAGCAGCAGCTTCAACTTACGTCGTCGTCGTCGTCCTTATCCTCTTCTTGCTATGTCTGACATTGAACGCTTCGCCAAGTTGCTTATATCTTTCACATATGAGGGATTCTCTGCGTGCAAGCAAAGGGCCTCGTCTTCTAACTTACCAATGTTGACCTCTTTCCGCCTGTTTCCTCTGCCTTGCCGATATTTATCGTATTCAAGCATACATCGTCTTCTTCATTATCCAACATGCATACCTTGTTTAATCAAACTAGAAGAATATCCTGGACTGTGGATTGGAGTTGGATTTATGGGGTGTGTCCTTGTATCCTACGTAGACGAAACCCTTCGGCCTTTGGCTCTCCTCATATCCCTTCGAATCTGGTTGACCTATGTTTGCTTAGCTGTCTACATAAGTTACCGACAATCAAATGCGACTTTGCTAACCATCTTCCGGTTTACGTATTGGGACAGCCTATCTTTTATTCTAGGTCCTCATACAACAATTTGTTCAGCACCTAATAATTCATGTGGTGTGATGGTAGCAATCAAAATTAAGGTGGCATTATGTGGACGTTCTATATATCCTACTTCGTGATGAGCGATAAGCACTTCCGGTAGGGCGGAAAGAGGAACGCCCAGGTGCAGCAGACAAAGGGTAGTGCCGGGGTCTTAGGGGCTTAGCGGGGGTATCTCAGCGCTTTGGTACCTTGCACAGCAGGTTTAAGCGTTTCGAAGTTAGCGGCTGCCGGGGTGACAGTGTTGACTTAATTCCTATTATTGACGTTCAAGAATTCGAGACCCCGCCATGGCAGCCCAATTGCGATCCGTCCCACCATCAACCATCAACCCATTCTTCGAGCCAGGCATGTAATAAAAACAAGCATCCTTTGGTCACCATTGATCAACCATCTTGCATCTTGCATCTTGCATATTACGCCCGCGAATTGATTTCGTATTTGGTCAATTGGTCTCGTCTGCCTCTTCTCTCTACCAATCTGCCAATCCATCAAACCGCTCCTGGACTGAACCCCTCCATCTATCCCTTCGTCTGTTTCCCTATCCTCCACCACGGCCGTCGCTCGACGTTCTTCTGACGCTAGCCACTGTTGTGGTCTGCTCTATCAGCAGCAGTATTGGCCATGGCAAGCTTTCTATCCAACATGTTCCCCTCGCAGGGTGCAAAGGAAAGCAAGTCACCCGCTTCGGAGCGTCCTGGCACGCCGACCAAGAATAATTTCCTCACTCCCGCCGCGACACCCCAAGGCAGCCCAAGCAAAAAGACATTGCCGCCGGGAGCCAACGACCTCCCTAGTGCCTTCGAGAATGTCCTAAAGCTTAACCCGGTGTCCCTTGATAGCCCAGCAGTCAAGCTTGGTCGACCTCAAAGTGGTACCCCTTTGTCGCCCACCAAAAACAACGTCCAGCCCGTCGATGATGGATACTTCACGAGCGCATCCTCTCCTGTTGTCGATAATAGTATCATCCACAAAAGTTCAGAGCCAGCGGGAACCCCTTTGAAGAGACAAGGACAGGAGAACACGCCCCCTTCCCGGATCCCCGTACGAGATTCTGTGTACCAACACAACCAAGCTGCTCTTTCGCGCCAAGAGCTCTACCTCCGCGACAGCAGACCGGTCACTCCAGTTGCACCCACGACCAAGAAATTTAACACGTCTCGAGGTCTCACCCCTGAGGAATTGGAGATTCTGAAGAAGCCCAACGTCCGCCGCCTGGTCAACGTCACTCAACTTTGTAAGGCCCTCCAACTGAGCTGGTTGTATCTACTTTACTAACCGCCTGTTTGAAGACTTCTTAGATTATTACTTCGACCTTCTTACCTACGTCAGCGCTAGGCAATCACGGCTGAACGCTTTTAAGGCGGAGGTTCCAGCGCCGCCTGAGACCAACGAGGAAGAATATAACCAAATGTGGCAGAAGTACGCTGGTAGAGAACGAGCTGCCCTCCGCAAACGTCGTATACGCCTTCGGCAAGGCGACTTCCAAATTCTCACCCAGGTTGGCCAAGGAGGCTATGGCCAAGTATTCCTGGCACAGAAGAAGGATACCAAAGAAGTGTGTGCTTTGAAGGTCATGAACAAGAAGCTACTCTTCAAGTTGGATGAGATTCGTCACGTCCTTACAGAGAGAGATATCCTTACCACTGCCAATAGCGAGTGGCTCGTTCGCCTCCTGTACTCCTTCCAAGACGACAAGAGTATATATCTTGCCATGGAATACGTACCGGGCGGAGACTTCCGAACGCTCCTGAACAATACGGGCGTCCTATCAAATCGCCATGCTCGCTTTTATATCGCCGAGATGTTTTGCTCGGTGGACGCGCTCCACAAGTTGGGTTACATCCATCGGGATCTGAAGCCGGAGAACTTCCTCATCGATTCTACTGGACACGTCAAACTGACCGACTTTGGCTTGGCGGCTGGTAATGTCGCGTCATCAAAGATCAATTCGATGCGTATCAGACTAGAGAAGGCTTCCGAGACGGACGTCCCATTCGGTAAGGCCATGGACCAAAGAACTGTGGCAGAGCGCCGAGAGGGCTACCAGACGATGCGTGAGAAGGACCTTAACTACGCGAAATCCATAGTAGGATCTCCCGATTACATGGCTCCCGAAGTGCTTCGAGGCGAAGAATACGACTATACTGTCGACTATTGGAGCTTGGGATGCATGTTGTTTGAGGCTCTCACCGGGTTCCCTCCTTTTGCGGGTTCTACGGCCGACGAGACGTGGCACAACTTGAAGCACTGGAAGGAAGTGCTTAGGCGGCCAGTCTGGGAAGACCCGAACTACTTCTTGAGCAACCGCACTTGGAACTTCATCACTACGTAAGCTCGATGGCAACGATATCTACGTGACAAGGAAGCTAATGAATTCTAGGTGTATCAATTCGAGATCTAAGCGGTTCTCGAATATTAAGGATATCTACGAGCACCACTACTTTGGAGAAGTAGACTGGGATACGCTGAGACAATCCAAGGCACCATTTGTGCCCGAGTTGGATTCGGAGACGGACGCGGGATACTTTGACGACTTCACTAACGAGGCCGACATGGCGAAGTACAAAGAGGTCCATGATAAACAACAGGCCCTTGAGACAATGGCCGATAGAGAAGAGGAGATGAGCAAGGGTCTTTTCGTCGGATTCACCTTCCGTCATCGCAAGCCTACGACGGAGGACGGCAGCCCGCGAAAGCGAATACAGACAGACGAGACGTTTGGTACAATGCTATAGAGTAGGCGACGGCTGTCTAGATTCAAAAGACGCTGATAGTACTCTGTTGGAGTATAGGGGTTTTGTCCTTTGCCACGCCGAGTTGGGCGGCAGGGGTTGTCCCCATGAAATGGCGGGGTTTGTGGCATAGGGACGTTTCTTTTCTTGAACGATTTGTTGGAGTAAGGCTCCCTGGGGAGTCAGCTACCGACGGCAGGAGGGCGTTCGTCAGAGTATTGTGCATATTGTATTAGGAGTTTGGAATGATGATCAGGGAGGGCATACGCGTCTGGTATTAATAAGCCTGCTCCGGAAGGCAACTCCTAGGTCGTCAAGAGGTAAGGCAAAGGCAGCAACCGTGTACAACAGAATCACCAATAGATTGGTTGAACTCATTCTGTCTCAGAAGAGACTGTTCTGTCCTCGTGGGAGTTGCCGTCTTGATCGACATACGCTTACGTCTCTAGCACCGAGGCGAAGGACAAGTCATCGGATCCAACACGAGGGGGGTTCATCCGATATAGATATCTAGAGCATTCCATAATGATGAAATTGCTTGCCTAATTAATGTTGTGAGTTTTGGTTCCACACCACTTTTATTTCATCGTCTTATTCGACTTGGCAGCGAAGTCTTCGATACTACAATGCTGTGATGGTACATCGTAGGTTTGAATGATGTAGTCTTAATCTTGCTTACCTACCTCTCCCGCTCTGCTTGACGAAGAGTTTGGAGGTGTAGGATCAGGTGATAAATGTAGGCAAAATATATTCGCGTACTTCGGGACCGGAGAACTACCTGACTTGCCCTTCGAGACCTTCTCGAACCGCTGACGCCATCTACGATTGGTCGTGGACGCCTCACCAAGCTTCCGGACATCCCCAATATGCATGTAACCCCGCGCATACAAGCTTCCATCCACGACACAACATTGCAGATTCGCATATATCACTGACGAAGCTCGAAGCGGCTAAGCCACGCGGTTATGAATAGACCAAGGCAGTAGCGGGCATGCCATACCATGCGGTCATACCATGCGAACTAGGTGTAGGAAGCTCGAGCTGTAGGTTATCCTGCATGCGTTTGTCTTAGATATGGGCTCACTTGCTGTTTGCCTATCTGAGGCAAACTGTTACGACATCTACAGTGCCGGGAAATCTGAAACGAGGGCATTCCAGTCTACGTAACTACGCGGTTGCCCTTGTAGGACCGCATTCGGCGAAAGTCGATCCTTCGAGCCCTTCCACGATATATTTCTCTAGGAAATGGTTACACATATGCATTCTATCCCTCGTGGCTGGCTGCCGCTTCTGCGAGGACGCGCGGCTTCAAGGCACGCGACGCCTTTGTCTAGCTGAGCCGTGGCCAAAAAACATTCCAGAAACTTACATACCACCAAGCCTCCATCCCTACACGTTCGTCCTGAACTCAGCTCCAGTTACCACAACCCTATTTTCCTTTCCCCCTTGCCTTGATCTGAGCTAAAGTAGCCATCGAGCCGATCTACGCAAGACGCCTCAGAAGTACACGTCCCGAAGGTTAAGGTAGCGAGGCACAGGTACAGAATTGGTCGAAAGGCAAAAGATGACGAAGGGCTTCGCAGGCCCGCTCGACACCACTTTTCGAATTACGTGACGTTTCTTGACTTCTATGACACAAGCCTCAACTACTTTTCTCGTCCGGTCTTTGTCCAGCCAAGCAGGGGCTAAGTAAGGAAGGGTATAAGTATATCATCTACTTTTACTCGACTTACATACTTCCCACCCTTCTGTCATATGTTATGTTACACATATCGTCGTATTATAAGGCTATTCGAACTTGCAACCCTATATCTAAACCGACTACAAATCTACCGGAAGATATAACCAGATAATCAAAGCTCTATACAAGGAAGATGAAAGCATCTACCGTCGCCGCCGTGCTGGCGCCTTCAGCTGCCACCGCCCAGTGGTGGAAGGGCGCTCCGAGTTGCGCCGTAAGTCCCCCATCCCCTGTCTCTCACTCGCCTATACACGCGACTCCACAACACCGTCCACCGCGCTAACACCCAACTGTAAAGCAATCCTGCCTCTCCACGGCCTGGGAAAGCCCGTCGGGCACGGTAACCAGCGGGTGGCCCGCGCAGTCCTCGTACTGCGACGGGGACGCGGGCAGCAGCGTGGGCGCGTGCATTAGTTCGGCGTGCGAGGCCGCCTCCTCCTCCACCGCCTACGAGTCGTACTCGCAGCTGTCCGGCTCCCTGTGCTCGCGGTACGAGGCGTGCACGTCCGCCGGCTCCACCGGCACCCGCACCGTCACCTACCCGGGCGGCCCCGTCACCTGGGCGGCGCCCGGCGGCTGGGGCACCAATGCGGCCCTCGCCGCCGCCGCCGGGCATCCCGGCATCGGCTGGGGAGGCGGCGGCCCCAACAACAACAACAACCTGTCCGCGTCGGACTACGGCCAGTACTGGAGCGAGTGGGCGTCGGCGTTCGAGTCGTCGACCACGTGGACGGGCGGCGTGGCGACGGTCACGGGGTGCGCGTTCGACGGCTCGCCCTGGTTCGTGGGGCCCGGGTGCGGCTGGAACGGCTTCGGAGGCTTCAACGGGTGGGTCGGTTGGGGCGACGGCTGGAGCTGGGGGCCGACGAGCACCCAGACCGTTACGTACACGACGACGGACTCGGCGGGCGCTACGACGACGGCCACCGGGCTCGCGGCTGTGGCGCTGGCTGTCAGTGGGACGCTGACTACGTCGACGACGCTCGGTGCGCCGTCTGCTACTGAGAGCGCCGAGAGCGGCGCTGCGCCCGCCGGGGGTGGCATGGCTGCTGCTATGGTCGGGGCCAGGGGTGCCGAGGGCTCCATCGTCACAGGCATGATGGGGATTGCGCTGGGTGCTATTGTGGTTATCGCCGGGATGCTATGAAGAATGAGTTTTGTTATTATGGGCTGTTCGCTGCCTTGTTTTGTTTTTGCTTGTTCTGATTTTCTCTGCACATAAGTCTTTACCAGTTACGATATGAGGAAGAGAGAAGATGGATACGGTTGGGAGATCGAGGTGTAATTAGAACGGCTGGGTATACGGAGCAGATAATACGGACATTTTCGTCCTTAGATGTAGAGAAGGGGAAGGGATGCGTTCCGTGAGCAAGAGTACCTACCTAGGTTACGAGAGAATGGAATCGTATAATGGAACGCAAGATCAGGAAAGGAATGAAAGATTGATGATTATGCTCTACATCCCGACCCTTTCGTGCAAGTTCGCTTCCATTTGCCTGCCTAACTGACAGATACCTACAAACACAAGTCCTCGCCCCTTTTCTGTTCCTGCTATTCTTGTGTGCCATTCCGAGCCCGCATCTCCCCAAAAATAAAGAGCACGCAAGCTACGCGCCGCTCCACGTCCGATCATCGTCGTCATCCAGCGGGAACAGGATACTAGTAGCCACCGTGCTCTGGGACAAGGACGTGCTCCCTTCACTTCTATTATCATCTTCACTCTCGTCCCTAGGCCCTACGTACACGGTGGCTCTCCGCGGTCTCGAAGTGGATTCCTCGTCCCTAGGCCCCGTCGGCGTTGCCCCCCTTTCTTGCTCAGGGGGCCGTTCGCTCCTCTCTGGCTCCTCCTCGCCCTGCATCTTCCGCGGCAAAGTCGGCGAGTCCTTCAACGGCGGCGTCGGGGGCACCGACCCGACCCCCAGCGATCGCGCGCTCGCGTTCGCCGCCCGCCCCATCCCGTACAGCTGCAGCTGCGGCGGCGTGAGCGGCAGCGGCGCGGACGGGGGCCCCGACGCCGGCGGCTGGAACGGCGCCGACAGCTTGCGGCGGTGCCAGGCGCGGGGGCCGAGCGCGGCTTCGGGGCGCGCCGCCGTCGCCGGGCTGGTCACCGCGGGGCTCGGACGCGCCGCGTCGGCGCCGAAGTCGAAGTCGAACAGGGCCGCCGAGGCCGTCGTCGGCGTCTGCGTCTGCCCGGCGCCGCGCCACTGCCGCTGCCACTGCACTGCCGAGCTCGCCGCGGACGAAGACGGGCCGGCGGCGGACGGCGGCGGCGGCGGCTTGGGCATCGCCGGATACGCTTGGACCTCGCCCATCAGTGCGTCGTACAGGGTGTCGCGGTCCGACGACGGCGACTTGAGGCGCACGTGCAGCCCCGAAGGGAGCGTGCGGCCCCCGGACTCGAGCGCGGGCGTCGTCGGCACCATGTCCTTGAAATCGGTTGCGACGCCGAGGCTGACGGCGCTGTCGTCTCTCGATTTACCGCGTTTCGTGTCGATGGCGCTCGGGACCGGGCGTCGCGAGTGCCGCTTGTTCTTCTGCTGCTTCCCTTGGACGTGCGTCGTGTCCTCCTGCTGCTGCTTCTTCTGCTTGTAGCGCCGGAAGCACAGGAACGAGAGCGCGGTTAGGATGATGGCTCCTGACAGGCTGCCTGTCACGGCGGCGATGGTGGACGAGGTGGACGCCGTTCCGGACGAGCCTGGAGGCGGCGGTGGTGGTGGTGGTGGTGTCGACGATGTATCCGGTGTCCCCTTTGTTGTCTCTGCTCCTACCGTCCTGAATGCTACACCCTCTGAGGTTGTTGACTTGGTGTCTGTAGACTGTGATGCATCTGTGGCTTTCAGAAGCGCACTCGCGACACTAGCTGACGATGATAAAAAGGCCGCCCCTGTGTGAATATGGCTTTGGGCTGCGTCGCCAGCGATATTTTGATTCCCATTATCGGCAGCTACACGGCTGTACACAGCAATGGCGTCTGATCCTCCACATGACAGTCTGGTGTCACCAGAACATGGTGTTTGGCATTCTTCGGGCGACAGTTTACGGGCTTCAGGGTCAAGCTGTGAGCCGCAGAAGCACTCGCTGTGGTCCGACTTATTAGTGTCTGGGGCGACGCGGCATTCTAGAAATAACCTACCCTCCGTTCATAAGGCCAGCGTATTCATAGTGGTCCGAGGACTCTTTCAATACTGCACATTCCTCTAGGCAAGCACCTATTGTGAACTTATCGGGTGGTATTGTCGGTGAAGCATATCCCTCCTTATGCTCGAAAGGGTGTCTTCCCGAATCCAAGCCATAGCATCCGAGTAACGAATATGTCGAGTCTCCTGGTGCTAGTGTGGGCTTATAAGCTATCGTGGTCGTGATCGTGATCGTCAAATAGTCTACGACAGGCGAACCCAGCATTCCCAACTCTGATGTATGACCTTCCATCCACATGCTGTCACATCGCGACTCGAACAGCAGCCCACTCCACAAGAGAGTCCGGAGACAGAACCGCTTCGAACTGAATTCTATCGGGAACATGATCGGCGTCGTGTAGACAGGTTTCGCATATCGCGTGGTGAACCATTGCGGATGGCACCCGGGAGGGCCTCATCTCTCGATCGTCTTTTGTCATTTTCGTCGCTCTCGTATCACTTTGCGCACAACAAAGGGATAGTCACCGCCATCGAGGTGAACAAAGAACCGGGCCTCGAATGCGGCTTTGTACCCCCATTCCGATCGATTGAGTCAGCCATGACTCGTCACCGCGGCAATTTCCTCCGCTCGATAAGTCTAGAAAGGCGCAGGACTCGGTATTGTCGTCGGGTTCGTCACGGGATGGACTGCGACACGAGGGTTCTTCAAAGCTGGCGATGCGAGGGAGGCGAAAACACCAGGTAGAGAGGGAGAACTTCGATTACGAGGACAAAGATGGGGATGGCCCAAGGCAATATTATGGGATTGGACGATATTTCAGGAGGCACAGGTGTCCGTGTTCACATCTCCTAAGATAAGACTTTGATTGCGTGATAGGTGATAGGATAGATAAGAATAGATCGACGGAGAGGTAGAGCCTCTTGGTGAGCCTACCACTTTCGAGCTATCTAGATAATCTCTATCTATATCTGTAGATCTCTCCATACTTTTTTTCAGATACAAGGCCACGCCCACGTCCTCCTGCATATGTACGCCCCTTGACCGCACCTTCGAAGCTAGGGTTTAGATAGGTTCACCAGCTGGTATTTTGGAGGCGTAGATAGGAGAGTTGCGTGCTGGTTAATTTTATTTATTTACTTATTCATCTCTTCCCCGGTGGAGTAGGACCCTGATGGCGCTATTAGGCGACATCCTGACTCGGATTTGTGAATAGTTGGGTAACAAGACGCCAGGGCACTCGTGACAAGTTTCCTAAAGCGATATAATATATCCGATCCTCATGTCTTGAGCTTTGAAGGCGTACATCGCTATCTAATCGACTCTCACAACGATAGCTACCTATCTGTCGGGCTTGAGACACAGGCCCTTTAGCCTTAGTCACCTTCCGCATTGGCGTATCATGAGAGATAGGCATATCTTCTAACCTACAAGGGACTCGGAAGTGCACATATCCCTCCGTCTATATCTTTGACCTTTCCCCAGATCTGATTACATAGACGACCTACTCGTTCTCTAGCCAAAGGAGCCTGCGGAGTCCTGCTAGTACTGTTGGTCTTCACCTCTGCCGCGGATGATAAAGGGAAAGTCGCATACAAGCTGGAGCTCGCTGCCGCATTATTTATACGTCTACGATGATTGGTCAATGATTTTCGACTGTTTTTACGCGGGGTTCTCTTGAAGCGGATCAGCACTGGGCCGTGGCACTCCAAGGAACGACAATCCCGATCTCGCCTTTGAAGCCATTCGATGGCCTGACGAAGTAGAAGCAGGAGATGATGGGTAGCACGACATCATTCCTACGCGGGGATCGTTCAACGGAGGAGCAGGTGACCTCACGATCAACCGGCGGTTTCCCTTCCTTGCCCCATCTCGATTTTCGTTACGATACGACTTGGGACCCTCGACCCTCGACCCTCGACCCTCGAGATTCCAAACCCCCCGCGTTCTGATGAACCAGCTGACGACCCTGTCCGTATTGTCCACATTGTCCACATTGTCCACCCTTGGAGAAACCCCCACGCCGGTTCATCTCGTCTATTGGATAACCCCGGTCTAAGCTACAAAGGTGGCTGTCGGCGGCTGGAATGGGAAACCGAGGCCGTGCCGACTTCGTGCACGACTGTACGAAGAAAAAAGAAAGCCCACGAAGGAGAAAAGAAAAACCTGCAACAGAAGAGTACCTGCTCACGTGGTCTGGTCTTACACACTGCCTGCCCATCTTGGTTAAATACCTCAATGCCTGTGTATTTTGCTTGCATCGAGTGGCTACCAATCCTACCCTAGTTCTAGACCTTGTTTTCCCCCCATTTTTTCTCTCTTGTTCACCTTTGTGATTCCCCCTTCCGGCAACATCGTCAAGTGCGCTGTCTTACATACTGAAGCGAAGCCGTGGAGACGGCTTCAAAGAACTTGCGACTCCTCGGAACTGGGGTCAGTAAGTATTGAAACCAGAAATATGACAGGAGCCCAGAACGGGGAATGCGGCCGATTTAGTACGGCCGAGATCGTCGGTCCTTGGGGCCTAAACTTAGTGGATCGGTACCGAGTCCTGGTAAGTATTAGCTTCGGTTTGTCGCGAGGGACTCGCCGAGGGGGAGAGTATTCATTGGGTGGTGAGCCTTCGGTGGCTTTCTCGACTAGACATCTTATTACCAACGACTACGGATCCTAGCCCTGGAGTCGGTGGCTACAGCTAGGGCGGCTTGCGACGGCTAGGTCGTATTTGACATTGACAGTAACTTGATAATAAGTAGGACCGAGCTTAGTTAAGCCGGCGTCAGCGTGCTTGTGGTTTTTTGAATGGCATCAGATCAACAGCCCACGACGACCCCCATTTCGTGCCCGTTCTGTCTTGCGGCCGTAGAGAAAGTGACCTTGTTCACCTTCGGCGGGAACTGCCGAACTTAGTCCAGCCCGTAGAGCCAGTCGAATTGGTTTTGATTACCTGAGGTGCGTTATACATAGGGATCTTATAACCGATAAGCGTTCGCAAAATCCGTTCGCTAGTCATCGAGGCTATTTTGGACTCGTCGACCCACTCCGCCGGGTTTTCAGGGTCCCATCAGGTTCACGATCTTGAAATGCAGGGCCCGCCAGGACTAGTTGCTCCTTGAAGCGCTCTGCGAAATGGCGCTACGATGAATGTGGCGATGTCGTATGCAAGTCGATGACAGGCGACTTTGTTCGCACACAGAATACTACCGGTACCTTACGAGCATTCCGCACCAAACAGGAAATATGTGAGAAGCCCACTTCGAAAACTTCTGTTGCAGCGAACCTGCACGGTTCTATGTAGTAGACGCAGCCAAGGTTGTCGAATAGGAGAGGTGGAAATATGAAAGAACACGCGCTGCCCATCCTAATAGGTCCTATATTATGGCTCCATCTTCACCTCGTACCACGTACTATGGAGGTTCGTAAGTAGGTGGTAGGAAATAGCTTGATGTAGGTATATAGGTATGGAGGTAATGGTGGTTGACATGTGACAGGGTTCAACAAAATGCATCACGACTCGCCGACTTCGATCTTTCATCTCACCTTCATCTCACCTTCATCGAGATTAATGAATGTAAGATGGATGCGAGATGAATTCATTCTGCTTATATAGGTAGCTTTGTATGTTCAGCTTCCTGACGTAGCACATTGAAGAAAATAAAGACTGCAGTGATCTGCGTTTTCTGCTTGCAGCTCTGGAAAGACGCAAGGGATCGAATCTGGTTGAGATATGCCTGACTCTGCTGACCAGCCTTGCTTCTTCAGGTGACTGATGAACTTCAGCAATGCAGCTAACAATCACTGAGGGGCGCTGACCCACTACCACGCGAACAGAAAGGCAGAAAGGCAGAAAGGCAGCCAGGCAGCCAGGCAGCTACTAGACCTTGGCGGTTTTGGCTAACATTTTAGCTATGGCAATAGTGCTCACCAAGTCGATGGCGGTTTTCGTCATCCTGTTTCGAACAGCGGGGGATGCCGGGGGAGTCGGGGCCATTTCCCCCCTCAAAGAAGCACGGACGACCGTGTGGAAAAGTGTGGAAAAGTCGCGAGGCTGACGTCTTATTTCTTCCGGCGTACTTCGTAGGTAGGTAGGTCTCGTTGATCCAACGCTCAGGTTCAAGTCCGATTGAAAGAGGATGGTACCAACGGCAATGTCGAATTCACGTATGCTACGGTATGAGAGAGGGAAACGAGAGAGACGCTGGCGTTTTACCAAAAGCAGAACGCTGATATGATCTCTGAGAGACGGCAAAATTGATTCGCACATATGGGCTTACGGGCTGGGCTCGTGAATCAGGAGCTCGCCGTCTCGCAGATGATGCATGAGCCACGCTTTCCGCTCCGCTTGGTATGTGTTGCGGTTCTCCCACACTTTCGTCAGAAGGAGGCTTGGACTTCCAGATGGCTCGTGGGCTGGGCCCTACGGTCGCGTTCGCTTTTGCGACATGGTTAGCCATGGGCAGCCTATGGCCCATGGCCTATGGCCTACCTATGGCCCCGGGGCCCATGGTTCAACAGCTCAAGGGTTCGTACCAAAGTGTGGGGGTTCAAGCCATCTGCCCCATGCGCCGACCAGGGTCCCTGTCCTCCATCCCTGCTGACCCTACCAACCCTGGACTTGGAGGTGCCATTGCGCGTACCTAGTACCCTCTACTTCTCCGGTACGGCTTTACAGCTGGAGTGCTCTTTGCGAACCCTTTCCCACATCTGCACACTGCGAAAGCTGCGCGCAAAGAGCTCTGAGTGGCCTGGTTTCTCGTCGCCTCTTCGACATCGGAACTCGCTGACCAGTTCTGGATCGTGAGCTTTACATATTCTCCTACATCCGACACCAACACGGAGCCATGGTACTGTCGCCGTTGCTGTAACATACTATTAATGGGATCACCTTACCAGGTCTACTATAATATCGCATACCCAGACGTAAGGCACCGGGAGATTTGATGTTATGTTCTACATGTGATTGTCCCCCCGTCCCCGTCCCCGTCGCGCAAGCTGTTAACGACAGTTAATAGTATTAATGGACTCCGCTTCGGTGAAATTCTAGTCGGGAACGAATTCATGTCTTGCCTCCTTGATATCTCACCGTGACCCGTCCTACGTATCCCTACGTTGCAGTGTTTTTGGCATCTGATAGTATGACGGCTCTCGTTGGATTGCAGCAGAGCGTCTAGAGCTACTCGCGTAGTTCAAACAAGTCCGCTAGGTTAAATGCGCCTGAGAGTAGCAGCAGTCTCCGCGTCTGCGTCTCTGCTTGTACACTATGAGGCTGGTAACACAACCTCATGCACAGTCCTTTGCCGTCGAATGGGATGCCGAGGTGTCTCCCAAGCCACCCATCCTATAATTATTAATGGACGAGGCGAGCATTGTTAATGGGTGACATTACACATTTAGAAATGAATCTCGCATTGCGGCTTCGGAGCGTGCAGTCGTCTCTCACTGGCCACAGGTCGACAGCAATAGGAACAAAGGGAAGAAACAACAAGCTGTTCCCCCATCTTCATCCCATACCTTACTTCTGTCAGTATACGATTCCGGTCCCTTTGTCAGAACTTCCTCATGCCGACTTTTCCCGAGACCCCATCCAAGCTTTCTACGAAGTAAGCATAGCGTCGATACTAGCACGTAGTATCGAGTGCACTCGGGTACCCAGGCGGCGAAACCCATATGAAGATTTATTCAAGTCTAAAAACAGGCTCTCCTCCTCCTGGTCCCTTTCCCGCCGCTCCACAAACCGGCGCTAGACCGGACGATGCTCTCACGATATATCACCCCCCCTACAATAGTAGGGTACTGAGGCACGGCTTCTAACCCATGCCTTATCTTCTAGTATCATGCAGCTTGAAGTCACCAAAGCTTCGAACATGGCTCGCTATTCATGTTCATCCGGATTGACGTGCCTGTCGTTCTAGCACTGCTTGCGCTTTAGGGATGACTTGCGTAACCGGGTAGGATGTGCGGGTCTAGATATTGATCATGTCATGAATATTCCGCTCCACCTTGGTCGACGGTCCATATTGCTTGCTACTGTGCCGTGTGTTGGTAAGAAGAATACGATATAGACTAGAGGTAGATCTAGGCTGTTGGGTGAAGAGGGGCAAGGTCGCACATACATACAGTATAGCTAGAAGCAAGCCTTGTGTAAAGGGCCGGAGACACGAGTAGTTGGTACGGCGCAAATACCTGACGCCGAGCTGCAGGTGCTGAACTTGAACTGAACAAGAAATATGCTTGTACCTAACACGGAGAGGGTACACTACTAGTAGTCCCAGACTGCATCCTTCTTCTTTCATCCCAATTTTGCCTGTATGATTAAACCCCGACGTATGAATGGTGCTAGCGCCTCTCGTTACTCATGTCGTCAATCGTCGGTCACCCGTCGTTAGTCTACCTAAGGTATGGACAATCCTTATTTACACGCGGCTAATTACACCAGCTAGCTGTCTTACCCAGGTAGTTTACAGAGGTCCCTAGCCCCGGTTCCTTAAGGGTTGTGTTTGATGGCCGTTGAAGGTGGGACACTGATGGAAGCTGGTGTAAGACTTTCATGCAATGCAGTATACCTTTCCTGGTAAATAGATCTTTACCACATGAAGTCACCAAACAAACCCGGTCGCATAAACAACCTTTCCTGACTTGCAAGATTCGGTAAAGAGTCAGTACCGTTTTCGAAAATATGCCCGATTCAGATGTTAATAGAGGATACGTCCCGCTATAGACACTTAGATAGAGCCAGGGGATGAACGGGAGACCTGTAAGACTCAGGCAGTCAGGTCGAAAGAAGCGCCGTCAGTAAGAAAAAAAAAGGACCCCCCACTGGTCGAGGTCCTCTCATCTTTTTAATTTCGGTGCAGATCCACCCTCGCAAGACTCGCTTCGGCTGCATGTGAGCTTTTGGGGTCTTGGGTGCGGAGGCATCAAGGGAATCCCTCGAGCTCTCAATTGTCGGCGTGGGATTGGTCCAAGGGTCAGCCATCGAGAATAGTCGATTCCAAGACCGGTCCCCAGTACCAATACCAGTAGCATTTCCTGTGCGCGCCCACTGAGCTTGCTGGAGTCGTGGATCGCCGGGTCCCATAGATGTTTAGCACCGGAATCTTTCCCAGCCTAGCCTAGCCTTGAGTCTCTTTTTTTTCTTTCTTTCTCCTCAGGTCGAGGATGTGTATTCGGTACAATACGCATACACCAGTAGACCCAGGTACCTTAGGTATGTAGACAGGCCTCTTGTCCCCTAACGCAACTAAACTCAACTCCCCTGGTACCCTAGTCCCCTAGTCCCCTGGTCCCCCGGTCCCCCTCAGGTCCCTAGTTCCCTGCCCTAACGGTTAGCTCTTTTGGTCCCACTCGTTCGAATTACCAGCATCTGCATTTGAATTCGAGTCACCTCCATTACAAAGTCTGAGGCACCCCACCCATGTCACCCAGTCCTAAGCCGAGCCAAACTGCCTGATGAGTGACCCATCCAATCCACTCAATCGTAAAGAGCAATGCGACTTTGAACTGCCCGAGTTGCTATTGTTGTCATTGCTTCCTTGCTCTGGCTCTGGCTCTAGCTCTGGCTTTTGACTGCCATTGCTGCTATAGTCCTCGTCTTCCCTCTTCTGGGACCGCAAATCCTATACCTCGATCAGAGGTGGTCATACATCACCCCTCCGAGTTTCCAACCTAGCATACGAGGTTCGAATCAAAGAACAAACAGCAAAAGTGCCTCTCGAGACATAGCACTTCAGCACTTCGGCACCGGCTGCTGTTTTCTCTCTCTCTCTACCTCTCTCTCTACCTTCTTAATTAATTTTACGCCTTTTCACCCCATTCCTAGATCCCGAATCTCAGGCACTAACGTTGACGAGTCTGGGACATAAACTTCAGGATTAACGCTTCGGCTTGCGAAGGAACTACTCGGGGTGTCAGCCCAAACCTTGGAACGTGGGGAAACTTGGAAAGCCGCTGTAATACATACGAAACAACTTCTCCAATCATCCCGAGAGACCTCCAGTTCAGGTCTCTCCCTCTTAATTTCTCTATACCAGGACGGTAGACCTGGACCAGCTACACTCATGGCCGCTACCACGGCGTCGCCAATAACCACTTCGAGTCCCTCGACTGCGATGAATCCCACAACAACAGAGCACGACTTTCGCTTCCCGCGAAGACCATTCGATTCCGAACTAATGCAATCGAGCGAAAAGAACGGCAGCGAAAATAGTCCCGGCGACCTGCGCATACAAGAACTTAACTTAGACTTCACGGAACCTCATGTTCCTACGCATTTCGATTTTTTGCAAACATCGGTATTCCCTACTCAGCAGAATGGTATGTCTGGAGACGACGAGAGCTTGGAGCAGATGCAAGAGAACGATCCGCTTGCCACCCAGATTTGGAGGTTCTTTCGCAACACCAAGCAGAACTTACCGAAACAAGAGCGCATGGAGAATTTGACGTGGCGCATGATGCACTTCCACCTCCGAAAAAGAAAGCAGGACCAAGATCCTCGGTTCGTGTTCCCTATGCTTGTGCGGAGGCGTATTGCAATTCTGACCATATCTATAGTCATGCTACTCATGAGACCGGCAACGCAACGAACGGGTTCAATGCCCCCAGCGGAATTGCGCAACTTAGGAAGACATCAGATCAGAACTTCCTGCATGCGGACCCTATGAATCTCGATGATTTCATTTTCCCCGAGAATGTTGCGACTCCGGCCGGGTTAGCAGCGACGCCGTCACCTGATGCGACCAAGCAGGAGGGGGACAAGACGGCTCACACCACGGCCGCCGCCATCCCTATCAAATCTCGCAAGGCCTCATCCCAGCATTTCGTGCCTCAATCCGTTCCCGTTCCTGCTCATCAGAGAAGTCAGGATGAGTTTGCATACGTTACTCGACATCACCGGAAAACCAGCATTGACGAGAGACGAGTGAGTAAAACTAAACCGTTATTGCTAGAGATCCAAGGCACAATAAACTCCCTTTTCATTTTTCATATGACAAAACTGACTATATTGCCTTGGTATTTGAGCTGCATATATACTCTATGAACAGAAACTAATTGTACCATTCTGTTAGACTCGGAACTTGAAGCGTCCTGCTAACTTCTCGCCACACATTTCTGCTCTTAATAACAATAACTATGTTGCGAATGAGCTGGATGCCGATTCCGACCTCCACGAATATTCTTTAGACAACTCGCATGCTAACGGCAATGCCCATGTGCCTCATCATCCCGGTGTCCCTTTCCCTCTTGACACCTTTGGCATGGAGAATGATCCTATCATCACCTCAGCCGGACCTTTCCAGCAAGGCTTTTCTTTCTCGCCATCGACGTCACCAATGGTTCCCCACGGCCCCTTCTCAAACTTCTATAACCATCCGGCCGTCAACTCAAGCTCAGTAAACGGCGCAGACTACTATTCTCCTCCTGGATCTGCTTATCAATCGGCTGTCTCCACGCCACACCCCATGGCTGAGAACGAGAACATGTTCTTCGGCTCCATGGATATGCGCCACCAACGACCCCAGAACTTCCGCCAAGGTCCGGGGTCAGTAAGAAACCAAATGGGCCAGCCTTTTATGCACCAGCCCAACGGCAACTCGATGTATCCTCCCGCCACTACTGGGGCGGATTCGAGTGCCTCCTTTACGCAAACTCTTAATTTTGGTCACGTTGATCCGAGCCAAGTTTTCCAGTCCGATCACCCGGTCCGCTCTCCTAGTGGTGGCGTGGTGCATGAGAACATGTTCAATTTTGGCGCCGATTCTGACAATGAAGATGAGGACGGTGGTGCGTTTGCTGACCGCAATCTGGGTGTCCATCAATCGTTTTCGCCCGATAATGAAGGGATGGATATGAGCAATCAGAATTCTTTGGGATGGGATGCTTCTTTACCTGGGCAATTTAGCACACAAGCCGCCCGTTATCCAGGTGGTCCTCCTCGTAAGCAAGTCACGATTGGAGGTACGACGACGGATTATTTAGAATCTAGTGATTGGGATGGCCAGGGCAATTTACCACGGTCTCAGTCGTTTCGGCAAGCTGGAGATAGGCGCCAGAAGATCCCACGTACAGCTTCTACGCCTATGGGTGGACGCGGTAACCCATTCGACAAGATGGCTCAGTCGAGTCCGAATTCTCCTCAAGCGGAAATGTCAGGAAACGTCTCGGGCTTCTCTTCCGTGGCACCCAGCCGACCTACTTCCCCGCCCGGCTCCAAACATGGGTCTGCGAGCAACCTGCAAGCTGCCGCAGGGGGCCAAGGGGACGGTAATGCACCCACCACCTGTACTAATTGTTTTACACAAACGACACCGCTATGGCGTCGCAACCCGGAAGGTCAGCCTCTGTGTAACGCTTGTGGGCTGTTCTTGAAGCTCCACGGCGTCGTGCGGCCGCTCAGTTTAAAGACGGATGTTATCAAGAAGCGTAATCGTGGATCTGGTGCAAGTCTCCCAGTTGGTGGGACAAGCACGAGATCTAAGAAAAATACCAACAACGCATCGGGTACGGCCTCTGGGCCAGCGTCACGCAAGAATTCGACGCTGAGTATGCCTGCAGCGAGCAGCATAACGCAGGTAACTACACCGCCATCGGCGTCGAACAGAGCCGGCAGTGTCAACGAGGGTGAAAGTCCTGCAAGTGGTGCTGGTGGTTCCGGCGGTAACACGGCAGGTAGTACCCCGACGAGTTACGCAGGTTCTGCTACGGGTGCTGTGGGCGGCAAAGGTGTGGTGCCAATCGCAGCAGCGCCGCCAAAGAATGTCCCAGGTCCAGGTGCCGCCTCGCTTCCTCGAAATATCAGCGCTAGTGGTTCATCGAAACGGCAGCGCCGTAATAGTAAGAGCGTCGGTCCGAACGAATCATCGGGCATGGACGTTGATAGCCCCGAGAATTCGACTGGTTCGAACGAAGCGGCTCGCTCCATTGGTTCGTCGAATGGATTCAACGGCATGTCGAACCCAGCAAACCTGGGTCTCGCCAACGGTTTCGGTATGACCCAAAGGCCGATGATAGGAACTGGCATGGTCGGAATGACGGGGGCTCCCAATGGCGTGGTAAATCCTGGCTCTGGGAACGGCATGCAAGAGTGGGAGTGGTTAACTATGAGTCTCTGATTGATGAGATATTGCACGTCTCTATTGGATACTCGCTCACGACATTATGTTGGATCTCGCCGGCTTACGCTTTCATCCGGACGTGTTTGTTTGAATTATGCATGGAGGTTATCTCACTTGGATCATGCGCAGTCGACTTAAAGCGGATAGCTGAACCACTCCGTTGTGGACTGTGGCTCGGCAGAATTCGTTGCAGACAACGGACAAGTAATTACAACATCATACATCGATCGGCGTTGGGTTATGTTTCATGTCTTCTATCACCCAGCGGCCATTTTTTCTCCGCCTCGTTTACCCGGTACGCCGAGAGGCTTTCCATGGCCTCTACCATGTCGGATCTCCCTCAATCGCTTACAGAATTCATACACGGGAATAACGAGTCAGTTTCTCCAGCTAGTTGCATAGGCTGGGGTTTTCATAGAATGGAACGCGCTCTGGGACGTTTATGTTTTTATGCGTCGCAAAATCGTCGAAACCAGCCCATGTCGATTGATCGTTCGTCGCTATTCACGTTCGCAGTATTGTTTTTGGGAATACCGTTTGCATTCGTCCACCGGATATAATATGCAATACAACATGTCCGCAATATCACGAGGCCGTCTTTTCGATATGGTCTTTTTGGAATGAGTGTCTTGGCAGGGACAAAGGCTCGGTTCGGGACACGTCATGAATTTCGTGCTCTATGTTTTCTTTCCCTTGGTGCTCGGAAGGCGGGGGATTTTGTAGATATGGGATTGATACCAATTGTCGTTGCTGTTTGTAGACAAGCGCGCAGGCCACCTGCGGCCCTGTGAGAGCTGGAGCAGATCATGGCTGCCAGGCCTGGCTGTATCGAGACTATGTACAGGAAGATATGCAGGCAGACAGGCGATGCAGAAGGGGGCATGCCACGGGTTTCTTGGTACTGCGAGAGTTGTAAAGGGGTTTTAAGAGGCAAGACAGACCATCCTGTACACATAACCCACATGCAATCTGCGTCTCCAAGGCAGACTCAAAGCTCCCCCGGACATCCTGCGGCTCTTGCAGATGCCTACTCACTTGGCTACGTAGGTAGACGTTTATAGCAAAGCGAAGAATAATACCATTAAAAGCCAAGTTATAATAATGTCTCTCCAAGCCTCAACTACCGAAAATTGTACCTCTGTGGTTCTACATAGTAGGAGTCTCGAGATGACGATATGATTTACGTACGGCGCTCCCTTTTATCCTTCTGTCCCGACATACGGAGGAAGCTCGCGGCAAAGCGATCGTGGCAGGCAAAGGGGAGGGCCTTGGCGTCTTTCCCCAGTAAGCAGCAGAGTCGCATTCCGCAACTTGGCCTACATCTACATGGCCGTTCACGCTGGTGTATGGTGGAAGAGGCAGAGTGAGTAGGTTGGATCGGAGTATACGGGTGACGGGGTGGTCTGTCGCTTCGCTTCCCTCCTGTAGCCGGGGGAGGACGTGATATCTGAAGTGGGTCCAGGCTTTGAGCAGCGACGAGTCTTGGGGGGTTTAGTGATAAGGTGTCTTAAAACGTTTCGGTATCACACAACAGGGCCCGCTTGGCACAGCGGTAATGCGCCTCACTAGTATCTTCAGATTCTACTGAGTATTTCGCAATGAGGAGATGACTGGTTCGACTCCAGTAGTGGGCATTCTTTTTTTCCCTTTTTGTTGATTTCGATATGTGTGTATCATTCGTCTTGTTAGAATAATAATTATTTTTCTAATTAAACATATTCTTGCTGTACATTTTACTTGTAGATATGAAGTGTCGACTAGCAAATGGTTCAACACGCCCAGATACGCAGCCATCTCCGAGATGTATTTTATGCATAACGCTCTCACGAATAGAGTCAAGTGTTGGCATATCACCGTTAATAGCTAGGAGGTAGGTAGCTACAGTTCCTTTTCGTATCATCATCTTCCAGTGTTGACTCCTTCTCGCTTAGATCCAATCCTAAATCGACACTCAGCTTCATCCTTGCGTTGGGGGGTAGTGACAGACTGTAGTAATGAGAAATATTCAAAATGCTAGTTATTATGGTTGTTACCAAGAAGGAATACATCAAGATGGCCGGACGAAGAAGAAACACCCGACGGGGTTGTGGTTCAATGGTAGAACGCTCGCTTGCTTGCGAGAGGTCAGGGTTCGATTCCCTGCATACCCAAATGATTTCTTTTGTATTCTCATCTCATCATCTTTTTTAGCATGATATATCGTTTAGGACCGTAACCACAAGAGATATAACAGCCAACAGTCAATACAAATGGCTTACTTCCATATAGGATCCCCATCATCAGGCAGCTGGTCGACCATCTCATGGAACGGCTCTGCAGTGACTAGGCGCCTCAAGTTCTCCCGCACACTCAGTCTGATATACGGCGACCCTGACCCCTTTGCATACCCGCCACCTTGGCCTTGGATATCCGAAACCCCATCTATGGGATAATAATGACTGAATAGGGGTGGTTGTACAGTGAGACAGATAGGTGGTACTTCTCGGTGCTTTTGAGACGTCTTCTTATTGTCTCCTAAGGCTGAATCGGCCTGGGGTCCGCTTTCCCTCGTCATATAACCCCCCTCGCACCACTTCTGCAGCATCAGGTCCCACTGGGTATCATAATGGCTGTTAAATTCCAAAAGCAGTTTGCGGGCTCCTTCCCGACTGACAGCGTAGGCTAGTGTGCAGACGTTTCCACTAGATTCATGCACAACGCGCGTATGCGGGGGATACACGTCGCCCAGCTTATCCTGCAGGGCGAAGGGGTGCGGTTTGAGGTGTTTCGGAGCCGGCACTGTCTCGTCTCCCGGAATCGTGACGATCAGGGACCTCTGAGCGCTGGGCAGATCAGCACCGCAGTGGCCGAGCCACAGGACATCCCAGCCGGTGCCGTACGCGCTCTCGACATGGCCGTCGGTGGATTTGACTGTAGATGACTGTGGTTTTCTCAGCCAGGTCCTCGAAGCCGAGGCAAAAGTCTGCAGTTGCGACTTCAGCCGTATATCCCAGTCGATATCGTCCTCTAGGATCAGCGCGCTTTCCAGGTTCCCGTCGACGACGGTTTGCAGTGCGTTCATATGGGACCTCCAAGAGCCCCGGGCTCCTGCCGAGTGTCCTCTGTCGCCTTCAGGGATGCTGTGATCCGGCACTTGGTCACCTGTCACGCCGTCGATCCAGCTGAAGCTGAGATTGCTGACGGCGCCACTCAGAACCATCGCATCGCGACGGTCTGTCCTCGGCGGTAGGTTGATAACGAATATATTGAAGAACTTTGCGCGTTGTTAGGGGATATACTCCCTATTTAGGTAAATAGGGGAAAAGGGGGTTCGTACTCCTAATGTCTTGTTGAATACATTTTCCCGGGTGGCACCGCTTAGGAGCCCGTTCACCGTATTCGGAGTCGTGAACTTCCGATAGTAGATGTAAAAGAGAGGAGCGAGGATGCAAAAGGTTACGAAAGCTCGGCGGTAGGGCGGCATCACGCGTTTATGCTTGAGAGACTGGACATCTTCCAATTCTATATAGTCGAAAGGTAGTCAGTAATCAGATGGACTAATTGATGAATTATAGATTTGAGTATCATGCAATGAGAAACGTTGGAGTGTCCACCTTGTCTTTCTTTATTCGGAGGTGGCTCGACCACGAATGTCTCATTGGCGGATAAATGAAGCGGGTGAATTCCCATGGCGATGCCAATGCTGAAAAAAAAGGTCAAGCAATATCTTATTTCGTATGTATGGTAGGTTCTACGATTGAAGTGATTTGGTCTGAGAGCCAACTACTAAAATTTGTCGGACCCCTATTTGTAGAATGGTAATTAACCTAAGACATCAGTGGCGTACATGAAGGAGGAAATATTGACGATATCATGATTCATCCTACAAGACAATTTGACCATTTACCATCACACTTCCAGCCACCCTAGATACCTACCTACATAGAACCATATATCCCTCACAGTGTCAAAATCAGCGGGGGCTAAAATTGAATCATGGAAAGGAGCAACGACGTATAACAAGGAATCGCGGAATGCCTCGAGGGGAAATGTCTCAGCCGATCCTCTCTCTAGGCACCTACCTACCCATCAAGCGCCTGCACGACCTGAGCCCAGTCCTCGGAGCCGTACGCGCCGGGCACCTGCTCGCCGTCGAACAGGCTCGCCATGACGACGCGGTCGGCCTGCTCGCCCTGCCAGGGCTGGCGCCCGTGCTGCGCGACGACGTTGTCGTAGACGAGCAGGTCGCCCCTCTGCCACCGGTGCAGCACGCGGATGTCCTCCGTGATCCGCGCCAGCCTCTCGAGGTGCTCCCGGGGGATCGGCGTGCCGTCGCCGAACAGCTGCGCGGCGTTCCGCCGCGAGCCGCCCGCGCGCTGCGCGAAGGCCGCCAGCCCCGTGAACAGCGTCGGCAGCCCCGTGCCGGGCTGCGTGCGCACCGCCGGGAGCCGGTGCGTCACGACGACGCCGTCGTCGGCCCACTCCCACGTCGTGTGCGCGCCGCGGCCGTACCGCGCGATCTGCGCCTCGACCTTGGCGCGCCGCGTCGCCTCGTCGTCGCCGTCGCGGATCTCCTTCCCGAACGCCTGCCGCAGCGTCGAGCCGCCCTCGTACTGCTTCTCGACCTTGTACGTGATGCGGCTCAGGATGCCCTTCGCGGCCAGCCGCTCGACGAACTCGGGCATCTCCTGCTGCGCGCGGTGGAACAGCTCGACCGACGACGCCATGGGCGTCTCGCCCCCGCTCTTGGCTGCGCGGTGGCCGTAGAAGAACACGTACTCCGGCGCGTGCGGCACCTCGTCCGACTCGTTGTGGTTGTAAATCGTGACCTCCTTCGGCATCTCGTTTGCCGGTGCGACGTTCGGCGCCAGCAGGGGCCTCTCGATTACGATGCCTATGATTTCGTCTGCTGCGTGTCAGTGTCTGATTCGAACTACGCTTTCCCATGGATACATACTGTAGGCGAGTTAGTGTCCCCTTGCACGAGACGTTGGCATGTTGAGGAGGTATTCAACCTACCGAGGCTTGTAGCCGAAGGCGTGGACAAATTTGCTAAAATCCTGAGCGTCATAAACTGGCAGTCCTCGAAATAAGAGTGCGCCATGCAGGGCCAACTTCTTGGTGAGAATCCCACCCTGCGCCTGTAGTGACTTGATTGTCTCGACAACGGTATCGAGGTCAAGCTTGGCGTCGTCAGGGTTAGAAGGACGTAGAGCGAGAGGCATAGTGATACCCTCGGGATGAGGTGGTCCCAATACTCGTTGATTGCTCGGTGGGAGGTCAAATTGTTCGAATGTTAGCAGCGGCGGTGTAGTCTTGTCAGGCTCAAAGGCTTGAAGGGTCGTTTGCGCTAAGGAGGTGGCCATGATGAATGCGTTCTACCTCCCTGTCTCAAGTCACGTAAAAAGGGGTAGGCGTTTAATCAATTTGGGTATTTTGAGAGTCTTTGAATTTGTTTCTTCCGGAAGTAGGACAGCACAGTCCATAATATCTATAAGGTCAGTATCGCCGTTGGTATCATCTGGCCTATCACACATGGATTCGTCGTCCCCCGATCCCGTCCTAAAATCAGGTCATCTCTTGCAAACAATGAACCAACATGCATTAAGCGTACCATGGAACCCCGCGTTTCTCCTGAATATTCTCGGGTATGGATTGGGAATAGTCATATCGTTTGAGGGTAGATGATACTGTATCTCGATGTTATCTAGGGCGTAGCACGTTAGACACCGAGAATATCACGCCAATTCTAGCTAAGTAGCAAATGCCGAAGGGGGCCTTGATATAGATATTGCCCATCAAACCTATCTTCGGTAACGTAAGTGGTTGCATCGAGCGTCACCGGTAGCTTGTAATGCCTTTGAGGAGCCTCTTCTACTTACCATAAAAAGTAGGAGAACCAAGTGCCGCAAAGATGGATTCGACATAGCCATATCAAAGTCACGGATGCAGAGAGCACACCCTCAAACACGGAACACACTCCGTCTTTCCGCGGCACGCTTTTCCAAAGCCTCGTAGTCAGTGTCTGTATTTTCGCGGCACCCCGGGATATGGAGTGGCATGAACGGTCTCGGGCCGGGGTTCGCAGAGCTCAGGTCTCATCAATGCTGGCAACTCATTGCTATACGCGTTCATGACAGTAAGTTTCTTCGCATGGCCGTGGCTGACGAACATGATTGGGTTCCGCTGGATTTTGTGCTTGGGCACGCTTGGTTACCCCCTATATGCGACAGCCTCTACGTGGACAACAGCTTCGGCAGTACGTGGTTCGTCTACGTCGGTGCCGTGGCTTACAGGATCAGCACGGGTTTCTTCGGGAGCGTCGAGGGCGTCATCGCAACTGAGTATCTGAAACAGCACAGGAGGGTGCCGTTACATCGCAGCCTAGTTTACTTTCCGCAATATCGGAAACATCATTGGAGGTGCCATCTCGCTCGGTCTTAACCATAACGTCAACCAGCGTGACCAAGTAGGATACCAGACGTACCTCAGTCTCACCCCTTCCCAATGACCTGGGTTCCTGTTCGCTCTTTTCTTCTTGAACCCGGCGATAGTCCAGCGGGATGGTGGAACTCACGCGTCGCTCTAGGATTTGGAGTCCAAGCCATTCCAACCGCTCTCATCGGCAGTGCGAGAAGCAATCATGGCCTGTGGTTCTTTGTGTTGCCATATAGCTACTATGCTACTTTAATGGTGGTCCGGATGCTCAACGAGCTTGATAAGAGCAGTCAAAACAGCGAGTCCGGGCCATATATCGATAATCCCGCATAGACGTGGCTTCTATTCATATATTAACTATCATTCAAATTCACTACTCGGGGATTCGAATAGTGGCTTATTGAAGCGATTCATAGTACCATTGAAATCTTTCCCATACCGCTTTTCAGATGAGACAGTTTCTCCTTTTTCTTCTTTTTTTCTTCTTTTTTGTAACAAGAACCACACCTTGCCGCCCAAGTCTAGCTTGCCGTGCACAACTGTCATATGTTGGACGAATAATATTTGAAATATCAAGACGATCGTAAACGTATTAAATGCCCACTAGGTTCGGTCAAATCAAAGGTGTTAATTCCAATAACACCCCCTTTTCCTACTCTGCCACGTGAGCCACGGAACGTTGGAAATTAAGAGAAATTTCACTGAGGTTCGCAACCAATTCCCACATATCTCCAACTCCACCAACTTATCACATCGACGACTGGATGACTGCGGGGTCAGCAAGGCTAGGGTAGACCATTCCTACATCAAATGAACGTCACTATACCTATCACAGTGTATGTACGTGGAGATCTCCACACAGCTCTGCATGGTGGTACCACTCACTGCCAGCACGAGAAAAGATAACCTATAACGGTTGGGTCAAGAGAGCAATCGGAGGGGTTTCGGTGTAGATACGTTGTAAGATCAGTGCGACACCAAGAATGGGGCCTGCAGGAAGTGGTCAGCACACGCGCTTCGTGGAATCATACCTAACCTAAGGCTATGGTATTTCTGAACGCATCAAAACCACCCCGTGTAACTTTTGGTGTCAGCCGTCATGTCTCATCAATCTCCCATGGACCTGAAGTTCGACGAGCTTCCAAACCCGAAGCGGGTATGGGTCGGGGAACCAGGAAGCCACGTAGAGGGCCTCGGTAGACTGGTGCTTTTGACAGACGAAGTCGTACGGAACGCGGCAGCTCGGCAGATCCGAACCGGGCGGCGCGTCGGGCTGAACTGGGACTTGACGAAATTGGAATATCCAAGCCTGGGAAGAACGGCGTGCGAACACAAGATAGTGCCCCTCCTCGACGCCGGCTTCGACGACATCTACGTGATAAATCCTCGTGAGTGCAGCTCCTGGAAGGCCGACGTTACCCGTCCTGACAGGAAAGCTCAGAACAAAGTAGCCAGTGGGATGGCCTGCGTCACTGGAGCATGCCGTGTAGCTCCGACGGCCAGCAGCAGCGTCTCTGGTACGGGGGGACGACCAAGAAGGAGATCCTCGACAGATCGAACGACCGCATCGGCATGCAGCACTGGGCGCGCGAGGGCATCACCGGCCGCGGCGTGCTCATAGACTACGTGTCGTGGGCCGAGAGGAAAGGGATCGAGTATTCGACATTCTCGCTGCACACCATCAAGTTGCAAGATATCCTCGAGATCGCTCGGGAGTCGGATATCACCTTCGAGAGGGGAGATATACTCCTTATGCGGATTGGCGTGACCAAGGAATGGGACCACAAGATGGACCTCGCGGCTAAGAAAGCCTACTCTGCTTCGGATGCCCCCCAGCATGCGGGCGTCGAAGCCACCGCGGACATGCTGAGGTGGATATGGGATACCGGCTTTGCGGCTGTAGCTGGGGACGCCCTTTCGTTCGAGGTGTATCCTCCGTTGGGTGATTTCATGCTCCACGATTACCTTCTCGCTGGATGGGGTATGCCTATTGGTAGATGATGATGCACCCTCCTTCGAAGCAATCAACTGACTAGTATGTTTAGGGGAAATGTTTGACTTGGAGAGGTTATGCGAAATTTGCAAAGAATTGAAACGGTGGACGTTCTTTTTTACATCTATGCCCGTCAATATGCCCGGCGGTGTATCGTCACCTCCGAATGCCCAGGCAATTTTCTAAGAAAGATATCCGATCTTGAAGATACCTAGTCAGGCCATAGCAATTTCCTAGCTCGTTCGGATTACTCTCCGCAGATATTGTTAGGTACTCGTAGCGAAGAATAAATGTACAGATGACGCTATTGGACCAATATCTAACCCCTGACTTAGTTCATCCATCACAACTCGATTCTCCCAGGATCATCAGCGCCCAAAGCAATGCCAGCAACCGCCCTGATATCCTGCAAGCCACCTCTAATATTTAGAACATCCTTACAATGGCCAATATGATCCAATCCGTTACTCTTTCGTTTGATGATAGTGCCGGTCCATTTACTCCTGTAGTGCTTCATCCACGTGCCAGTCATGGGTCGCGTAGAACACGCCGTTAATGTCAACTAAATAACCAACTTGCTCCCGTGTGTGTCTCCGTGTCTAATCTCTTATTGCCTATATCCCTATGTCACTTTTCATTCTATGAATCAAGCGGCATGCCTGGCTGAATTTCAAGGTGTGAACTCTCAAGTAAGATTCATCACTTTCCCCCTATCTTACTTTATTTTACCTATGACTAAATATTTACATGCCTCCAGAACAGCCAACGCAGACACCATCATCTCCTGGCATGTCAAAGTAAACTGCATATATTTATCTCAGTTAGGCAGATAACTTTCAGTATCCGATCCAGGCATAATAAGGGGTTCGAGATCTAGCACGATGTGACACTTCAGCGCAGAGTAGGAGAAACTAAAGTCCAAGAGTAGCCACGACGACCATTTATACCCAATATTCATGTGTATATTGATTATTACAAGAAGTGTAAAAAGGAGCGCGATTAGAATCCAACGTATAAGCAGATATACCCATGCCTTTTCTCCCCTTCTCTCTAATGAATGCCCATATGTCCGCTACGTAAATGCTGGAATGTCTAGATTATGCTCCATGTCGATGCAACTATTCCGGATCCATTCTAATCCGTCGCCGTCTTTTCGGTCAGAACCTCCCACGGTCGCAACGCTTAAGCAGCGGCGCCGGAGGGGCAGGAGATCTGCCAGGAGCCCCACTCGGAAGCGCCGGCGGGGATCTCCTGGCACGACTGCACGGGGATGGAGCGTCGACCGGCGCCGCAGTCCTCGCTGGTGTAGATGAAGACTTGTTTGCGTTCCGTTAGCCACCCGTTGCCGATGACATTCACCCCCTCCTTACCTCCTTACATCGAGAAAAGAGGGGAAGACGCAAAAGAAAAAAAAAAAGAAAAAAAAAAAAGAAGAGAAAATGACTTACAGCTGCAGCCGTCGGCGGCGGGCGAGTACATGGCCTCGAGGTTCAGAGACTTGACGGCGGTCGGCACGTTGACGAAGGTCTTGCACGTGTTGGCGTCGGACTCGTCGACGGTGTAGAAGCCGTAGTTCAGGTCGCTGCAGCCTTCGGCGCCGAAGACGCGGAACTGGGCCAGGCGGGCGCCGTCGCGGGGCAGGACGGCAGCGCTCGCGCTAGCGGCGAAGGCGGCGGCAAAGACGACGATGCTGGTGAACTGCATTTTGATTGTTGGTCTTGGGGGGGGTTGAAGAAGATATCTTTGAGAGTTTGAGGCTGAGTAGAGGCGAGTTAAGAGTTGTTGATGGTTATGATCGTATGGCTGTTGTGTGGGTTGAGATAGACAAAATTTGACTCATGGCAGTCGTCCGTTGCCCTTTTATAACAACCTGAGCTCCCTCCCTGCCCATCGCGTTGTCCCCGTCTCGGAACCAACGGTTCGGGCTCATCGAAGCGCCTACAGGCTACTTCGCAGCATCGCGGTCTTGTCATTTTCGTCTCCCGTAGACAACACGATGTTTGGGTCCCCATGTATGCAGAGCGTAGGATGCAAGGAGCGCTCGGTAGCCGTGAGCCCCCCGCTTTGGACCAAGCCACAACCCGCTGTCGGGGCTATTAGCGTAGCTGAGGACAAAGCGGCCAATCAGGGGCGACGGGGTTACTCGATGATCTACCCGAACTGGGAACTGCCGCAGACTCCAGAATTAATCACAGGTCAGGGTTGATGAATAACGTGTAACCGAAGCCTTTTACGAGGAGATCGTCCGTCAGCACGACCAATTCACTGGCTAGTCTTCACTGACTAGTCAGCTCATCTAAAAATGGAATGCCGGGATCCCCCTCCTCGTATACACTGACCTCAGCATCAACAAGCCGCGTGAGTTATCGCTGGACGCCGCTCCCGTGCACAGCAGCCTTCCAGAAGACTGAAGAAAAGCACAGAATTCTCCGATTGGACCCTCCCTTGTGTCTTGTCCAACAGGAATCCCGTCGCCGCGTCAGCCATTATCCCCTAGACCGGGTACCGAGGCTGGACTTTCTCTCTAGGGTGGAACAGATGTAACCATGTCACGGCATTTGGATTCAGATTCTCGGGATTTTGCCTGTCCTATCTACTTGGCTGCTTGGTTATGGAATAATGAATCAAAATTAGAAAATCGAAATACATACCAAAGGTATGGGTATTAGCCTACTACCAAAACACAGACTTTCGGGACAATGGTGATCATTTCTTCATCTACCTAGGTACCTATAATATCGACGTTGCCCGTCGCAGCATGATGCCTGAACAGTCGAGAAGAGAGGTACATACCTAGAGTCGTGTTCGGCCGTGTTTATCGAATTCTCGTATCGACCATCTGGTTGCGTGTTCGATGGCCAATGACCAGTCACATCTCTAAATGGCAAAAAGCAGAGGTATCACAGAGACTCGTTTGGTCTAGAGCGGAGCTGTCGAAGCAGCGAAGGTGCAGTCTAGATCTTGGATATTTGCCATTTGATTTACGAGAAATCAATTTGATGGGGTGGTACGATCGTGTAACGATTATGGAGAATTGTGAAGAGCGGTAAGCAACCAATAATTATCATTAACTTCGTTATTCGTCCCTTCAGATGCCCCGTCGCCCAGTCTCACTTCTGACACTCCTCAACTGCTTGGAGGCAAATCGTTGTCGTCGGGAGGATTCCGATTCCTCTCCCTCTCCCTCTGCTTCTGCCTCTCGACCAAGAGCTCTTCGTTCTCCTTTTTGAGCTCCCTCATCGCCGTGAGCACGGTGTCGAGTTTGGTCTCGGTGCTCTTGATCTCGCGGTGTTGCAGGTCGACTAGTTTTTGGTAACCTTCGGCCTGCACGGCTACCGCACGCGAAGCATTGCGTTCGACTTCGATCCTGTGGTTCGCGTGGCCCAGTTCGAAGCGGAGATCCTCGGCCTCCTTCTCTGCCTTTGCCCGAGCTGCGTGGGCCTCACTGCAGTCCCTGCAAATTATATCAGGGCGGTGGTGATGGCTGTCGGTCTCTGTCTCGACCTTCTCGAAGGACCTGTCCAGGACGAGGCTTTGCGTTCCGACATCCCTCTGCGCCTCGCTCTGCTCCAAAGCAGAAACCATCTTTTGTTTCTGTCGGAGCAACCTCTCTACCAACTTGGTCGCCTTTTCTTGGGACCATTCAAGTGTCGCGTTCAACTCTTGAATTTCTTTCTTTGCAGCCTCGAGTCGGTCCCCTAAGTCGATAATGATTTCGGTGCTGGCACTAGTTGTTCTCGACGTGGACGGCCCGGTACTACTCGGCCTTTGACAGAGGGTGATTGGCGGCCAACAGTTACCTGGGCGGACGTGTATGTCATCGGATGACCTCGCGCCCAAAGGTCTGGAGTAGCCGTTAGGCTGCTGTTGGAAGTCGAAGATCATGTTTGCCTCGTGTCTTGATAGATGCTTACACGGTTCGGAAAAGGAAGTGTCTTGATGCTATGCTGACAATATTGGAAAAAGGAAGCAGATGCTCGATGTTTATATACACGATATCGCTACCATAGAGGAATCCTGTCCCCGCTCCTTTCTGTCTGAGATGCGTAAACTCTAAACGCTCTCAGTGCTCTATGTACCTCGACCTTGAGGATTAAGGTTTAATTTTGCGTAAGACCAAAGAACATACCTACCCTATGTAGGTAGGTAGGTAGGTAGGTAGGTAGGTACCCATATGAGGTAGCCTACCTAGTAGGAGCCCCCTACCAGTTCCAACCCGTCCTCCACCGTCTGAGGCTGCCGTTGATTTAAGTTGAGAATGGTCTCCGCGGTCATCTGATACAAGTCTCGTCTTCCCGATAAACCTTCGGCAAAGATAATAGTCCGACGCATGAAAGTTCAAGAGTAGGTACCTACCGAGTCTCCTCCTGCGTACATTATGTACCTACCTGAATCAAATGTCTAACTTCGTATCTACCTCGGCAACTGTCTATCTGACATATCTTGGTCGGTTTCAAAAGTCCGTAGCCCAAGCCCAAACAAAGCTATGTTTCGCTGCCGATGTATGGGCTATAGGTTCGATGTCTCAGTTTAAAGAGACAAACAAACAATGAGGCGCGTGATATCTATGTTGCAGTAAATAAGAGCGCATGGAGGTATCACGGGCTATTAACGTTGTGCTCTAACGACAAATCGACGACGAAGTCTCAAACATGTTGAAGTGATGAGTTGGCCCCGGAAGATCGTGACATATATGAAACGAAGAGTTTGTCCGCACGTTCGTTCATCATCATCAAGTACATCCGACTGTCAGGAAAGGGGGTATGATTACTGAATTTCAAATCTATATATACCCGAGTTAGAGCAGATTGTTGCCCGTCCTCATCCAGCATTGCATAGTGCTCGTAGTTAACACTCTGAGATCAACCCATATCAACGGAACAGAAATTTTGCCACGCCAAACTTTTCTTGGTCCCTAGACTATCCGACACCCCTAACACGGGCGTGGTGTGCAACATATCTGTAGCCACGAGGCAAATGGGTCTGCCGATATTACCATGGTCATGGACCGCAGCTGTCAGTCCACCTGCTTCTCGCAGCCAATACGACCTAGTAACTCCTTACGATCACTGTGGCCGGGCAAACTGACGCCAGAAGAACTTGCTCCCCTCTTAACGCCTGTCCGACGCTCCCATCCCTTTAGATCGATCGACTCGACACCAACTTCCTCTTCTAGGGGTTGGGCCTCCTCGTATTCGAATTCTTCCTCCTCTTCTTCCATCTCTTCGTCATCACTCCTGGTATCATCGGCGCCATCTCCCCTAATCACGCGAACCGCGACCTTGACGATCAAGCAAAACCAGTATATCGTAATAACTTGGAGACCAAGTAAGCAGCAGAGGAAACAATACCGCACCGACGCAGTAAGACAGACCGTCCCCTCAGGATCGCTGAATGGTTCAAGCCAGTGGCTCCATCCGTCAGGTACAGGAAAGGGTCCCGTCAGGTTTGAATTGGGGCCCCGGTAACAGCCATCAGGAATTTCTACGGGTACGTCTTTGTAGATACTGTAGCACGTCATGAGGTAAAACACATGCCGAGCTATGAACCACGAAACCATGAACACGACGAACGTGACATCGCACAGCTTCGAAAAGCCTAGATACTTGAGGCATTTGGCCAGCTACTTGAAAGTTAGCTGAAAGCACAATGGTCTGATGTAAGGGAAGTCTAGCTCACCGGTAGGAACAAGTCAACCACATCCATGAGAACCAGAATCAGGTTGCATACCCGATTCTGATGGTAGCAGTACGACGTTGAAATGAGTGTTATGGTGATGAAATGGTGGGTGAGCATTTGATAATGGTCCTTGCGACGCTCCTCGATATGGATGACAAGGACCTGCTGCACCCAGAAAGCCCATTGCGCCAGTAGGTACGCCTTCATGACACCGCCGATCTCTCTGGTTGGCCAATCGGTCCAGAGCTCTCTCATGTTCAGATAATAAGGCGAATTGACGTATAAATACTACTTGATAGTCAGTATGGGCCAATGGATAGTTTGGGTAGTTGCTGGCGCGTGGCTCGCCTTCGAATTCGCCTTCGAATGCCACGCCATCAGGGGGTTCTCATACCAAACCAAGAGTCCAGAAAACACAGTAATAGACCAACATCCAAGCTTGCTCTGAGAACCTGGTGATCTCTTTTCTTTTGGAGATTCCCCATTGCCTGGCTAATGGCGCTAATACGTGTTCCATCAAGCCGGCACGCAATCCAGTAAAGAAGATTATGCAGAACGAGATAAAATGGTAATCGTTTGGCCCAATCGCGTATTTCTCCGTAGCCGGATTGTAATACGAGAGCGTAAAAAATTTCGAGGTGTGAGGGCGCGCTTTCGGTATGAACATATGAGCTAGGAAGATTAAAGCGATGAGGTTGAACGAGAGACCTGAAGAATCGGAAAGTATTAGCGGCAGCTTAGAGTTGTATAGGAGGACGACTGCTAGCTAGCAATGTGGTGCTGTCGTGGAACAGACCACTCAAGCAAGATCTAGGCGGCTCGCAACAGGGGATTGACTTTAAACAGTCCGACTTGGACGACAGCAAAGACATACCCGTTTGATTGTCGAGAAACCAGCGGGCCAAGCTCCTCATGGGACCATCCCCTTTCCTCTTCACTCTTCTGATTAGGACTTTATTGCCACTAGTCTGCATGTACAAGGGACCATTCATTGAGCTTTTGCGCGATTGTAGCGAGGGTCGCCCGCGAGGGGTCCTGACCTTTTCGGTCTGGGGCTCCATGGTGGTGGGTGTTGGTGGACCACCAAGCTCTAAGCTGCTGGCATTGGCTCTGGATTCGCTCATGTTCGTGTCGAAAGGTCGACTTCGAGCTCGACGACAATGTTTCAAGGACGTCTGGCTGCGAATTGGTTGTGGAGAGGTCGATGGTCGCGGCGAATCGGTGGGAGGGAGGACTTCCGCAAAAAATATATCCGTGATACACAATAACGAATACTTTCACAGCTCCGTATGGGGACCGACGGAAACAGATCTTAAAACTCTAGGGCAGAGGAAAATAGAACCGGCGAAAAGACACAAATCACCACCGCTGTTTTTCAGAAGAACGAATGTGTCCAACAAGTCCCCAATTGGTATACGGGGGACATTGACTTCAGGACCACCAGAACGGAACAAGTTGCACTGGAGCAAAGTGTTTTGGAGATGTTGAACTGAAGGTGGGCCCTCGGCCTACCACAAGTTTTCGATAGCCCCGGGGTTCGATTAGGTCGATTAGACTTAGAGGACAGAGCGGTCAGAGCGGTGAAGGGGGAAAAGGGAGGGGTGGTGGAGTTGCTACAGTTGAATGAGGTACTTACCCAATAGGGCAGCGCTCTTCTCCAATTGGGGACGGCGGGGCCAATCAATTTGGCTAATGGGTTCAGTGATCAGTGATCAGTGATGGAAATAGGGGACCCCTCCAAATTTATGTCTCTTCTCTTCTATGCCAACATCCAACATGCACCTGCATATACCTACAAGGAGAGCTAGTTAGGAGTAGATCAGCGATCGATATGCCAAGCTACTTACCGATGACGGCAGTATTCAAATATTCCAATTTGAGCTCTGTTTTTTGTTGAGATCCTTCCATTGATAGCTTAAAGTTGCCTCGTCTATCCATCTTGAAACATCAGAACATCAGAAACTCAGGTATAAGAGAAAGATCTTCATACCTTCCCATGTCTCTAATAAACAACTTTCCTTACAGTCATGAATAACAAAGTCTTAGAGCGCTGGGATTACTGCATCACGCTTCGTTTCACTACCTTACCAGGCACCTCATATTCTACTTCTTCCCGCTCCCAGCCAGCCAGCTTCCTACCTCCTTTCCATGTTATCCGCCAAGCTGTTACTCAACGGCTGTGGGCATTGGGCAATCTTGTTAATCCAAGCCAATAGGAGTTACCTCCCCCCCAGACCGAAAATCTTGCTGCATATGTATGTCGCTTTTTATCACTTCATCCACTTGAGAGAGATTCTGGCGAATAGGCCTTGGTATCTTCTGCACATGGAACCACCTATCTAACGTTCTCGTGGCCTGACGCTTATTCTTCGAGGCTCCTGGGCGAGCGGGGAATCCATGCAAGGCAGTGCGAACCTCGGGATGTTTTCTCCTAAATCCCAAATCGCTTTTGGATCTGGTTAAATCTGAGACTTGATAATAATAAACAGTCCATATTATAAAAGCCATATTGGTTTGGTATTTCAAACTTATCACTAAAACTCCCCACTCATGGAAAACCAACAAGAGTGAATGAGCAGGTACTCATGCGATGATCGCTTTGACCTCCGGTGTAATAGTCTCTACCAATAAACAATCTCGTAGTTTTGGTGATATATGCAAGGTGAGTAGAAATTATATGCAAGTCTAGAACTTCAGCCAGCCACCCCACAACATCGCCCAAAGTTTCAATCGAATCTGTCTGAAACGAACTTAGCCCTTAAACGCCACCTGTGGCTGAAGGGGCTGACAATGACTCGCAACATCCCAATCGCATCGATGACTAAAACGGTTAAGCCTGTACTCTGTCCAATTCGCCTTGTCGATAGGTCCAGAAGCGCTGAGAAACAGCCCGGGCCCGCTTATTTCGCACTCTATGACCGCTAGCCGACAGCGACTCAACACAGCCCTGTGACATATACGCCCCGCGATTCGCCGCGATCCCTTCCATTCTTTTACCTACCTCCTTCGACCTCGCACCTAAACTCCATCTTTCCATCCGCGCCAAACCAACCAGCAGATCCTTACTCTTCTGTTTCGTGCATCGAGAAACCGCAGAAACGATGGCAGCCAACGCGAAATACACGCCGGCGCCGACGCAGGACCCGGACGCGGGCACCTGGTCGCAGGCGCCGCCGTCGTACCAGGCTGAGCCCGCCAGTACGAGCAGCTCGTCGGCCGACGTCTTCGGCGCGCCGCGCAGCAGCGAGGACAACATCCCCGACGACTTCAAGTTCGGCGGCTCCGTCGCCGAGGCCACCGTCGACATCCGCAACCAGTTCATCCGCAAGGTGTACACGATCCTGACGGCGCAGCTCCTCGCCACCGCCGTCGTCTCCGGCTTCAGCTTCTGGAGCCAGGACTACAAGAACTGGATCCAGTCCCACCAGGCTCTGGTCTGGGTCTCGGTGCGTCATTCCCCCCCCCTCTCTCCCTTCTACAAACAATGGTAAATATGGAAAGGGACTAACGCAAGAGAAATACTACAGCTCGTCGGTTCGATCGTGTTCATGCTCCTGACCTACTGGAAGCGCAAGTCGTACCCGACGAACCTGCTCTTCCTGTCGGGCTTCACGCTGCTCGAGGCCTACACCATCAGCGTGATCGTGTCCTTCTACGAGACGCAGATTGTGCTCAACGCCGTGATCCTCACCGGCGGCATCTTCGTCTTCCTGACCCTGTTCGCCTGCCAGACAAAGTACGACTTCACCTCGTGGATGCCCTACCTGTTCGGCGCCCTCTGGGGCCTGCTCCTCTTCGGCTTCATGATGGCCTTCCTCCCCAGCAGCAGCACCGGCGAGCTCATCTACGGCGGTCTCGCCGCCCTCATCTTCTCCGGCTACATCCTCGTCGACACCCAGCTCGTCCTCCGCAAGCACCACGTCGAGGAGGAGATCGCCGCCGCCATCAGCCTGTACCTCGATATCATCAATCTGTTCTTGGCCATCCTGCGCATCCTGAACAGCCAGAGTAACAACTAGGCTAGGGTATAACAAGAGGGCTGGAGACGGCATTAGCTTTGGGATGGGTCGGCGTGGGATGTGGGTTTGGGTTTGGATTATCAATCAACTCTACGGGGGAAAAGGCTAGTTCTTTGCGAAACGTGCGACATCCTTAATATGCCTTCGTAGGACTCGTGTACTGCTTTACTTTCCTTGAGTCGTTGTATGAGTTCAGTGGATGGTGCTGTACGAAGGAAAAAACCTCTTATTTTGTCAGCTGTTAGATTCTATAGAAAGGAACTATCTGCCTATGTACGGTAAAATCTAGTGTCCCGTCAGATCGCATGACTCTTTATAACTTGGATCCAATAACCAATTTTATGAAGATTTTGTAGCTCGAACCAGAACAGAAACTGATTTGAAGCCATATGGGATTTATCTCCCGGAGCCCCATCATTACAAATGTCTTTTAATACCTACGCCGGTTAGAATCTCAATCTCGCCGGTTAAAGCCATATAATTCACACCAAGTCGAAAGTTCATGAATCATAAAGCACGATAGTAATAGACATCAAAGAAAATTCGTATTGATATCTGCATTAGAAGGCACTAATACTGGGGTGAAAAGGGGACGTAAAAGTAGAAAAAAGACTGCGTAGTTGGCAAGCAGTAAAAAGGGACGTCGGCTCTCGCAAAAGTACAAACATAGGTGGCTGTCTCCTCTACCGCCTTACACTTCTTCGCAGACCATGGGTCGACTTATATGAAAAATTGGGAAAGACAAGCATCATCTTTCCACTGTACCATATCCCATTTCGAAAATTGGGCATGCAATAATGATAGGGGATATCAACTCTGCCCGACGATTTTATTCCTGACAAGTTCACCAAGTCCTATGCGACTTGAGCATCGCACGCAACCATAAGTTTTGCAGGACTTTTCGTATAGCGCATCATCTCAACCTTAGGAATAAGAGACTTGGGGATATCAAACACCCAACGCCACAATTCGTACTGTTGTCTGGTTGCCGGGATACCAGAAACGGATAGAAAAGACGTCGTGCAACACCACTTAGTTGCCATCGTGCTCGCCGTTCGCCTCGGGTGTTCCTGCGGCTGCGGCAGCTTCTCGGGCCATTCTTGCCTCGATCTCGCGAAGCTGGGATTCGCGGGCCAAGAGCTCCTGTCGCTTCTCGTTGATCTCGCGCTGGACCTTGACTTCGATCTCGCGGAGCTTCTCTTCTTCTCGGCGCAGCTGCTCTTCCTTTAGGCGGACAGACTGAGAAGCCAAGTCTTCGGGGTTCATAGATGAATCACTGAAAGATGGTTAGAACAAATACAAAGCCACTAGGGTTCCATAGGATAACATACACTCCAGCACCACCCTCCACGCTCTTACTAAGTTTCTCGGTACGGTAGTTCTCGTACAGGAAATCGTGGGTGATTTCCTTCAGATCAGCCAAATGACTGTGGAGCAGGGCCGATCGAATGGCCAGGAAGTCGGAGTGACGAGGGTTATCGACTTCGACGACACCCCAGGGGTATTGTCGAGCTCGGACTTTGCGACCACCAATCTCGATGACATCCTCGGAACCAACAATGGCGAAGGGCATGAGGCCTCGGAGTTCGGCATTCTCCTCGACGGTATCCTCGTCATCCTCCTCGATATCGTAGGGGAAGTTGTAGACGGGGATACGGTAGTGCTCAATATCCTCCATAACGAGCTTCTTCGACTCAGCAAGCTCGGCGGGGGTCAGTGAATCGGCTCGGCCAATGACGGGAATAACGTTGACACGGGGTGCAAGGCGCTTCATCAGTTCGATGTCGAGTTCACGGAGACTAGCCAGTCTGTCAGCGGAGAAGTAAAAGGTAAATCATACGGTAACACGCACCCATGACCAGTAGGGGTAATGAAGTACAACATAGCATGCACTCGGTTATCCCTGAATCTGGGGTTTCGCTTGATACGCGACTCTTCAGCCAAGATGTCGTCATACTGTCTCTCGAGATACCCAACAATCTCCGAAAAGCTGCAAAGTCAAAGCATTAGTCGCCATAGCAGGCATCGTTCTCAAGCGTTGAATCGTACCTTGCCTCGTTGTCGATCTGGTCACCGAAGCCCGGGGTATCGACAATGGTCAAGGAGATACGGGTGCCCTCCTCGTCCAACTCGAGTTCTAGAAAAGGGGTAAGTTAGACAATCTTTTTGTCTTGCAGGTAGTCGGTGAACTAACCAACGGTGATGGGCTTGATCTTAACACCATCTTCGACGTGAGCAATGCTAGCATCGTCGGAGTCCTTGTGGGTCAAGACACCCTTGCTGCAGAGAGTGTTTACGAAGGTCGTTCTACCTACAGAGTGCAGCAGAGATTAGCATTGGATATACGTTGCGGTAATCGGGTATCCGGCGCCGCGGGAGGGTTGGCGTGTCGGACGCGTCGAGGTGTTGAGGATGTCGTACCTGTTCCTGAAGCACCGCAGACCATCAGGCAGAACTGGATTCCCTTCTTGACGTTCTTCTTTCGGCGCATCATCTTCTGTGAACGCATCATGATGGATTAGTACGTGGCCACACTCGCACAGATGAAGTATGCAACAGAGGGGATTAGGGGGTGTGAAAGTAGGATAGGGATGCAAGTGACAAAATAGAATATAAGAAATACGAAGCAATGGACCGGAGTGTGATAAGGGGAGGCTCACCGCTGGGGACGACATATTATTAGGCTAATGCTTTTGGGTTTCGCAATGGGGTGACGAGGTCGGTTAGCAAAGAATTGAAATTACAACTGATTTGACGATAGTCGTCAAACGAAACGGATCGGATCTTCGCAAATGGGGGTATCTCAAAACGGAGGTGTGAAAGGGGGTTTGATCACGGTCTGGGTGTGTTGACGAAGGGAAAAAAACCGAAGTGGTGAAAAGTGTTCGGGATTCGCTTTACCAGTTGCCCAGTTGCCCAGTTGCCCAGTGCAGCCTGTACCTGTACCTTGCGCCTGTAGCTGTTGATGGTCTCTCTCTCCTTCCCTTCTCCAAAAAAAAAAAGTGCAATTTCAACACCACAAAAAGAGCTGCTGTAGACTGGGGACCGGACAGGGGCATGGGACCACTAGAAAAGCACCAAACAGCAGCACAGATCATCTTTCCTCCCCATTTTCAGGGGCTCAAGCTTGAAATGCACTAGTACGAATCAGTGCTTGGGTACGGCTGCTACGTGGTAGCACGTCTTTTTAATTGGACAAGCCAGGGGTGCCCTGGTTGTCTCTTCCCCCCCTGTTAAATTACCCACGCTGATACGGCAACACGAGGCTGGAGGGACAATCAAAAGGGAAAGCACAGAAACGGTCTGAAATCTTTAGCGACGTCAAGCCTCAAGCCACATGTGGCTTTTTTTCACGTAAACCATCTGATAAAGATTCTACAGCGTACCTAAGCCAGCATCATCGTCTACGAACGATTGATCTACAACTGATCGAGTTGTCTCTCACTTCATAAACGTAATTACGAGGAACTGTTATCCTCTGATCACCAAGCAAGATGCAGCTGAAAAGCATCGAGCGGCTCGAGCTGCCTGCTGCGGCAGATATGCATGTTCATCTGCGACAGGGTGAGCTGATGGATTTGGTAGTTCCCACCATTGCTCAAGGAGGAGTTGATACGGTCTTCGTGTATGGTTTCCTGTCTAGATCCTAGAGAAAAATACAAGAGCTGATTATGGAGCATAGCATGCCCAATCTCGTGTGTAAACGCTGTTTCTTTGTGTTCAAGTATCATGTTCTCTCGGCACGACTAACAGACTAACACGTGCGGGTTCAGATACCTCCCCTTACCACTGTTGAACAGGTATGTGCATGAGTAGTAATTCCTATATTGTTTATTCATATCAGTGAGACTAAGAACTAGCAACTAACTATTGCCAAGGTATTGGAATACCGATCTAAGTTGCTCGCAATAACGCAAGATGTCCATTTTCAGATGTCACTCTTTGTGAGTCCTCTGTTCTTAACTCACAATCGGGGGGGTTTCCTCTCTAACATTCGTCTAGCTTCACCCCTCCGTCACTCCTGAAGTCATTGCCCAAGCTGCAGAAGCTGGCATCACAGGTGTAAAGATGTATCCTCAAGGCAAGCCCCCTACTCGTATTCGTGTCAGAAGCATAACACTTACACATCGTAGGAGTAACCACCAATTCCGACTCTGGCGTCTCAAATCTTGAGTCTTTCTATAGCACTTTTGCTGCTATGGAAAAGCATGGGTTGGTGCTGAACCTCCACGGAGAGGTCCTAGAGTCTCTTGCTCCGGCAAACACAACTCTAGAGGAGGCATTCCTCCCAACCCTGAAAACGCTCCACGAGCGATTCCCGCGGTTGCGTATCGTCCTTGAACATTGCACCACTGCCGCAGCTGTGGAAGCGGTGCGGGCTTGCGGGCCTACTGTTGGTGGTATGGGCCTGTCTCGTTCTGTCTAGTCCTTATATCTTTAGCCGTACAATGAAATGTACTAACCTAGGTGGACTAAAGCAACGATTACTGCTCATCATCTCTATCTTACCTCGGATGACGCATGCTGCGATCCCTTTGCCTTCTGCAAACCCATCCCGAAGAAACCCACAGATAGAGACGCGCTGGTCAAGGCTATCGTCAGTGGCGATTCCAAGTTCTTTCTGTAAGTCGTCTTTTCATATACTATATCCATCCACATATATGGAAGGCGCGTGAGTGTTGATATTCGCATTTTTAGTGGAACTGACAGTGCTCCTCACCCTCTCAAATCCAAAACTTCGGCCGCCCAGGGTAAAGCACCGGCTGGAGTGTTCACGCAGCCCTTTGCCGTGCAGCTTGTCCTGTTAGCCCTCGAAGAGGCTATCGAGCGCGGGGTGATTACGGAAGCCGACGTCGCGCAAGAGAAGCTGGAAGGCTTCCTTAGCCGATTCGGACGGCAATTCTACCGGCTGCCCGAGGTGTCAGGTAAGAAGATTGTGCTCGAGAGAAAGGGGGAGAAGATCCCTGTGAGTATACAAAGCAAAGACGGAAGCGTCGAAGTGGGTATATCTAAGGCCGGAGCAGAAGTATTTAGCTTGTCATGGAAGTAGACGTGATAAATAGTGGTAAGGATCGAGTTGGCGTATGCGGATGTGTGAAAGCTATATACTGAGTAGTAGTAGCTACAGGAAGGCCACGATTCATATTGAAAGCTGTCTTACCCGGAACAATACGATTCTTTCTTATAACAGATGAGTAACTTGTGTCTAAGGACTCGGCCTTGGATAGCTATCTCGGATAAATGGTCGACAAGAACGCTGGCTCATACACGTAGTAAAACCTACGAAAAACTACCAAGAAAGTTTAGAGTGCAGCTCATATACCTCAATGGTGATGACTGTGTTTGGTACGCTTAAGGCTTAAGCCATGAACCATTGAGCTATCGATTTTTAATAAAAATAATTCTTTTTAATCCTCAACCCCCTTTTTTCCATTCCTTGGGTTTTTACTTCGCATTATTTGTATTCATCTCTTAGGTATATAGAAACCGGTGGTTGCGTCTTACTATCGGGGAGACGGAGCCGGCAGTTGAGTACATACCTGGTAGTACGTTCAAATGCCAAGACAGAAGCGGGTTCTTAAGGGGTCTCGCCCCTAACGTCTACCGTAGAGGTACATGTGGCTTGTGCTTTGCATCTTCTGAGCCCTGCAGTGCCAGCGTCTCCAGGGCTCCATTGCAACCTCATGTACCCATGGACGTCTCACGTGTACTGTACCTGCGCAACATATTACATCCAAGCTCATTGCTCATTGCTCATTGCTCATTGCTTCGATGCTCGATGCTCGTCCAGCTCCTCCAAGCTCCAAGCAACCACCAAAAGCCGCGATGGTCTATTTCCGTGGCGATTCTGTAGATATTCCGTACTTTAGATTCATTTGATTTCTTCAACTTTATCCTCAACTCATTCCTTGTTTCATTTTCACCCCTCGTTACGTAGCCGGATCTAGTTTACTCACGTTGTCACTGCCTAATCCCAGCTGTTTAGTGGCTTATTGTTCCAGTTCGATAGAGACCATAGATTCCACGCCCCTTCAGACAGCCTCGAGAATCTCACATCCAAGATAGCAATGATCTGGGATACTACACCGCTACACCAACTGTTTGGTTCCCTTTGATGCCTAGCATCTTTGTATCATTTATTCCGTCGTCCTAGGTCATCTCATCTATTCTCATCGGCCTTCTTCACCTCTATCGATCTAGGGTATCGGCACATCGATCACCCATCACCCATCATGAATACTCGACCGGTTATCGAGAGCCCCAGCGAGCATGCCGCCCTTTCTGTCACCTTCAACAACGACTCCAGTCGGTTTGTTGTCGGCCTGGACTCAGGTTTCTGCAGTACGATCCTTCCAATCTTATTTGCATTCTTGGCTTCGACTTACACCCCGCATAGTCTTCGTCTCACATTCTGGCCAAATACAAACTGCGAGAGGTATGTCTGCCTGACGACTTGCAAAGACGTGTTTTAATGTATCGTGTAGATTTCAATGCCGGACTTGGCCTTGTCCAGATGATGGGAAATGCCAATTATCTTGCACTCGTTGGTGGTGGTCGCTCACCCAAGTTTCCCCAGAATAAGGTCATAGTCTGGGACGACAGCAAGAGCAAGACAGCTCTAGAGATAGCTACCTTAACCTCGGTTCGCGGCGTGCAGATCTCCAAGTCGAGGATTGCCGTCGTCCTGCAGAACAGCGTCCGCGTGTACGCCTTCAAGAAGCCACCCCAGTCACTTGCCAAATACGAGACTGCGGACAATCCTCTTGGTCTATGCTGTCTAACAGAGAAATATCTGGTCTTCCCCGGAAGGACGCCCGGTCAGGTCCAGATCGTGCATCTGGACACGGATAGCGTCAGCATCATCCCGGCGCATACTAATTGCTTGAGGGCACTGACACTTGATCTGGATGGAGAGCAGATTGCCACGGCGAGTGAGAGGGTATATATGGACCGGTACTTTTTAATAATTCTTATATACTAACTCTCTGTAGGGAACAATAATTCGTGTCTGGAGCACTAGCACCTGTGCGAAACTGGCGGAACGACGACGTGGTACCGAGACTGCCGCGATATACTCGTTGCGCTTTAGTCCTTCGGGAAACATGCTCGCCTGCACCTCGGACAAGGGGAGCCTGCACGTCTTCGAGGTTCCCAACGCGAACAGCACGAAGAACAAGTGGCAGTGGCTCGGGAACATCCCATTCGGTCCATTTTCGGACGTCTATTCCTTTACTTCTACCCAGTTCGAAACAGGCGATGAACCTCTTCTTCCCAGCAACCCCAGACAGATTGGGGACAGCCCCGGGTTGGGCACTAGTAAGCCAATCAAGGGAGTAATTGGCTGGATCGACGAGGAGAGCCTGATAGTCGTGGGTGCCGGCGTAGATGCGCGATGGGAGAAGTTTATACTCACGGCCAACGAGGAGAATCAGGCCGCAATCAAGAGGGTAGGCTGGAAAAAGTACCTGGGGAATTAGGATGACCCGGAGGATTATGAGAACCAGCCAGATACTGAGTATCACGCGTTGTAGCTTGGCCGCCCTACGCCATCGAGTAGTAGGGGGTTATTGATTTGGGTGATTTGCACCGGGCCTGGAATTCATCGGAGTACATGGGGGCGATGGGAACATGGCGGCATCATTCGGGAAAGGGGGGACGGCGTTGGGAAATCAAGAATCAATTCGCGTCAGGGCCACATCATATGCTAGCGAGGCCATCTAAACAGGAGTGGTTGTTAATGGGGGGTATCTTTTATTAAGCGACTAGCCAGCCAGACAGCTTCGATCAATCTCTATACGATCTAGGAGATCTGCTTCTGCTCCTCCGCCTACTTTTGCGATTTGTTTCCTTGCCATCATCTTCGCTGTGTCGTGCGCGCTTCTCGTGCCTATCTCTATCATCTCGGTCTCTTCTGCGGTCTCTGTCGCGGCGTCGATCGTGGTCGTCGTCTCGTCTCCTAGGCTCGCGATCTGTAGAATCGTCTCGTTTTCGTTTCGGGGGAGTCTCATCGCGGTGCCGCCTCCTTCGGTCCTTTTCAACCGGCGTGGCATCCCGCTTAGACCTATCCTTCGCAACGGGGGTTTCGTCCCGTCTTGATCTCTTGTGACGATCGTGTTCTTCTCCGTTCCTGTCGTCCCGTCCAGAGCGGTGACTACGGTGGTGATGGTGCTTGTGCTTCCTATCCCTTCTTTCCTTACGCTCTCCCTCCTTCCTAAGGGCGCGCTCTACCTCTTTCTTCTTCTCCTCGATGAGGAAGCCCTTCATGGGATCATCCTCGTCGTGCTCCTCGAGCAGCTTAGCTAGCTCCCTCTCCTCCTTAATCATCGGGCGTCTCTCTTCTTCCTCACTGCTCTCCTCTTCCAAGTCCGCATCCTGGCCGTTGGCGGCCCTCTCGCGGCGCATGATGTCCTCCCACGCGACCTTGAACTCCTCGGGGTCCTCATCGTCGCGGGCCTTGTAGCGGGCATGGTCGACCCTCACCAGACGGCCGTTGATCTCGGCGCCGCCTAGGTTGTCGACGGCCAGGTCGGTGCTGCGCTGGTCCTCGTACTTAAGCCAGCCGAACCCCTTGCTCTTGCCCGACTCCTTGTCCCGCGCTAGCTTCAGGAACACGGGCTCGCCGTACTGGGAGAATATGGTGATGATGTCGCCTTCTGACAGTTCGTACGGCAGGCCGCCGAAGTTGACGAAGGCGGTGTCGCGGTAGTCTGTGTGCCAGGAGGCTTCGGGTGATCTATGATTATTTTGCTATTAGTGACACGCTTCTTCGTCTATATTGTCTTTCTGCCCAAAAGATAAAGAAGACGACTTACACTCCATTTTCAATCTCGCGCTTATTGAGCGCTTGAATCGCGCGAATTTGATTCATATTGTCTCCCCTACCTAGGTAGTATAAAAGAATGCAGGACAAGAAAACGAAAGAAGAAAATTGTCTTATTGAGCTAAGCAAGCTGCAAGGCTGATGGAACAGGGACCAATGCTGTCATCAGGTACCTGTACCGCTGCGGTCAGGTACAGTACCTGCAGTACAAGCCCCGCAACCTGACCTAAATGCACCTATAAACCCCCTGTACTTGGGGAAACGTCGGACCGGACGAGATGCCCGTAGATCCACTAAATCTCCGTGATTCCAGTGATTGCAGGGCCGCTACGTGCTACGTTAATTGCTTGGGAGCTTTCCAGGGGAAAAGTGACAGTTGAGAAAACATTTGTTATAGGATTTAGGTACCATCATCAGTTGAAACAAATCGCCAGTCACCTTCTTGGCCATTTCTTTGATTCTTCTGAAACCTGCACTTCTGTGCTCTGTTGGCTGTCTCAATTTTCTACTGAATAAAAAGGACGAAAAAAAAGAAAGGGGAAAAGAGAAGATCGTCATTCCCCAACGCGTTTCTGTCCAACTTTTAAGGTATAGGTAGCTCTTAAAAAAAGATCCTTAAGACGCGTTCTAAGGGTCTGACGATTTATCGCAAACCCGCGACTACGTCTACATCGAGCTTTCCTGAAAGCGCACTCGCACTTACACTCCAGTCCGAGCTCCTCCCCAATGCTACCTATCGATCGCAACCAAATATGACGGCCAATTCGAACCGGTTCTCTACGTATACGAGTACCTCAGTCGGCACCGGTACCGGTTCGGAGGGAAAGAAGGATGACAAGAAGGACATGTGGAGCTCTATGCTCGACTCTGTCGCCAGCGGCAAGAGATTACCTGAGAAAAACTTGCTGGTCCTCGGTACGCATCAAGGCCTCCCGTAGATCGCCGCGTATAGGCGACTGACAAGAAGCGATTAGGAGGCTCGGTAGACTCGCAGCGAGACTTTCTCGAAGGCCTATCGAGCACCGAAGGACGAAAGAATTTAGACCGGAACGATCAAAAGATACCACCGATAGCCAACAGCTTCGCCCTTGGATATACATATTACAATGTCTTGGACGCAGATCAAGAAGGTTCGTCGATCGGGTTTTGTTTGGGCTACTCGAAGCCCAAGATCGTCCAGCACTGACTCAAGATGCAGACATCCTAGCACGCATATCCCTTTACCTACTCACCAACCCAGCGCCTACGTTTACCTCCCTAATCGAACCGCTCCTGACACCACAATCGATACCCAATACGTTAATAGTAATATTACTCGACTGGTCGCAACCCTGGTTGTGGATGCGACAGCTACGCGAATGGCTGCTGCTGTTGCGAACCGTTATTATGTCGCTAAGCCTTGACTGCAAGGAGACGATGGAGGAGGTCATGATCAGCTGGAGAGACCGTGGGAGGACGGGCGGGTCTGTGAACTTGGATGGCACAGGCGCAGTTGCCAACGAAGGCGACGTCGCGCTGCCCCTTGGACCGGGGGAGTGGGAGGAAGCCTTAGGCTTGCCGCTGTGTGTTGTTTGCCAAAATGTGAGTTACACCCGTCAATCTCTTGGTTATAGTACTAAAACTACTGCCACAGTCCGAAAGGATAGACTACTTGGAAAAGACACAGTCCTGGAAGGAAGAGAAGTTCGATCTCGTGCTTCAGTATCTAAGGACTATCCTACTGAGGCGTATGTTTTCCCTGCGCAACCCAGGCCTGTTGTATGCTAACTAGCAGCTAGACGGAGCTTCTCTTATTTACACAACACCGTCAATGGCGTCCCCTCTACAAAGCCTTGTCCACGCCAGTCTAGGAATTCGTTCATTATTGAAGCGCGCGCCCCTGAAACCCAACGTCATCGACCGAGATAAGATCGTCGTGCCTCCAAACTGGGACTCGTGGGGCAAAATCCGAGTGCTGCGAGACGGTTTCGACGTCGAGCGGATTAGCGATGGCTGGTCCATGGACCTAGACCAACCCTTCCCCACGCCCAAGAGTGACGTTGCAGAGAACCCCAACCATCAAGATAATGACGAGGACAAGTCGATTGCCAAAGCAGCATCTAAAGATTCGGCCGTCACGCTCTACGAAATGCAAGTCCAAGACACCAGCCTAGATTCTTTACAACTGGCCAATAGCAATCAGGATGCGAGCGGATTAGAGGTCCCGCCGGCCAATACGCAATTATTCCTCGCGAACCAGCTAGAACGGCTCGACCAGCAGAAGAAGGCTGACGAGAAAACCGGCAAGGATAACACGTTCGCGCAGGGGGCGGCTGATGACATGATTAGTGACCATATTGGTCCTGTCCAATTCAATATGGGTGGCATCCAAGTGGATGCTGACGACATGGTACAGCGACTCAAGGTAAGATACAGAGCACTCAGTTACCGTCTTAACCCAGATTTGAAACCTAACATATATAACAGGATCGCCAGGCCTACGGGAATTCCCCTGAACCTCACCTAGACGACGACTCTCAAATCGAAGCCCCGCCAGATACGGATACGCTGGCCAAGTTCTTTGGCGGCTTGATGAATAGGAAACCCACTGCCGGAGTGCCCATTTCAAAGACATGATAGCTATGCAGACGATGCTATACCTACGAGTGAAAGGAAAACACTACTCGGAGCAGCCAGTCGTACTTCACATAACCATTGCACTACGGACCGCGACGAGGCTCAATTACGAGAACTCGATTTTCATTTGTACGCCAACCAGTGGAAGCGAGGACCACGAGTTGCGCCGGTGTCGGTGTTGGTGTAGGGGGAAGTGAGGAAAGGAATAAGGAGGGAAACTCGCAGACATTTGTCTACGAGGATTTTTCTTGGTGTGGCCGGGGACCGAAAGAGTTTTAGAGAGGACAAAGCTCGCATTAGCACTCGGAGTTTATCGGCCGTCTCTTGTCTTTTTGCCTTCTATCTTTTCTGTCCCAAAGGAAAAGGAGAAGAGCAAAAAAAGAAAAAAACCTGCATCTATGGTTTGAGGCTGTAGAATAGATACCCCCCCTTTCAATGATACGGAAGAGAGTCAAGTCAGAAACAGCCATTGCCTTTTTTTCCCTCGGTAATGTTGTGATTGATATGTAATCCCTTTTAGAAATATATGTATATTCGATCGAGGCGCATTTAAAACTTCGCATGATTACTTTGCTGAAGGTCATACGAAGGTCATACGAAGGGGTCCGAAGGAGTAGGCGTAAACTTCTCGTTACTTGTCTAATAAACATGTATAATTTTGAGTCAATCATGTGACCGGGTAACTGGTGATACAGTAGAGGCATCAGTGGTTTAGTGGTAAAATCCATCGTTGCCATCGATGGGCCCCGCGTTCGATTCGCGGCTGATGCAATCATATTCTAATATTTTTCTCTTTTGCGTTACCTTGCTGTTTTTTATTTCGTGTTTATATTTATCCTGTCTTTTGACCCTCCCACTTTTCGAGAGCACAAATGAAACATAGCAAATCCCCTATGTGTCCAAGTCTTCGTCAAGCAGTTCAGTCTTGGAATTCTAAATGTACTCTTCTAACTCGATTTCCCTAGCTTCAAGAGCACCTGGTGCTTTATATAAACCTCAAGAAGCGACTATCTCAGCCTGACTAGATAATCGCCCCCATTATAACATTTCTCTGGGGGTGAACATTTACACGATCGCCATGCTTTAATGGTTTAGATAGCTTCGCTATCAAACCCCATCCAAAGGCCGTTTCGTTCCATGTGAATCACAACAGTAGAACAAGGCACGACAATACAGACTCGATTATACCTATGGACGAGCCGAGCCGTCTTTCAAGTATAGGTGACAGGTTACCAATGCAATCGCTAAACAATGCAGCAAGAGTAAAACACTCACTCCCCTTGCCTAAACCCCCCGTATCCAGCCATAGACGCCCCATCAACCCCCATGGGTATTTCCATCGACCCATCCCTTCTGACACCCCGTAAAAAAACCAAATAAGAAAGCCAATACCGAGTTATTCGGATCATTTTCCTTTTTTACTGAGCCTTCCGCCTTGAATATACGAACACTGCTAAACTGGATCTGCCAACTTAAGGGCCAATGCCTTTCTCAGCCTACTATGCCACGCCCCTAGAGCTGCGTAGCAGGGTGGTGTGGATCAACCTGAATGAAGCCGTGATCATCCAATGTAGTGCCCGTGCCAGCGGCGCGCGGAGTATAGACGCCTCTTTCTGCTCTGAATTCGGACGTCCTCCGGTCTCGTGTGCTTAGCCACGAATGTGTCATCTCGGGGTTGTGATAGCGAAGCGTAAACAAAGATGCGCGGGGCGTCCTGAAGAATCCCTTCAACACTGCGGAATTCTCGCCGACCGAGATCCAATGGCGGCCGCCCAGTCTCCAAGGGATAACGGCGCATAATAGACCAGGAAAGAGATTAGGATGCTCTAGCATTTCGACGCCAAATGCGTTGACGCTCTCCTTAGCTAGATAAGTGTATTTCTTGTCCCCTAGAAGCCCTCCTAGTCTGAACAGGTTAGACACGGACACTGCGTTGATGGACGGCTGCGAGGTGTCCATGGCGTCTTTGATTCGAAGAAGAGTATATGGGGCACCCAGGACAGTGGAGTAGAAGGCGCCGCACCTAGCGTTGACCATCGTTGGCGTGGGTGTAAGCCCGTCGTAGAAGAGTTTGATTTGAAGTGTCTGTAGCTCGTCGGCCCATTCTAGCCACGACTCTTCGGCCGTGCCTTGGTAAAGTTCAATGAGGCCTTCAATTAGGAAAGCGTAATCCTCAGCAAATGCCTCGATGTCGGTGCGACCATCGGAATATACTCTGTAGAGGACTTTCTCCTTGTCATCCCAAAGCTCCTGTTTGATAAATTGAGCCGCATTCTTGGCTACTTCCAAATATCTCTGCCCTCGTTCAGATGTCTCAGAGCCGGTGTGAATCAAAGCCATGCCCGTCCGTGTCAGAGCAGCGATCGCCATGCCATTGTACGATGTAACTATTTTCGTATCTATCTCTGGCTGAACGCGCTCCTTTTCTCGATACGAGCGTAGCTTTGCTCTCGCGGATTCGATCCGCTGCTTCACTTCGTTTTCTGAGATGCCGAGTTGCTTACTGAGTCTCGCGGAATTCTTAACAAAATGGAGAACGTTCTGATTAAGAAACTCGTCATGGGGATCGTATTCGCGATCAACGTTGCCATGCTCCCGGACATTCCAATATGCGGCAGCAGTCTCGCTCTCTTGCTCGTCACCGACGACGGTATCGAACTCCTTTCTCGTCCACAAGTAGTAGGCTCCATTCCCCTTCACTGTATCGCCCTTTCTATTATACGAGTCAGCTGCCTCGCTAGTATAGAAACCTCCTTTTGGCGACAACATTCTGTCACTAATGATGTAATCGGCAACCTCAGTCACCACATTGGCGAATTCACCATCCATGTCGCCTCCAGATAGAAGCCAACCATCTAGGAATAGTCCGAGAAGCAAGGCATTGTCGATTAGCATCTTCTCGAAAACCGGCAGTGACCAGTCTCTCGTGACAGAGAACCGGTGAAAGCCACCGCCTATATGATCGTGGACGGCACCGTTAACGATTCGTCGAAGAGTATGCAAACCCATTTCGCTGATGTAGGTGCAGTCGTTCGGACCGATTACGTCCCGGACAACCCTCGGAAATCGAGTTGCTCTCAAGAGCAACGATAGTTTGGCCGGGGTTAAGAACTTTTCTTTGACACCGAAGCCGCCATACATGGGGTCGAAGGTCGTCGTAATTCGTTGATACGCCGTTTCGATCTGGTCTAAATCGACTTCGCCATACACCTCGCCAGAATAGTCGACGACTTCAGCAGTAGAGTCTGGTTGAGTAGACGGCGGGGCGGCTCGTAGATCCTCAACTTCTTCTCTGTTCAGAGTCCCCTCAGCTGATATATGACTTAGTTCGACTACCATCTTTTTCGCTTCGTCGCGGACGCGAGACTCTTCGGTTTCCCACGCAGTTAAGACCCTTTTGATCACCACAAGCCAATCGAGGGGCTTTTCGGCACCACCGTTCTCCGTGGCGACATCACTCTGAGGCGCTGCCCAATAGGTGCCGCTAAAGACGGGTTCCAGTTCTGGCGTGAGGAATACATTTAACGGCCAACCCCCGCTTCCGCTGAGCGACTGATTGTAGCTCATATATATATTATCGATATCAGGTCGTTCCTCGCGATCGATCAAGATAGGGACAAAGTTCTCGTTGAGCAGAGAGGCGACTAGAGGGTTGGAAAAGGACTCCTGTCTCGTGAGATGGCAGTCTAGGAGTTGAGATCAGCATTCACGGTCCTTAACAATTGTGGTGACTACGTACAATGGGAAGCAAGGAAACCGATGCTGAGAAAGATCAGTTTGTTCTCCTTCTTGGCTCGGTTCACAGCATGGTCATCTAGAAGTTGCCATGCTACCAAGCTATCGGAGTGCGCTCGCACGTAAGGACTCTTGCTGTATCCGGCGCGATTTCTAAGGGGCTCTGGATCTGGGAGGTCTGATTGTATAGCTCCCAACGGAGCATTCGCGCCACTCGGGCTATTTCCTGACGTTGACGGCTGAGTCCCATTCTGGGATGGCTGTTGGAGCTGTGCTGACATCATCTTGTGCCGAGTATAGCTGATGAGGTTGGTAGGGTCGGTAGTTAGTAGGCTACTAGTATCAAGCGCAATAGCTTGTAGTTAAGCCTCTTAACGAAAGAGTAAAGTAAGTGTAAGTGTGCGCGGATGGTGTCCTGATGGTATTAACCAATCTTGCTATTCCTCCTAGAGCTTATGATCTCGAGTCTTAGAGGCCATGCACCAGGTCACGAGCTCTCAAGAGCTTACATTACTTGTGTGCAACCTCCGCTTCAAGACTTTCCGACGATAAGATTCGACTGACAAGAGCCTCCCAGGAAACAAAGGAAAAGCAGATGTCCAAGTGAGAGAGAAGAGAGGTTTTGAGGGGAATAGCAGATAGCAGATAGCAGATAGAAGTAAAAGCTAGGTACATTCGGTCATTGCCCCACCATGCACTTGTGAAATGTGAAATTCTTCAGCTGCCTAGCGGCGCAATTACAGCATGACCGTGCCTGCTGACTCATCGTGGTGGTGCGGGGGGCTCCCTTTCTGCCCGCCCCGACCAAATTCACATGCTCGTCTTCCGTTTTGTAATAAGGTCGGACAACCTTTTTGTTTTATATAAACGGAGCCGGCAAGGACCCGGATCATTTACTCGTGCCGCTGCGTCATTTTGCAAGACCATATGATTTGTAGGACTATGTAATGGTTAAAATGCTGGAGTTAGTCCCTGAAGTGGATATACCTATCTATCTACGGGGTGTGTTTAAAGTAAGGTAAGGGAAGCCCAACACTTTGATGTTGGTACGTTCATATTGCCTTGTGTAACGAGACATGCGGCATCATGATATTCATTCGACGGAGAGAGGGCACTGGCGCTCCTCGCTCACTTATCGTCATACCGTAAGTCAACATGTCTAAAACATCCCGTATCGCAGAGCTATCCGCGCGGATAGCCGCCAACACGGCCAAGGTAGACGAGTATTTCACCGCACACTCGCTGCCCACCCCTTCGTTCGACGCAGGCGCGCCCTCGGGGTCCTTGGTTCCTGCCAACGAAACCGATATCGAGGCTGCTCGCCAGAGCGTCATACACGACACCCTCGAGCTTCACCAGCTCATGCTCGGACCGCGCGAGCACATATTCAGCTACTCCCCCAACCACCTCGTGAGCCAGCTGGCGATCGCTCGGTTCGGACTGGCACGCCTCGTGCCGATCGACGGCGAGGCCACCTTCGCCGAGATCGCCGCCGCCGCCGGCCTGGGCGAGACCCACGTGCGCAAGCTGATCCGCCACGCCGTATCGCAACACGTATTCCAGGAGCCGCGCCCGGGCGTGGTTGCGCATAGCGCCGCCTCGCGCCTGCTGGCTACGGACACCGACCTGGCCGCGTGGGCCCGCTGGTGTGCCGACGACTGCTGGCTGGCCGCCTACCACACCTGCGAGGCCATGGCCCGCTGGCCCGGGTCCGAGGAGCCGAACGAAACGGGCTTTAGCCTCGCCAACCAGACGGATCTTCCCATGTTCGGCTTCCTCGCCACGCAGCCGGAGCGCGCGTCGCGTTTCGCCGCCGGCATGCGGCTGTACGCCGCGCGCCCGGATCTGGATGTGCAGTACCTCGTCGACGCCTGGTCCTGGGCCGATTTGCCGGGAGGGGCTACGGTGGTCGACGTAGGCGGATCCCACGGCGAGGCGGCGATCGCGCTGGCTCGCGCGTATCCTTCGCTGAACCTGGTCGTGCAAGATATCGATGCGCCCACGATACGGGATGCGGATGCCCGGAAGCCGGCTGACGTCGGCGAGCGGGTGCGCTATATGACCCATGATTTCTTCACCGAGCAGCCTGTTCGCGGAGCCGATGTGTAAGTAGCGTCTCGAGTTTGATACTCACCTGCTACCAGCTCTGTTCATTTGTCGATTTACTTTTCAAATGCGTTGAAACCGCTGGCCCCTGACAAAACACTGACCGTCTATGCCAAAGCTACTTATATCGAGCATGCTTCCACAACTGGTCGGATAAATATGCCCTGCGCATGTTGAAGGCGCTGATCCCGGCGCTAAAACCGGGGGCGCGCGTGGTGCTCAATGATGTTGTAGTGCCGAGCCAAGAACACATGCCTCCGGGCTTGGCGCTGGGGGTGCGGTCCGGCGATCTCAGCATGACGACGCTGTTTAATGCAGGAGATCGCGAGATGACCGATTGGGCACACCTGTTCGAAGCCGCTAGCTCGGGTTTCCACTTCGAGGGTGGGAAGCAACCGCCGGGTTCGGGGTTGTGGGTGTTGGTGGCCACGTGGAACGGTGTCTAGATGGGATATGATGAGACGGCAGATACTCATCCAATCTTAGAAGCTTCTATGCCATGTAAGCATCATTTATATACAAACTCCAACTGCTCTTGGAGATTAAAGTGTTAATAAGCATGATACAAGTGGGTAACGCAAGGGTATCAGTGAGCTTCTCCCCCCCTTAAGCCTTGTTTTATCTTAGGTCTATTATAACAAATTTTGACAACTCATGAAAGTGAGGCCTCTCCCGTCGTGAGAATTTCAAGATAATACAAGCTCAATAAATTACAGCGTCATTAACCTCTAATAGAAATTTATAATAATAAGTCGACAATAGATTATACACGGCCACATGCTCGTTTGCTCCATGTGCCTCCAAGCCCACCTCTCTGCTCTCCTGATCCAACCCCTTACTATATTCGGGTCTAGTAATACATATAAAAATTTTGTATCCTCGAGAATACTGTCGATATGACCGATCCTCGATGTCACGTCTCAGGATTTCACAGTCGCAAACACCGGCTCGGACGACGTCGGGGTCGCGGTGCCGACGACATCCATGGCGACCTTGTCGATCCAGACCTCGTTGGTCGGGGCGCCGCCCAGCGCGAACGAGAAGACGAACTGCAGGTTGCGGTCCTCGCCGGTCGTGTAGGGGAACTCGACGCGGGTCCACTGCCACGGACGGGAGTTAGTAAACTGCTTCCCAGGGCCGGACGACTCCTCCATCATTCCTGATATGGATCCAATCTTTACTCCCAAAGCCATGTAGGTAAAGGGTGGAAGGGGAGGGGGGAGTAAACTCACGTTCGACGAGGTAGCATCAACGCGGTGCGCGACAGCGTAGTTGGCGTACAGGTTGATATACGAATCCCCGCCGGCGCCGCTCTCGGCCTCGGCCTCGGCCCAGCGCACCCAGAAGGACACGGTCCAGCGGGAGCCGGGCGGGGGCGCGACCATGGGGCTGACGAGGCGCAGGTTGGCGCGCAGGTCGTCGGTCTGCGAGTTGCGGCGCATGCGCACGCGAAAGGCGCTGCAGGAGCCGTCGGCCCCCGGCCCCGCCGTCTCGTAGTGCGTCGACATGACGTCCACCAGGTCCACGCTCCACGGCGACAGGCCCCGCTCGAAGTCGCCGTTCTCGATCGACGAGGTGTCGGCCAGGGGGGCCGGGGTGCAGGATGCGGAGGTCGACGTGCTGCTTGTTGTTGTTGTTGTTGCTGCTGTTGACGAGGATTCTGTGCTTGAGAGGTGGGTGCGGGTGCGGGTGCGAGTATGAGTCCGCGTAAGGTTAAGTGATGTCGGCGCGGACGGTACCGGCATGATGGAGAAGATGCCCCCCGTCACGCTCGGGACGCCGCGGCTTGCTGTCGAGTTCAGGTAGTGGTGGAGCGAGTTGTAGCCGGGCGTTTCGATGCACGTGGTGTCGACCGAAGAGGAGACCCCGCTTCCGGTGATGCCACTGGTTGATGTGAAGGTAGGTGCTGAAGTCGGGAAGGTCGAAAGGGTCTCGGATGATGTTGCCGAGGTGCTGGGAACGGAGTCCACGGAGGAAGCTGTGGACGATGATGATGGGTCTGATGTCAAACTTGGATCTAACAAAGTGGACGACGATGTTCCAGGATCACCCAGACTTGTCGGCGCACCAGGCGTGGATGTTGTGTTCGTCCAGTGGGTCGAACTGCTCAGCACGGAGCTCAACGAGATGGTGGCCGTGGCAGTCGTATTCGACGTGAAAGTCGATGGTGAGATGGAGGACGGTCCTCCGGATGGCCCCGAGCTCGTAGACGACAGCGTTCCGGAAGTATTTGACGAAGCGGAAGTCGGGTCTGATGATGTTTGAGTCGACGTAGTCAACACAGACGTAGTGGACAAAACAGAGCTTGACAGCCCTGAGTCCGAAGGCACGGTTCCTGTACTCGAAGAAGGGTCCGAAGATGATGTTCCTGTACTTGAGGCAGGGTCTAGCGACGATGGATCCGTTCCAGCGGTAGTTGACAGAGTCGGCGAAGTTGAAGTTGCAGTCCCAGAGTTCGTATTAGTTGATACCGGCGAACCAAGAGAGGTAAGCGTAGAAGCACTGCTAGTTGACGAGATCGAACTGGGAGAGCTGAATGATGGCTGAGAATTGCCTGAAGCCCGGATGGAAGTAGTGAACGTTGATGAGGCTGATATGGTACTGGCACAAGAAGACTCCGTGATGGATAGGACAGTCGGGCAAGCAACACTGCAGGCGCAAGCCGACATGTACGCTTGCTTGTTACTGTTTCCGCACTATGAAGTTCCAGTTAGCAACTAGATTTGAGTCACACGGGCAAGTTACGTCCTCAAGTTAGGACAACGGGGTATGGGGTAATGTAAGTACTTACGGCGGCTGTCGCTCTCGGGGGATAGTTAGTCGCTCCGTACCGCCCGACAGTCGAGCAGTAGTTGAGAGCTTCGGCGAGAGCACCGGGAGACTCGCAGGGGAAAAGTGCATTGTAGCAACTGTCAGATAGTTAGTCATTGCAATTTCATACGGTTGATCATCCCTGATATTCGGAACTTACTCGTCATGATTGCAACCAGACTGCGCAGAAACTGCGAGCACGAATAGGTACAGGATCCAGCTAGCTAGCTGGGGTGACTTGGTAGATAACATCTCGAGTTGAAGGAGCGAAATAATTGCGAGTGCAAGTTTAAAGATACAATGATAGAACTATGTGTACATAGAGAATGGTGCTGAAGATGGTTCCATGGTTAGAGCCCCTATATGTGTTATATACTCCAAGTCTTGTATCCAACTCGGGAGTCCTCCGCAGCATATCGTCAATGTTTACCTACCTAACCTATGTTTTACGAGAGCGGCGATATCTTCACGTTCGAATAGATGATAGACATTTGTGCCTCAGACTGGTGCGATGCCGCTTCCCAGTTTTAACACCACACAGCCTCGCTTTCAGCTAGGCGTAGATATTAGAGCCTTGGCTCGACGCACTCTGCACCACCGTTTTGTGTCAAACGGGCACAACATGAACTCACGCGCATCTGCGTCGTGCCAATGGGACGGCGCGAATTCAAGACACAATCTCTTGAAACTACCGGGCGTAGCGAGCGCTTGTCTCGAGAGGTCATATAGAGGTCGGGCCTTGCTAGTGTTCCTTTAAATGACCTGTCTTGACTGCGGATAGCTACACTACGTATGCCCGAGACATCATGTTCATTTCCATGCCATATAATATTTAATGATGCTGATGCGTTATTGTCTCTCAGCTCTGTCATAAGGCAATGAAGACATATGAACTCCCGTTGGTGACCTCAGTGACGATCAAAGTTCGACACAACTGTCAACCGACGGAGGCACTTCTCCCTATGCCGTGTAATCAAGCTACGGAGGCCTCGTGCGATCAGGTTGAAGCAGAGCGTTCTCAGACTGACACTTAGAAGATCCATGGGAGTTGACCCTTTGAAGTTCTGCTACACGGAAGGTAGTGCGAGGACCACTGAATGCCCAATGGTATGTTCATATTCATGTGTACCTTCGTGATCCCTTGTACTACTTCGTGTTACATCGTGGAGATATAAGTTTATTTCGACTCAATCTTGCTGGCATAAAGATATGTCACAACACGTCCGACACTATTCCCCTGGTGAAATTAATTTTTGAGCCATGCTGCTAGCATCAAATTGCCTAGGTCTCGACAACCTTGATGCCACTCGGTGAAGCCGCTAAATGTAATTTATAAGCAGATATAGTGAGCTTACCATATCAACCCCCCCCCAAAATAGTAGCTCTTTATTTTTAACACTAGTAATATCACGCAGTGTCATACCGGTAGATATCATCGTAATTGTCGTCGTTGTCATCATCATTATTAATATCTACGCCGTGGATTTGTTTGTGGTTGCCCCCTTGCGTATGCCTACCTACCTCCTATGCATGTAGGTTTGGGGAAACATATTACTTTGAGATCTAAGACCAGCACGCAGAATTATTTCCTGGCCTATGAAGTAACTTCACTCCACGCTATTCTTGAATCCGACCATAAACCGGGTCCCGACTTTACTCAGCCGACAGGTTTGATGATTAAGAGCACCACTTAGCTATACTGCTTATTCATTCTCCGTGGCACATTAATCAGCCCCCCCCCCCCCCCCCTATCGGTAGTTGAAATCCACAAGCGCAAACCCGCTTCGGCCCCTATTTCCCTTGGCAGCAGGACTAGGACTGGCGGCCAATGCGGCCGGAACTAGGTATCCACCATAGCTACCTACCTACCGTAACTCCAGACGCATTTACTCCCCTAACCGTTTTCCGATTTCCGGAGATAGGGGTTACCGAGGCACCGGGCCTGCATGTCGCAAATCTGCTAAGGCTGAGACTTTTTCTTCTTCTTCCCCTTACCTTACTGACACTTGCATTTGAGTCCTACGTGACCAGCTTACCTAGCTAGCTTCACCGCGTAGAACTTCGCTCGACAAAGTCCTGGGATCTGGAAACGCTACTCCAGAAGTCTAACTCTGTGCTCGACGAGCATCCTAGAAGGCACACCGACGCCACGTTGAAAGCTCTCTCGCACATCAGGCAGGCATCCAGCCGTCACAAGATTCGACGTCGAGAACCAGACCCAAGACACGGGCACATGTGCCTCTTGCTTACAGCGGATCTCTGCGGCTGTGGCCCGCGGGCCACCGCGTGCTGGTCCCCTGGCCCCGCGAGGCTGTCTGTTGGTTCGTTGCCACCGGAGCATTCGCGAGCTTTCCCTACTTGCAGAGTTCTGGGCCCTCCCCGGCAGAGGGGACGTCAGACGTAGATCTGTGCATGGCTTCGAGATGTGCGGAGGGCGGAAGGACATCCTATTGGGCTTTCGACGAGAATCAGATTCGCCGTTGTGCAGTTTTCGGGTACGTACCTAGGTACCTTGAATATAACAGAGCTTGCCTGTGCTATCTCAACGTTTTTTTCAGGGTTCTCGTCGAGAGTAGGGATCTCGTCCAATGGCGTAAACTCCGTGACGATGGTTCCCACCATCAGGGGACCGCATAATGTATGCCAATGTATGCTACATCGATGTACTTTGTGTGAATGCTCAACATGGCTCGACGGTAGTTGGAACAAGAGCACATGATGGGTAGGCTAGTTACACCAATATGCCGGTAAGGGAATGCGAGTGGTTGTGTGGGAATCCTTTTTGGAATTCGGGAGACCCAATTTTAATCCGAGTTGCAGCCCGAGTCGTGCCCACTACCAGCGCTGGCTGACAGTTTTTGTGATGAGTCATTTAGATCTCCCCTCGTTTACCTTACCCATAGGGGGGAGCGGAGTGCTTGTCAGATCAAGATGTCGTTCTTCATGTATGGCAGCGCCAAGACATTTCCCAGCACCACCTCCCCCAGAGGCTCCAAGGTAGGACCAAGACGTCGGCAACGTGGGCGGAAGAGCGTTCCGTATGCACGATTACATAGGCGAGTAAAAAAGAAAAAAATGTCGGTTTACCTAATCAGGCATGAACAGGTATATTATGATTTTGTCGATCTTTGCTCCGGTTCCGTATCGTGGTGAGCAGAGAAGCAAAAACTACGCTAAGAAAACCCTCGTGACAAGTTAAGTGGACGAACGATTCCCTAATGATTTATCAGGCCTTGGATCATACTCCATATGGAACCTAGGTGGGCTTTTCTAAAAAGGAAGCGGTCAAAATTAGCCCCTATCGAGATGGAGGAGCTACATCAGCAACGGTTGAACGATTTCGCTATCCGTCGCGGTGGAAAGTTTCGATGGCAGGTGATACCTGGAGAGCCTCCAAAAGATGGGTTTCACGATGTGGTCTGGTGTAGTTCAAATTAAGGTGGTGGGCTTGCTAATATATCTCAAATGGAGTTTCGCCCGTTCGGCGCTGTAACTTAGGTACCTAGGCACACCCGTCAGCAACACGCGACCGGCATAAAACAAACCGCCTGGCCGCGCGATAAAATCGCGAAAGGCGAGAGAGTCGCGAGCTCCATAAAATTGTGGAAGCGCCCCGTCTTCGCCTTCTTCACATGAATGTTTAGCAGCTTTGCACATGTCAAAACTACGGTCGAGGGGGGGGACTAGCGACGGCTGTTCTAGACGGGTGCTAGTATAGCTTTGCATGTTTAGACTAGACGAATTCATGTTTTTCATCATTCGACCTCGGGCGTTCATCTGGTCCGTGACTGGGAAGATAGACAGGGGAGATCTCTGCGTGGACGAATGGGCGAATTTGTAGTCGGGCCCGAAGGTTCGTTGAACCGCGCGCCCGATATTACTATGCCTCTCCCGAATCGGAGCAAGACCAATGGCAATCGTACCCGATCGGTTTGAGGGCTTTTGTGCAGGTGTATACGCGTATTATACATATCACGATTATCACCGATTGCCCCTACACTTCCACACTTGGTGCTCCAGACCTAGAAACAGCCAGCATTCTTAGCTAGTCGTCTCGAGGACTTGGCTCGACTTGGTCACTTCTTGGCTCTTAACCCCTTCGAATGGAAATAATCAAAGAATAAAAATTTTAAAAAACTCGCCGGAGTCGGGTTATTCCTGAATCCCGCTTCCCGCTGGCGTTCGGACCCCGAATCCGAAGGTATTCCACCAGCGTCGTTGCGCCGGAGGGTTTTGTCCTCCTTCTTTTGCAACCCACCCCTCGACGGCGTCCGTGCCTCGCCGAGGTAAGTGGTTAATTACGTGCATTATCTGGATCTACCTAGATAGTTTTATCTGTGTGGTGTACCCACGTGGGAGAGATCAATAGCCTACCGTTTTCCTATTATCGTTAGCGGTGTCTGGGATAGAGGCCGTTACGGGTCCTCCCCCCCTGGTGATGGGCGAGTTGTGGAGGATCAGGATTAGATTACGACGGATGGCGTATTGGACTGTCGATAGCGCCCGCCGCGATGGTGCACTTTGTTGCTGAGTGGGTTCCCCTAGCGGTGCGGACATAGGCTGTGTAGTCCTTGTCGTTCTTGTCATTGCTGGGCATCTGATAACATGGGACTTTTTTTTTTTTTTTGTTTTTTTTTTTTGTTTTTGTATGCGGGTAGCTTACAGTTTAGGGAGACGATATGCGAAGGTCGTGTCCACTAGGTAACCTATGAACCGTAGAGGAATACGGCGGGGATGTTTAGCGAGCCAAGGACGTTGTAGTTGAAGGAGGTAGGCTGTCGCGTCAGCAATTTGCAGTGTCGTGGCGGAGTTTAGAGGGTTGTGCGTGGTTGCTACTCCTATTAATTGCCAGTCGGCCAATGAGGTAGCAGTAGAGGGAGTCAAGGATCGCTTGTGTAACTTGCTTACAAAGCCTATATGATATATGCAAAACTTGATACTCTTCTGGGAATTGATATGATATGATCCATGGGTGGCTAGTATCCCCAGTAAGGTAATCCGGGGAACTTGTGTGAGAGATGACGAGGCCGGCTCCTGTCTTTTGCGCCGAGATTATAGGCTCGCACACTAGCTAAGTGTCGGGATGTGTTGCTTTGTTGGTTAGCACTTTTCTTTAAAAATTCAGCACCGGGGTTTGTTGTTGACTTCGCGAATGACTCGAGATGGTTCAATTCTTTTTGTTGGTTAGGGGCAGAGTTAGTTGACCGGCCCCCTGCTTGCATAACACGCCTGCAGATAAACGAAGACCCTACCTATTAGGAGCGAGAGGGAGGTCACTATTAGTAGGTACCCCGAACGGTAGTAATTCTCGGTGTGCTGTAACGAAAAAGGTACCAATGGATAGCACCGGGGGTTTGGGTCTGGGTCTGGGGTTAATTGGAACGGACATAGCATATAGCATACAGCAAACATGGTTATACGATGCATGGCACGATGCAATGTCTCAGTTTGTAAATCGTGAATGAAAAATGTCCTGATATTAATCGTTTGCCCCGTCGCGAACCCGAACGCGGGCATAGGGTGCCCCTCAGTATGTAACATCAAGGAGGGGCATGGAGTTATGGCTCTATGGACATAACGCTGGAAATAACCCACCAACGCCCGTAGATGCATTCCTTCTACCGCGGGTAACTCAACCCGGCCATGATGGCTTGACCTTAGGTCGTTCTATAGCGTGGAATTCGAACCGCCTGTTCCCAGTCGTTTCATGAGGAAAGCCGAGTGCGCCTGTTCACCCCGTCCAGCCAAAAAAACCTGTGAACGCCGTGCCGTTATTATGGTGTCCGAACGAGAGAAATCGTGTGCGTCCGTAATGAAACCCGAGTTGAATCCTTCAACTCCTCTTCCGAAAAGCCTCGTTATGATCGTAGCGATTCCATGTTGTATCCCGAGTAAATCATCGGATCCCCCACTCCCAGCATAACCTCTGGATTCGGACATTGAATCATGTGAGGCTTGATGGTGCCAAATTCCGACTCGACTAGCCCCTGGCTCAGCATCATCTCTGCCATGTCCATGTCCATTCCCTGCAAGAATTGCGGCGACAGGTCCAACGAGTTGGGTCTGCTCATGTTCCACGTCGGGAAAGTAGTCGGCGCTGAAGGGGACTGGACGGCGAAAAGGCCTCTCGCGTCGAGATCGGTCTGCATGGCCTTCGTATCCAGGTCGTAAGATGCAAAGCTCTGCGGTGACATAGTCTGCAAGTTCTGGCCGCCCATCAATACCTTTCTGTAGTCCTGCTCGAAATCCGAGTGGTCGAGGTCGGAAGAGCTAGCGCGGTCCGTCCTCGTGCAGTTGGACTCCGTCTCTGATCGATGTTCTGTCCCATGTGCCTCTCTTTCCCGTTCCCTCTGCTGCACCTCCAACTCGACCGCCAACTTGGCTAGGCCTGCCTCATCTTCGGGGAAAACGGAGTGAGGTGGAAGGTCGGCGTCTGCGTTGGGACGTATGCATCCGAGCTTCGTCGCGATGTTGTGAATTACGGGCTGGCCTCTGTCGTTGAGCTCCGGCTCTCCCAAATCCCACGACTGCCCGTTGCGAACCATGGCGTACAGCTTGTGCACAGTGGCAATGAGTGCGAATTGGGTGTTCTCAAGAACTTCGGCATATCTTGTAATGGGTTAGTTTTTTTTTGGAAGTAGTAAAATAGGGGCAAGTTATCATACCCTCTGGGCAACTGCTTGTATTCCGTCTTCTTTCGGGTGCCAGCTGTGCAAACTAGGCCGTCATCCTTGCATCGCTTACACGGAAACTCCCCGTCACACTGGGAGGGGAGTTAGAGACAAATTGTACCGTCTGTTAGGTAATTAGGTGACAAACCTTGGTCTTCTTCATTCTACATCTCTCACATGCCTTCCAGACTCTTTTATGTCTGTTGTCGATGGCATGTGGTGAGAGCGGCGGCGGGTGATCATGGATGGGAGAGTGAGAAAGATGATTGGCTGCTCGCTTTCCGCCTCGATGTATCGGCTTGACGGACTTGGTGCTGGATGCTGTGCTTCTCCGTGATGTCGTCGGCTTCATGCTGTCCTCGACGGGAGGCGTAGGTATACCGCTTTCCATTTTGGGAGATTTCGATTAACGATTAACACAAAGTGGGAATTTTGGTGTGAGACCAGACCAGGGGGTGGGCGAGGTGTAAGTGAAAGGTGAAAACTGAGACCTGTACGAAGGGGGTGGCTACAGCTGTCTAATTATGGAATTGGAAAACCAGGATCCGGACCCAACAACGGGAATTGTTAACCAACGGGTAAAAAAGGGGCGGGAAGATTATTCGAGGAAATGTGTCGAAATGTGACTCTCAAGCTGTGATTAATAATGCACCAGCGAACCGAGCCTTTTAAGGGCGTGACGATTATGTGATGTTTGCCGTTTGGGTTCCGGCAACTTTATTCAGTGAAATCCAGCGGTCGACGCTAAGAAAAGATCAGGGATAGCCGTTAAGTCGGCCGCGCTTTATGTCCGAAAGTGCGGGCGACGGAGCTTGCTGACTGGTCGATTTTGGTAGTTGTAAGTTCTTTGATGGACCCCGACCCATTCAATATGTTACTCCTCCCAAGAGAAAATTGTAGAGCCTGGTGTCAGGATGATGTATCCCGGCTTCTGTAGCTTCTGTAGCTTCTGTAGCTTCTGTAGCTTCTGTAGCTGGCCTGTAGCTGACTAGTAGCTGTCCAGATTCGTCCAGAGGTGGTCAAGGTGCCGAGACGTAGAATCTTCTTTGTTGATAGACGTCGGAGGCCGAGTTGCAAGTCCCGAGTTTCCTAGCAAGATGTTGTTGCTTGCTGGTTGCTATGTATGTTGCTTTGCGACAAAGGGCTAAAGTGGTTGTATAACACCTGAGCTGTGACCTCACCACTCGAAGCTATGTATATATGGGTATGTATGTTGGGGCGATGTGGTGATACTGAAGTACGAGGGGCAACCTTAGACTTATAGTAGCACGAGTCAAGCTTCAGGTTTGGGGCTGGAGACCCATGGTCTCTTATATCATGTTGAATTCTTGTCGACTTCTGCATCATGGCTCTTCGTAATACCTTTTGGGCGATCCCGTTACAATGCCGGAAGCCATATGCGGTTTAGTGATCTGTCACCTCAGCAGAAGGATTGGGGCCCAGACCGGAGTGACAAGTAGATACATCTGACTACATAGCACATCAACGATCGGAGTGGAAAGTCGCAAAGGAAGTGACCGACCACGTTAGAAGGTGGCTCAGTAAGCCCGCGCGCATCTAGAGTACGACAGGACAGGGCTAACCGTTAGTAACCTCAATAAACAACTCGGAGTTATGCTAATAATTAGTTATGCAATGCAGCATAACCCTGGCAGTTCCTGGACCAACCCTGCTGCCCTGTCGCCGTCGCTGTCGCTGTCGCTGGTGGTCGATGTCAAATCGGGGCACATGCTTTCCCAAGTACACAAACATCTGCAGGCAGAATGCAACCTCGCGGTTACTAATTGACTTACGGTACCGTTGTTCTTGATCTTATGAATCTAGCTACATACATACCTAGGTACATATGTAAGTATACCCATACCCATGCCCAGCCAGCTAGCTACATCCAAACTGCGAACATCGAATTTCCTCCGTGAAGTTGACAATTATTCATTCTTCCCCTGCGCGTATGGGATCGGCAAGGGAACATGACCTCGAGCTTTTTTAGCTGAATGTCCCTACGCGGAAATCAATCTTCTTACTTGGTACCAACAGCAGAAAACACGCATCACGCACCACCGCAACCGCAGCCACTGCACGCACGGAAAGGAAGTCTCGAAATTGTAAAATGAGAACGTGCGTGCGTCGTTAGTCCCATTCACGTTTGACCCTAGACCTAGGACCTAGTAGAGCAATACCGTAACTCTCCTATCCAGTTGGCTATCTGAGCTATGGGTTTGTGTCTCATGAGACCGAATCCGAGTAAAAAACGGGAAAACGGCGTATCGAGGACCCATATATATTCCCCATTCCCAGCTTTGAATTTCCCATGTAAGCCTAAAGTACCTACGTACCGTACAAGGTAGGCATATCACATTTTATGAATTGTGACGACGGGCTAAGTATGTCCCGTCTAGCTTGCAGGACTCCCAGACTAGGCATTTTGCCTGCTGCGGCTCTTGTGTGTTGTGTGTGCCAATGCGCGCTAATTGTCATGATCTAATCTGTAACTGGTACGAAATCATGATGATGACACATGCATCCTATAATCGTGGACCCGTTGAGGTTGTTCGTGAGCTCTGTGTTCTACCAGGATAGGGCCTGTTACCTAAGAGCACTGGCAACTGGCTCGCGTAAACGATCGTCTATGCAGGCCACCAGGCGGGAACTCATACCTGGGCTGCTGGGCTGCTGGGTTAGATGCCAGGATGCCTGCCTGCGAGGCTCCGGCTTTTAGTGTGTTCCCAAAGGGAAGGTTTCGTAGATCCGGAGTAGAGGCGCTTCCACGTTTTTTTTTTCTTTGCAGATCGTCAACTCAATAGTCTTTTCGCTTTATCGTTTTTCGATCAGCTATCGGTTTGCGCACGACGAAGCTAGCTACAAGTTATACAGTAGATAAGGACTACGAACAACAACGGCTAAGGTTCTGCGCACGTCCTTCTTACTGTATCGATCCAAGTGTTGCTAAGACAACTCACAATGATCTCACCACTTGGCTAGCGGGGATCAGAATCGCTGCGATTGCAAATAATACAGTAATCATTATATGAACATGTCGAGGTCCAAGGACCCAACGCTCCACACGCCGTCTTCTCTTCCTGGTCAATTACAACTTCAATTAAAATACCTAAGTGGGTAAGGGAAATACCTGGAGCCACTCGTTTTTGCGGTCTGTGGCTAGATACCTTCAGCTCATTCTAGAAAAGGGAATACCGCTTAAGTCTCATTGGCCTAGCTAACAAGTGGAGAAGTTATCAAATCAGGGACGATCGTCGCTGGGATCCATTTCACAGCTTTCCTATTCTGGGTTCGAGTTAGCCCACCGAAATGCCGTATCGGCTCCGACTATGTCGTGCAGTTGGCCGAATCTGACGATGGGAAAGTGATAAAGAAATGGCAAAGTGAGCAGATTCCCATTCCGTATCAAGTATAGCCCACGAATCTTTCGAAACCTCTTACGATGGGCGTATACGAGAAAGGGGTCCTTGCTACCTAAGGTAGCAAGGAAATTTCGTCGCATAAAGTCATGAACACACAGTCTCAAAACCCAGGGACCTGGATAAAAGGGGCTAGTAATAGGGGAAAAAAAAAAAGGAAGAAAAAAGGGATTGGCCAATGCGCAACGCAGTCCAGTCATCACCAACAGCGTCCCTGCTGGTATCGTTGTTCCAATAGAAAGACGAAAAGAAGACTCCAAGAATGATCACAAGAACCGTTCCAGCAGATCGGAGCTCGGGTGTTGGACTTGGTGGATCCCTCGCTCTCCGAACACCGCATGGCCGAAATATGGATGTTACCGTAGCCAGGACCCCGGGAATAAATTTTCTTTTTTTCAGTGTCAATTCGACACGACTCTGAGACGCGCAGGGCTTCTTCTCTCCTATTTTTTTTTTCTTCTAAAATTGCACCGGCTTTACGCTAGGTCCAAGAATGACGGAAATTGTCTCAACTATAGAGAAGAAGAAAAGTCCCTCATATCCCTCACGTCTGCGGGCTACTAAAATTAAAGCAGAAATGGAAAAAAAAAAAAAAAAAAAAAAAGAATGTTCTGGTCAGCTCAGATACATAAGATACGTAAAGACCCTGAGATAGAATCAACCCTGCAGTGATCGACCTCCCAGAGGGATCTCTGCAGCCCTGTCTAGCCCTGTGCTCCGTGGTACGACAGGTCACAGGCCTACACATTAATCCGCTCCCAAGGAAGAAGAGTAACAATACCTATAACAAGGACTCAGCATAGTGCCCTCCGATGGGGACTAGGTAGGAGTCAGGATGATTCATACATACAAAAAGGATTTTCCGGCGCGTTCGGTGTTTGTGGGTGTTAACGCCGCCTCGAGACCAACCTCGGGTCTTTTGTATGGGGTATCACTGCATGTCGCCATCCCCCCTTAGTGTAAGTAGGGAAGCTAGAACGTCACGATGGTATCTAGAACAGCGGATCAGCACGACGGGGCGGTCGTAGGAGGTATAGTGCGATGCTTCATCGTTCTCGTCTAAAAGCCCTTGGGGGGGAAATATAGCGGAGACGCAGAGAGTTTCAAACTTGTCTAAAGCGTTATAGCCTGTCTGCGCGACTTCGTCCGATCGTCCGCCGTCGCGACGCGCCCAATCCTCCGAACCCCGTGCCGAAGGCCTGTATCATGTAAAAACCCAGATCTGGACTGAACAGGTCTAAAACTAAGCCCTACCTACCTCTAACCTACTACAAAGATCAAGTTGCATGACGGGGCAAACATTTGCCTACATACATAACCTTACCTAACCTACGACGCTAGAAGAGGAAAAAGAGAGACGGTTCGCAGGATGCAGTTAGCCCTGGGGGGGAGAGCGGGTTTTTTACATAAACATCGTGGCATTTAGTCACGGTCGTGCCGGCTTTGGGCAGACCCCTGTTCCTTGACTAATGACGCCGGCCGTAAATTCACACTTGCCTACGACTTTTTCACGATGCTACGATAGACCGCCGGGCTTCCAGGGCGAATACTCCCGGTAACTTGCGAGTACCAGCCAAGTACCGCTGCGAGAAACCTCACTCACTCAGCTCCAGGTCACGCAATTCCTGTCCCAGCAGGCAGTTAGTTAGTTGGGTTGCTAGGATAGTCCCCAGACAGTCCTACCTACGTCATCCCGTCACCAGTCTGTCGTTTTTTTTTTTAATAACGATCTTTTTGAGCTATCACATTTTTGACATTTTGACACTTTTTTTTTTAGGGCTTCACCGTCTTCCTTCTTGGAATCGGAGTTCCAGCTTGTTTACTTACCTTTCGACCACTTAAAATCTACGGATTTTAATCTACCTAGAACTTGCGCGTGCCCCAGTTGCTCAACTCTGCAAACCGGTCATTTCGAGGTTCGAAAAAGAAAGGGGGGCTTTTTCATCACGAGGATACAATTCATGCAAGAATTCGATACTTTTCTTCTTTTTCTTCTGTTAGACCCGCCGGCCACGTGGGGACGCCGCGGCTCTGTTTCCAACGGGTGGATGCAAGTCTAAAGTGCTAGAGATTAGATAGTGACTAGTTTAAGTGTGAGTATTAGGTAGTAGTATATGGTAGGTATATTACCCGTTTTCGAAATCCGTCGGCCCGTTTTCGCTTGCGCTTGTCGCTGTATGTTGGGATGAGATGAGGCTTTAAGATTCTCCAACCCCCTCCCTCCTTCTCGAACAAAATCTCTTCCCCGGCCCCCTGGAATGCGATTCGATAGGCTGGTTCGGGAGCTGAAAGGTGAGTAAGGCTTTCGGGCAGACTAGGCGCCGCAGATTGCAGATTTGACAGAAGACGGGTGATGTTGACATCACTCCCCCCTCCCCCCCGCCGGGGTAGCAGGGTAGCAGGGTAGCTAGAGCTAGAATGCATTGAGCCTCACCTTGCAGCTCGAGCTACCCTAAAAGACGTCACCATGGTAAGTTGCGAGAATTTGGTATAACATGCATAGCGACTCTAAGTATAACATCACCGAGTTTCTCCCGTAGCGAGACCATATTCGGTCGCGAGGTCAGCTGAGTAGCATTAGGGGTTAAGGTGAATGGTGAATGGTGAATGGTGAATGGTGAATGGTGAATGGTGAATGGTGAATAGGCTTTTTTTTTCTTTCTTTTTCTTCTTCCTGTCGTGTGCCTTATTAGGTAGGCTTACCGTAACCTCGCCGAAGCATAACCGAATTTAAGACGAGTTTTAAAAAGTGGTCTCTCCTCCACCGATATCGCGGGACGGCCCAAAACGAATCTTTCTCATTCCCTTTGGCCCGTCAACCTCATCTATACCCTCGGCTTATTACTGTAACCACTTCGAACCAGGCAAGAGGGTAGTTGGGTCTACCCCCTAGGAGCTCCCAGGAGCTCTTTCTCAGTTTTCTTCGCCTCAAAGCCCCTGGCTGTACCCAAGATCTGATATGCGCTTATGCTTCGTCGCTTGGGGAGAGAGGCAAGTAGGGTCGAAAAAGGAGCCAAGAGAAGCACGTTCGACGCACAGGAAGTGACACCCGGTCTTCCGCGGTGACCTGATCTGACCGTGGGAATCTCGAATAGGCGCGATGACGTCCCCTGTCGCACACGCAGCTGTCCACGAACGTCCTTCCGGAGTTCGAGACGAGTGTTTGAGGAAAAGAGAGAAGCGCTTCGCAGAGTTGCTGACGGTGCATAATGGTCGCATCTGATCAATACCTCTTTTTCTCCTCTCCGTCACGCTCGAGAGATTGATCGGTAGACCAGGGTGTGAAACTTCGTGGCTCCGGCTATCTGGTCCAACAGAGACCCTGTCTTGCGATCTTGCAGTTCGCTGGGGCTTACTCATCGCCCGAATGATCTACCGTTCCTCCTTCTAGGATGGGTTATTCATCACGATAACTGTCTACTCTACTTTACTCTACTCTTGGTAAGTGTGCTTTTGACAATGGCGCAATGGTATACGGAATGGGTATTATTGGTTCTAGATGATCTACATTCTACATAGTACACTTTTTTGCAATACATGGTGTACACAACAATTTCGCCGACCGCCGTCTATGTCCAAGCAAAATACATCCCAGGTGAAAGAAAAAAAAAAAAAAAATCGAACGATTATCTATTGCCAGCACACCTACGCGGTTCCCCGATCCCCTCTCGCCGCGGGACCGAGTTACAATTTGGCCTTCTGCTCTCCTTGGCCTGTTTGCTTTAATCGTACGACGCCCTGTGTTACACAAAATCGCGGTCAGCTAGCTCGCTTCGTGCTGGGGGATTTGCGGAATGGTGCAATAGGTCGCGAGGTAAGGCAAGATAAGGTAAGGTCAGGTAAGTTGACGAGGGGAGGAAGAAACAAGCAGGCTCACCTCCTGGAAAGCAGTAGCCAGCAGGACGCCGTCCTTGCTATAGATCTTCTGCATGACGACGCCCCTGCCGTCGCCGGCCCACGGGCTCTCCATCTCGGTGAACATCCACTCGTCGGCGCGCACCTGCTTGGGGTTGTGGAAGTAGATGGAGTGGTCGAGCGACACCATCATGCCCACCTCGGGCCGGCCCCTGTACTCATCCAGCCCGCCGTAGCCCTCCCAGTCGTTCAGCTTCTCCAGGTGGTCCCGCACCTCGGGCGGCAGCGTGCCCACGTCCGCCAGCGCCACCGGGTACCGCCACAGCTTGTGGATGCGCGACACCGTCCCGATGAAGTACGAGTCGCTGATGTACGCGAGCGCGCTCAGGTGCGCCCGGTGCCCGCCCTCCTCGCTGATGCGCCCGCGAGCGCGCACCCACTGCCACACCCGCTTCTCCTCCGGCGCCTTGTGCGCGTCCGTGGGCCTGCACCGGAAGCTCTGGAACGGGTTGTCGCGGCTCTGGCTCGCGCGCAGGAACGCCGGCTCCTCGTAGTCGTCGGGCGGCGCCTGCGCCAGCGCCGCCGCCGGCATGCGCGCCGCGTGCGAGGCCGCGACGGAGCCGCCGCTGGCCTCGCGCACGAACGAGCACGTCACCGTGAAGATGGCGTGGCCCCGCTGCCGCGCCTGCACCGTGCGCGTGCAAAACGACCGCCCCTCGCGCACGCGCTCCACGTGGTACAGGATCGGTACGCTCGAGTCGCCCGCCAGTACGAAGAAGCAGTGGTACGAGTGCACGACGAAGTCGGCCGGGACTGTGCGCTGCGCCGCCTGTCCATCGGAGGATCGGTCAGTTCAAAATTCAAAGGCGCAACCAGTCAGCTGAGAGAGGGTGGCTTGAGGGAACAGGGCGCAAAAGCCCGCCTGAAAACTTTCAGGCCTAGGTCAAGGTCCTTGCTGACTTGTCAGAAATCTCGGCCCGCCATCCACCGTCTCTGCATGACATACCATGCGCGTAAGATCAGACATCATGCGAGACAGAGCTGGGGAGAGACAGAGGGAAATAAAATTGGAAGGGAGCTGAAGATGGAAAAGAGGGCTGGCGCGGGAGAAGACGCGCCGACCTTGCAGACGAGAAAAAGCGACCCGAAGCCGAATCGGCAAACGAAGGCTCCGTCCGCATCGTATCTCCGCTCGGCAGACGGGGCGAGCCGACGGATAGGAACAAGAATAGTTCTAGATAAACAAAAATATTTGCAGTGTAACGATCACGTAGGACTCTTATAATAAAAAGGAAGGGAAAAAAAAGATAAGCCCAGCCCAACTTACAGCCAACGTCTGCGCGATGACGGCGCCCCCGTAGATACCCCTTGCCCCGGGAGGATGCCAGAGCTCGCGTGTGTTGGTGAAGATGTCCTGCGTATCCAATCATGAGTCAGCGGCGTTTTGAGGAGAAGACGCTTTTCTCTCGCGGTATTATACCACCTCCTAATGCCGCCATGTGCCTCCCTGTGGCAGAACGCCATTCGCCATACCGGACATACAGGTCGGGCAACTTTAAAAAAAGGACGTAATCTGACTTACAGGACCGATGATGCTGAGGTCGGTGAGCTCGAGCGCGTTTTCGATTGGCGCCTTGGACTCGTCTACCGGCGGCGGCCTGACCAGCGTGGGCCGGTGGTCGCCCATCTTTGCTCTCTCGGAATTATCGTTCCTTTTTTCTTATTTCCTCTCCCGTCTTCGCCTGCCTGGTCGCAAGCGGATTTCGACGTCTAAAGTCCGATCCCTTGGGCGTTGTCTGGGGGTAGCACCGAAAGGGGGTTCGAGCTATCTAGCGCTGATGTATGTTATATGTTAGGTACCTCGAGGTCCTAGGATGTCAGAGATTTGTTCCCAACAGGTATCGAGAAGTTCAGATCGTCCACGCAATTTCCCGCTATCCTTTTTAGTGCTATGGGCTAAAAAACAACAGCAATGGAGCTTCCTTATAAAGAAAACTGCGTAGCCTGACGCTAATTGATAAAACGAATGTTCGTGTCTCTGATTGCCCGATTTATTGATCGATGGCTTGTTTTTGAAAATTTTGCCGAGGCTCGGCCTGGGACCCCTTAAGAAAACCAGATGGCGAGTGGGCCACGGCCGGCAAGCCGATGCCAAGACTTCAAGTACCGGCCGATCGAATTCCAAACCTGCTTGCGAACTTCGCTCCTCGAGCCTTCGTACGGGAGATATCTATCCAAGGCAGTGTTTGTGGCAGAGTCCTGAAACGGTTATTGAATTGGCTCCCATGTGTTTACGACAGCTTGAAGTACCTACCTGGTAGGGTAGACAGGAGGTGGATAACGAAGAGGTGGGTAGAAATGCGTGGCCCACAATATCAGTATATGAAGTCCATCTCGAAGGTATGTGAAGAGATAACAATCCCATTTAAGACTATCGTTGGTTTATAATGCTGTATTTCATAGGTACATACTCGTCTCACAGCTTTGTGTACAGGTCAACACTCTATCCATGCTTCGTATGCGATGTAGGCTCGTCTCTCATCTCGTGCTTCGTGCTTAAGTAGGTACATAAGGAGGTATTTTTTTTATAGAAAACCCAGGTCTACTCCATGTCCTCCGAGGAATAGATCGGCTCCAAGCCGTCCCATGCGTGGCCATCTCCGCTGCCATACTTCTCCCGCTGTGTCCAGTACTTGCCGTTGAATTTCCAGTGCTCCACCCCCGTAATCTCACACCTCGTTTTCTCGAACCACGCAGGAGTGAACTCTTCGCCATTCTGCTGCCGTATTTTCCGCCTGGCTCGCTGCGCTTCCTCGAGTCGATTCTTCTCGCTGGCCGCAATATCGTACTCTCCGTCTTCCATGGCTCTCTGGTCAGGTCGATACCTAGAGTCGGTCGGTGCGATCCACTGCTTGAGATTATCATCCAGATTGTTGAAAGTGAGGACAAATGGCGTGAGGTTGAATGGGATGCCCTGTGGCCGGGCGTTCGCTTCCCAGACTATAAATGCTCGGCTGGGATCGCTGATGCTTCCCCGGGCGTCTTGCGGCTCTTCTACTTGCGCCTCGTAGCCGGGCGTCAGGCGAGCATATATCTTGGAATTCCACCGACCTCCCAAGCACATGCGCGGCCGGCCGTCGGCGTCGAGAATCTTTCCAGAGAGCTGATAGGCGCTCGACGCCTTCCAGCCTCGCTGCTTGAAATCCAGTAAACACACCTCTCCTGTCGTCCAGTTCTTGATTTCTACTAGTCCGTAGTTATCAACGACAGGGTTGCCTGTAATGATACCCACCACTTGCGATTTGGGTTTTTTCCAAGTGAAGAAATCTTCTTTCCCGCCGGCCGTGGGACGTAACCTGAGGAACCAGGTGCCGAGATGATAAATATCAAACGACTTGCCCAAGAACCTAGAGTCCACTTTGGCCTCGCCCCAGTACGTCCACTTCGCCGATTCCGCATACGCTGCTCCGATGGGAGGATGGTGACTGACTTGCTCGATGAAGAACCGATAACCCTTGTCAGGTCTTGCGTACTCGAATGTCTCGCCGAGGAGCGGATTAAAAGGCTTAGCAACACGACCGATTGTAGACGCAAATTCACTTGCCGCGAAGGCAGCGACGTATAGCATGCGTTCGATCGAATCGGATCGATCCGCTGCCATGTTCAGCAGGTCAGCATACTCCATGTCTTCGCCGGTTCTGTACAGTAAAGACGTTGGCTCGTTGAAAGACACTGGAAGCGTCATCTTCGTCATGTCTTTACCGATCATCGACTTTAGAATACCCTGTAATAGATGTCAGTACCTAGCTAACCAGCAACCAGATTAGATATGCAATATCTTACCCATAGACCAATCTTCGGTCGGTTGTCTTCATCTAACTTGAGTTTTGTTCTTAGTCCGTTCTCATAACCCTTAAAGGCACTGCTGACATCCACGCCTGATATTATAACGTCCTGTCCTGCATTCGCGGATGGTACAACGTCAGAGGGCGGCATGGGTGCGACGTCGACCTCTCCTGCGTCTACCGCATCAAAGAATTCCTCCTGCTCTGATTCAGAATCTTCCGAGAGCTCGACGTGATGGGAAAGTGCGGTTGATTTCCGGCCGATACTCTTCATGGACGGCGAGTGTAGTACTGCAGCGACCTCATCTTCGTTTACATCGGCCGCCTCCGCATTTGCAGCGAAACTATCGCTACTTAATGGCCGCCCTTCGCTAGCGCTTCCCATAACTTCGCGGAGGGCACGTTTGGCCATCTTGCGCTTCGTTTCGGCCTCGCTAACTCTTGCTTCCAGGATCTCTTGCTCCGCAGCTACCTTGGCCATGCTCTCTTCCCACATTCGCCGCATCTCGATTTCCTGCTCGAGGCGGTATTGCCAATGCGCATCGCGGTCTTTTGATATCCTCAGAAGGTCGCCCATTAGCCCCTTTAGACTTCGAATCGCCGCGTCGTATGTTGCGAGAGCTTGCGCTGCCTTCGGGTCCACAAGAGACATGGATGGATTCCGGTTGGCCTCCGCCTGCAGCGCTGCGCTCACCGATGCTAGCGTGTCTAGTTGCAACCTTGCCGACTGTGCTGTGATATTGAAGGCGTCCTTGGTGGCAGTCGGCGCTTCACCTCGACTGGATCGATCCATATATTCATCCTCGTCTTCGTCTCCTCCTTCTCCAGGGATTGTTGCATCTTCGTTGCTTTGTTGCCCTTTTGCGTCAGGAGACCCAGCATCGACGAAGTCATCATCCACGCTGCCCGCGGTACTAGCACGGGATATTCCCACACGCGGAGCGGGCGTCCTCCCTGAAGGAGGGCGGTATATCCCCGGCTCGCCGTTACTCGCTACTTCACTGAGAGAATCGTTTGCCGATGCGTCCGACGGCTTGTGAAGGTTATCCCGGGCCTGTCGTAGCATTTCGGCACTCTGCGCCTTCTGTCGTTCGTCTTGTTTGGCCTGGTCCTTCATCCATTGGATCGAGTTGTTCAAGGCCCAAAACCATCGCTTAGCCTCAACTTCGTGGTTAGCCTTTAGCGTGTACTTGACCGACGATTTTCCAATGATCTCAAATTTCGTCTTCTCTTCTGGGCTCATATGCAATCTGGCAATACGCATACTAATAGCTCCTCGACAGGCGTTTTCCGCATCGTCCTGATGCTTGTAATAACTTAGAACGCCGTTCTCAAGAACAAACCAACGCAATTGGTACCCTTTGCGGTAATTTGTCCACTTCTTGAGGTAGCCCTTCATCTGGGGTTCGCGACCGACCAAGGCATCTCCCGTAACAGCTGAACTGGGCCCGCCTTGTGAAGTCGCGTGCCCAAGTACGGCTTTCTCCTGGATGCCTCGTTGGGCGGCTACCGCAGCAGGTGATCGCTTGAGCATCGCCCGTGTAATGTCATCGTTCGTAACCTGCTGAGGAAGTTTGCCTTTGCGGTCTCGCTGGAAGGGGTCGGCACCATGAAGGAGGAGAGCTTGGATTAGCTTTGTGTCTTTCTTTCGAGCGGCTTCATGTAGTAGCGTTCCTCCTGTCTGAACAGTGATCGGCTCGCAGGGTAATTCGATACTATTGATATCCAGGATTGTCTTGACGCGAGGTTCTTCGAGGACTTGACCGAGTGTATCATAGGCGCCACTTCGTACAAGATCTTGGACCTGCTTGACTTTATCTTGGACGAATAAAGTTCTCGCAAGCTGCAGCTGCTGGAAGATATCCGGACTCCGCGCGATATCTAAAGGAAGCTTCCCCTGGTTATTCGCAACGGCATCGTTGATATCTTTCTGTTCCAGTAGTAGACGAACTATGGGGCTGCGTCCTTGGGAGGCGGCCACATGTAAAGGCACATTTCCATCCTTGTCTCGAGCATTGACATCGATATACCCAACACCGTCAGACAAAACGTATTCCACAACGTCGTATTCGGCGCACTGAATGGCAAGGTGCAAGACTGTCGTGTCGTCTAAGGGAACGGGATGTCCGCCATTGACGGAAGATGTACTGACACGAGGACCACCTTCTGATGTTTCTCGGATGGCTTTGGATATGGCAGCCGTGTTACCGCTTCGTAGGGCTTCAACGATTCGAAATTTACGGACCGACTGTTCGAGGGTCGTGCCCTTTTCTACCGCCGAGGGGTTGGATCGCGTCGGGGCTAAGGAATTGGGATCTCTCGATGGAATGCGGCCGAGCGACATTCTCGAAGCGTGGCCCTTGATGGAGTTCTGTTGGGACATTGGGATGGCAGGAGCTGAGGTGGTGGTAGTTGGAAGCGAAGCTAGGCCAGAGTTTTGTGAACCATCTTCGGAGATAGCATCGTCATCATTACGATTATCCTTATCCTTCCGTCGTAGGAGAGACAGTGCTGTAGATTTAGATCTCTTGTGCTGACTACTTTGGAGCGAGTCAGTAATCAGAGGCCCCTCTTCATTCAGGTTGCAACTCGAACCGAACTCGAACTAAGCGTAACTGACAGCTCAAGAAGCGAGAAAGCTCAATGGTAAAATACGTGACTTGTCTATTTTATAGTAGATGAATTCAGACTACGTACCTCTCTCCAGCATCCGACATGTTGGGCTATGATCTAGACACGCTTCGGTGTCAATTAGCAAAGTGGAGGGCGTTAAAGAAAGTTGGCGGTAAGAATTGAATTGTTCGGACAGGACCAAACGCTAGTAAAGCATTTTCAATGACCAACGGCGAGAAACGAGGAATAGGTAACAAGTAAAAAATTAGATGAGTGAGCTACAGACGGGAGAGTTAAGAGGTCGTACAGGTAGCACGAATAGCTATGGCTAAAAATGTCAACGGTGGTCTTTTCAAACAAAGACAGGCGATTTTCCCCCCCTCGATGCCAAAATGACGTTTTTAGCTCGAAGTTGGAGTCTCGTTAGCATCGAATCAGCGAGCATGCAGCTTTTTACCTAGTCCCAGAAAATCAGTTCGAGGCTAATCCTAGTCAAGCTATTCCCCACCAGTCTATCAACACTAGCGTATCCAAAGGCTAAACTTTGCTAAAAGATTGAGGGGAGATGTTCTAGCGGATTAGGGGAGAGTTTTCAATAGCAAGGCATAGTATAGTTCTACACGGTGTTCAGTTATTATATTAAACCAACTACAAGATCTTGGAGTATCTCGTATCTCGTAAAAGACTTGGAGAACAGCAGCACAGAGATAGCGGGAGATCTGTGGCAAAGGGGTAGATGACGCGCGGCGAACTTTTGCCTCATGAGCCCAGACTGCCCCCCAAGTCCAATAATAACCGTAATTTGATCCCGCGCATCTAGCTATCGAACCAAACGAATCGACAACTTATAGTACCAGACATCATCAACGAACCACGAAGAGAGCCGTGTTCGGTAATAAAACCCGAAGATCATCTGCCATCATCTGCAGGGGTCAGGAGCAACTGTGATACAACCATAGCCCTCCTCTATGGGTGACGGGCTGACAGGTAAGGCCGTATGTTGGAGAAGCTATTCACGCATTACTTTTCGCCCCCTCGGGTCGTCCAGCCCCGCAGGCCGCAGGGCTTAGAATTCTACATGTAGCAGCGATAAGGTCCGCCGTCGAATGAATTAAGTCTATTGAATTTAAGAATGCCATGAAAAGCCTCGTGAAACCTACCCATACATAGCCAACCAGACTTGATCAGCTCCTCAAGTGCATCTCCGCATGCGAGAGGATATTCTCAATAGGGAGGAACTCGTATGGCCCGATGTCCCAGCTGAGCCCATCCTCCTTTTGGTGGGGCGTGCGAATCGCCGAGCAGGTCATGTAGTCGGGCCCCAGCGACCGTAGGCAGATGTTGGCCTCCTCGACCCTCTTCCCGTGGAACTCGATCTCGTGGACCTTGATGATCTCCTGCCTGTCGGCCACCTCGCCGTCCGGCAGCTGCGCGAACGCCTTCCCGGGCTCGGGCGCGCGGAAGCGCTTGAAGTTGAGGTCCTTGAGCCACGACGCCAGCAGCGCCTCCCCCGTCATCTTGACGTAGGCCTCGCGCAGGCACCACAGCGTGTAGAAGCACCGCAGCTTGAAGTCGACGATCTCCTCGCCGCGCGCGAGCTCCGGCAGCCCCGGCTGCGTGCTCAGCAGGTCGCCGCCCTTCAGGTACGCGGCTTCCAACCTGCCGAAGACGTCCGAGTGCATGCCGACGAACGTGCTCCAGCCCTCCGTGTTGATGATCCGGTGGTCGCGCGTGCGCCGCTCGCTCGTGCACACGATGTCTGTCCCGACGTCCGCCTGCCCTTCGTACCCGGCCACCGCCACCAGCGAGACGAGCCCGGCCTGATGGCTGACGTTGAAGAAGACGGGCTGCTTGCCAGTCGCCGGGTCCACGAAGATGGGCTTCCCGTTCGGGTCCCGCGTCAGCTTCGTATCCCACCAGGGCACGCCGGCGTATTTGCTGACGACCCAATGCTTCAGCAGGTGCGAGGCGAGCGACATCTTGGCGTCGGGGACGAAGTAGTACCGCAGCACGCCCTTTTGCTCCTCCTCCGTTAGGAGCGCCAGCGCGCGCGAAGCCTAAGCTAGCGTCAGCTTGATGTCCCCCTCCCTAATCGCAAAGCTAAGGAGCTTGGAGCAGGTATGGTGGTAAATGTAGCAAATTGCTCATACTTCATTCTCGAGGTCCTTTGTCTTGGTCGCCCCGGGCCACAGATCCCGGGTGTCGACGAGGTATTGAATGACCTCTACTTTGTCCGATCCCATGGCGCTTAGAGGGAGACTAGAATTGGTGACGAGGATTCAAAATTTGGGAGGTTTTAAAGTTGGAGGGGCCCTGGCAGCCTGGCCGAAGATTCCGGATAGGATCTATCTTACCTCACCCTCGATGATGTTGTGCTAGGTACCTAGTGTGGCACGCCCTCCTGCAGTCTGCAGTCGCTCACTCATCCATTGGTAGAGGCCATGCAGGGTTGCTTTCCAGCCCTACCTAGTACCCATCCACGTGCGCGGGTAGCTCTAAAGTTTGGATAATAGCGATTGTAGCGTCGGCAGCTGCCGATCCTAGCGCAACCTTAGTCCGCTATCCGTTATGGTCTCCACTAGGAATAAGGGACCTCGCCATATCCAAGCCGACTCAGATTTCTTAAAACTTCAATGTTGCACAGGAGAATGAACAAAACCCTTCCGGTGGGAAGCTAAGACTGATAATTATATACCTGTCTACCTGTCAAGTTTGCTGTCCATGTCATCAATTTTGTCAAGTACTTCGTTGGCGCCGCTATCCTTCTTCCGCCCCGCCATCGCGATGTTTAGGTTGCCCTTCACATACACCACCAAAGGCTCGTCGAATACCACGTGGAGTGATGAGAGGTCGATGTTGCAGTTGCTCTCGACGATCGACGACGAAGACGGATCGGTTGGCCGTCCCGACCCGCCTTGTTGATGTGCTATGGGAAGATGTAAAATGGGTTACTACCATCTCACCATGCATCTGGAAGCTTGCGTCGCATCCCTCAGATGTAGGGATATGAATGTGATGTGCTCCTTAAACCCAATTATCACCAATGCTTGCAAGGCTCATCTGCGCATGGCAACACTGTCTTACATCCATGATGGCCACAGCTGTACCATGGTACATCTGCATCTATTGTGATATTGTCACCGCTAACGGGGACAGTTCGTGCATAGGACTATGGTACATGGATAGGTAGGCCTAATCTGATTCATGTTGCCTCGTCCACGCCGTAGTCGATGGCGTTGGCATATACACTGAACTCCTTACTCGTATTCCGAGGCTGTTTGAGTCCCGCCGACAGCTTCTCGATCGTCGCCTTCCAGCCCGCAACGTCTGATCCGAGAATCCCATCTCTGCCGTTCAGCAATGCTTCTTAGCCAAAACCCGCGAATGGTCCCGGTCCACATGGACAAAGGTGAGGATTAGGGGGAGGCCGCATTGTCCTACCAGTCTCGCATAGAGCTCTTGGTTTCCCGTGTTACTTGTTTGGTCATCTGCATTGATGTGATGAGAGCTACCAAAAAGGGGTTGATACTGTAACCTTCAGGGAATCTCTGACTTCATAAATTCAGTCGGTCCCGTTTATTCGAAAGCTTATTGTCAGTCATCTAACAGCTAATAGGATGGTGAATATTCTCGTGAGCTGCGAAGTATTTGGCGTTTTGTTTGGGCCTATTCGACCGACATCGTCGTAAGAGTTATCAGACTTGCCGACTGGGTTGGGGGAGGTGAACATCTAGTAACCGCGGTCTATTATATGTTCCATGTTCCACCCGATCTGCATAAGATGAAGCCGTGGTTTCTTGTTGCTCGGGCTCTTCGGGGTGTTTGCTCGCGGTCTGGGAGATCGAAACCGACCCGGAAGCTGGTGTGAATGCCCTCGACCAATTCTGGCAGTTTTTTATCAATGCTTCAGTGTCCTCCAGCTTTTACAACTAGCCACGCCGGATCGACTGCGATGACGTTTCCGAAGTACATCATGCCCGACTTCACCATAATGCTTGCCATAATCCACTGGTGTTGGCCGCCTACTAGAGAACTTTCTTAGGCAAGCGAGATGACGGAGCGGTACTTGTCCTCGTGGTCGCGTTTTGCCATGACGGCGCTGTGGTATAACGTCCATGCTAGTCCCTTACGGATATTGACGTCCAAGTTTTTGTCTTTGAACGACGTTGAGTCAATAGTACCTAGGCCGTATATGTCGTCCACGGCTTTTTGATTGCGACTCGTATATCGTCCGCCTCCTGTAGGACATATCGAACTGGACGCTATGAAGTTTGCAGTGCCGTGGACGACGTGTTTTGTTTTCTTTGGGCCGCGATTTTCGTATGAGGCATGATGACTCAACAGTCATATTTTAATAAAAAAAATGGCTGCGGAGATGTCCCAACCTTGAGTGGCTCATGTGGGAGTAGCTGGGCGGAGATGGGAGCCGGGCGGGTGGTCTAGTAGTTCATCCCCCTCGGGTTCTCGCCCACTTGATTTGAGGCTTTCACCATTGGTGAGTCGCGTGCTTATCTTGTGTTCCAGGTCATCCATTATGACATAGGCGGGAATCGAACGAACTGTTTGTCCATCACTCACGCAGTTCGATATCTCCGTTATGTCGTATGGGTTGCCGGTGGTTCAATATCGGCATGGGCGACTGTGCTTGGCTTACCATCTGGAGCACGTCTGCGACATTCAATGACTTGTCTGATGCTCTGTCCTGCGCGGCTATGCTAGACAGTCGAGTTCCGTCTGTGACCTTGTACTGACTGGACGTGTTAACCGGTCGGGCTGGAACTAATGACTTGTCCTATGCGGACATAGGTTAGCCTCAACCCCAATGTATCGGGGCCCCAGTTTCAAGGCTGAGATTAACAAGATGGGACTAGGGATCCGTACGTTATAACGGCCGGATCATGTTGTTTGCAGGTCAAACTGGAATCCAGTCACCAGGGCGGTCTAGCAGGTGGTGCACTCCTCGTCGAGGGCTGTCTTGGCTTCATGGACGCTCGCCAGTGCGGTTCCGAGTGCAGTGTCGTTTAGGGCGCGCTCCCCATCCAGAGCTGCTTCGGCAGCGCAGTCTTCGGCAGCAAATATGTAGTCTAGCAGCCCTGCGACGCCGGGCTCGTCGAGACGAAACAGCGACAGGCACCGAGCGCAGCGAAGCGGCCGAAGCTGTTTGGACGGCACGGGCCCTGACGGATTCTGATGTTCTTAATCTTTGTTTGCTTCTACCAGTCAGCCTCAGTCCCATAAATATCATGTACGGGACATACTTTGGGATTGAAACCCAGTTCATGTCTGGGAGTTGAAGTTGAACTTAGTATCATCCATGTCGCTGTCGGCATAGTGCAGTCTCGGAGGTCTTCGAACTTCTTAGGGTCGGCGGCGTCGACAGCGTAGCGAACTCGTATGATAGCCGACGCACTATAGTGTATCGCGTATTTCCGGCCGTTCGAGTTTTCCTCTGGCCCCTACTAGCAGACAAGGTCTGGCCGAGGTCTGCGGAACTGGTTTAGTTCATAGGGGACGTAAAGGTGCCTCCAGACTCTTCGCGGACTGTGGGAACGGGTCCATAATGTTCTGCGAGATGCTCGTGGAGTCGGTTGGATCAAACTGATCTTGCAAATCCACAAGTTTTGGTCCACGGTTCTGTTCATCCGGAGCCAAGCTAACCTCTTGGTAATCAAGGCCCTCGAAATCCGAGAGATTGAGTCAACGACCTGGCGTATCTTCTTCGATGTGGAAGATGAGGCAGCTAAAATCCCGTATAGTTCCTGATCGAAACCCGGGTCCTAGTCGTAACTGATCATCGGTTCGTTATAGGCGCTGACGGATGCGGGAGGGATAGAAGGTTGGCTTTGGATGCTCTCTTACATGCTAAGGCTAGGTTGTTGAAATGTGTCTATGCTCACTAATGGGTTTGTAGGAACCAACATGTACTGGTCCGTAGAGCTTTGCATGCTGAACTGGCCCGAACACACCAGCGATCGTGACGGGCCTGAGACTGTGGGACCCAAATATCGCATTGAAATAGTTGACGGAGAAGGCCACATACGCCAGGAAAATGTCATTTGATTCTGAGATGTTGATGGGCTGTAGTTCCACACTTTGCTGCGACCTACTGAAGAAAACAGGTAGCTGCCCAGGTTTTCCAAACTAAGTACCAGAGACACAACCGAGGTCTCGATACGTTCCAGTTGACGAAGTAATCGAAACGCTGTTGCCAAAAATGACTTTGGTGATGATGGGCTTGAAGTAGATGAAGGGTTAAAAGTGCTTATATAAGAAGAGGAAACGAACTTCTTGAGAGGGTAAAAGTTGGTAAGCAGGGTCGAACAGTGATGAATCGACGTGTTGTTCGAGGTCGGTGTTATCGTGGAGGTGTGTGCATGTATGTATGTGTTAGTGTGTGTTAGAGATCGTGTTGTCTAAAGCGAGTAACTGGTGTAAGCTTAGGGAAAATGGTGTATGAAGAGGTGTATGAAGAGGTGTATGAAGGGGTGTAGCAAGTAGAAGTAAAGAGTTATTGAGTTGTAGATAGGTAGGAAAAGAGAAAGAGTTCAGAGAAGCAGAAGTGGTTTGCTTGATTGTTAAGTTAAGTTGAGAGTTTGGACTATTACTACACGCAAGGTAATAAACATTCGTATAAGTGGACTAATTCTAATGGGTTGATTGTTACTACACTATTGACTATTCGACAAACTAGTGCCGCTCTTATTCGTAACTACCCGGTAGATAGCAGGTAGTAGGGGCTATGATGTTAGGTATGTTTTTACTTCAACCGTCTCAAAGATCTCTACCACGCAGCCCAATAGTCGAGACGAGAAATCTTCCGAGTTTAAGCCGTCTTACCCTGTGATATGATGACGGCTGCTTGCTTCGCTAGAGCGTATACAGCGGCCTGAATATGTGCACCGATAGAAATTGGAAGCACGGAAGCGTCGACAACATGCAGATTCTGGACATCCATCACGCGTAGATCTATATCTACCACTGTTCCCATCGCACACGTGCCGCAGCCATGGAAGGTGGACCTGCATCGGGTGGACATAATTATCAGCACTTGGACAAGACCGCAACATAGTATTTAACTTACATGCCGTGTGCTTTGACCCTGCTGTCAAGGTATTCGTCACTTGCGTAGGCGGTCAGGGGTTCGAAGCCCGGAACGGGCGTCTCACATTCGATAACATCGCGTCCCAGTGTTGTGTTTCCAGTCATGAAAGATGTGATTTTCCGCAGCGAATAGCGCCAGACGGCCTTATCAACTTCGGTAGCGAAATAGTTAGGGTCGATGATCGGACTATCAGCTGGATTGTTGGACGATAGAGTAACGGTCCCGCGGGATGTAGGCTTCAGTCCCATTTGGGCAGTGCTGATATGGGTACCCTCGGTTGGAACAGGCGGAATCGCCAGATACATGACTATGTTCTCCATCACCGCCCACTCTCTCTTCAGAAGATAGTGGTTCGGATCTATCTTGCCTTTCATCTTTGGCAATAGCGGCTTCTAGATCTGCGTGGGGCATTCTCGTAGAGGCAACGTAACTCAATGGCGCGCCAGTCGCAAAGCGAGGTTCGGCAAAAATGGTATTGCTGGAACCGAGAGCATACCCCTTAGATGGGTCCTTCAATTTCCAGTTGAGATACACCATGATATGGTCATTGAGGTTCTGCCCTATTTCGGGGATGTCCACCTTCACCTTGATGCTGTATTTCTCTAGAGTTCCCCTAGGCCCTAACCCAGAAAGCATGAGTAGCTGGGGTGTTCGGTAGGCACCAGCGGATACAATGACTTGGTCTGAATGGATCTTTGTACCATCAGCCAAACAAACCCCCGTGGTTTTGTTATCCTTGTCCACGATAATAGACCCAACCATAGTGTCGGTCAATACTGTGATACCATCCAAAGGATACGCCAATGAGGCGATCTGACGTGCACCTTGTGTACGGTTTTCATTGAGTTCGCCGAAACCGATATTCACCCCAGCATTGAAGTCGCTGCCTGGGAGCTTGTGCACACCAAATTCTTCCCAGGCTTGCGCCGTGATATCGGCGAGAGGGTAAATTCGATTCATCGAAATGGGGGATTCGATTTGAAGCTTGCCATCATTGCCATGGCTTTCGGGAGCGAGGCCACTGTACCACTTCTCGGTCTTTTTGAAGTAAGGTAGTTGTCCATCATAACTCCAGCGATGGTCGCCGACAAGCTCGCCCCAGCTATCATAATCACAGAGCCACCACCCAGAGCACGACCGGAGGGGATATCAATTCGTCGTCCATCGAAGATTTTCTGGGGCACGCTCTTGTAACCCCAATCGAATTTACCGCCGATGAAGTTTAGGGAATTGAAATGGAGAATATCCGAATTTCCATTCACGTCTGGACCGGCTTCGATGAGCAGAATGCGGGCTGAGTTCTGATATTGTTTCAAGCGGCTTGCTACTACACAACCGGCTAATCCGCCACCGGCAACGATGTAGTCCCAACCTTCGGCAGCGACCATTTCGACTCACAAACTTGACGTGGTGTTCCGCAGAAAAGAAAGAAAAGTACCTGTAAGGGAGAGGAGTTGCCACCAATGGGGGTGACATTCTCTGTACTACCAACGCCACCAAGGGTTTGTCCTAAAGGATGCGGGTACCTGTTGTGCTCATGTCTCATCCCGTATCCGACCTTACACTGGAGGGCCACCTCAATTAACTCAGTGATGCGTTGAGAACTGAGCAAGAAACAGGGTAAAATAAAAACAATCACGACTGACGAGTTAATGTGGAGCCGAATAAAGAAAAAGGGGAGAAAGAAAACAAAGCTAGACCAAGTGGGAGAAAAAGCAACTTATCACGTTGTTAAGAACCCCTATTTTGAAAATAGGTCGCGGGTACCATGTGAATTCATTACCTACGATTTCCAACCGCTAAGTATTTAAGTGATACTACCTTACCAGGTATGGTAGGTAGGTTTAAACTACCTTTGCCTTTGAATCGCTAGCCGCCCTAGGGGCTGGAGCCTCGATCGAGAAAAGGAAGACGGGATAACGTTTCTCCTTCCCAGAATTTCCCTCTGTCTTAATATCAGACTTAACGTCAGCGTTGGTCTCCGTCTTCTGCTTCTCCTCGATCTTGTCGTCATCCTTTTTATCATTCACTATATCGATGACATTCCCGTCGCCATCGACGTCCACTATCGTATCCACAGTGTCGAGACGGCCATCTTCGGTATAGGCCCACATCTCCCGGAGCTCTCCTCTTACCGTTCCCGTGAGCCAAACGGCGAAAATGACACCGGGGACAAGATACAACAAGGCTGGCTGCGCGTGGCGGTATACTAGGAGCATGGCAAGGGTCATGACCATAGCGAGTAGATATCCGACCATGGCAGTGTAGAAGTACGTCTTAGGGAACGCCGAAGCCTTCAACGCCGATGTCGTATCAGGAGACAGCTTCTTGCCGAGTCTCGTGCTCCAGAACCAGTCTCCCCATTGGTTCTTGGGGTTTACATAGTCGGGCTTGACCACCATGCGCTGCGTCTTCGTACTAGAGACGAGCTGACCCGAAGTTTCATCTTCGAACTTCAGCTCAACGGGAACAAGTTTCCGCTGACGGTAGTAGTACATGTAGTGATCGAAGCGTAGACACAGAGCGACGAATATGCCGGGGAGCACAATGTCGCCTAGACCAAGCATGCTGGACTTAGTGGGACCCTCGAAAACAAGTTTGATAGGGACTTCAAGTTTAGTGGCGACAGTCACCATGTAAGGACTACACTTGGGCATTAGCATGATAAGTAAAAGGCAATAGCACTGCTAGACTTACGTGTAGAAAACCATGTAGATATCATAAAAGAAGAGGCCGAAGAGAACAGCAGTTCCCGTGCCGAAAGTAGTAGGAGACATAAGAATTATACCGGCGTAAGAGAAGGCATAACCCATGACATTAGACAGAAAGGTTGATTCTGTGGTGTGGTATAGCACATTGGCTGCGACGGCAAGGACTGTACCAGAAATATCGTTAAATCTGACCTTGAAGGCCTCGTTCACAACACCGTGGATTGAGAGGCGGACGGTCCACTGCTCTAGAAGCAAACGGCGAACCTCCCAAAGGAAACCATTCGACGATTCAGAAAGACTTAATTCGGACCATCGACCTGGAAGCGGCGATTTCTTCTTGTCATCATACACTGGATCCTGAGAGTCGTCTGCTTTGTGCCATTGACCCTTTTTCGACTGATCAACATGGTACAACTTCCCATCCTTAGTAGTCCACACAGTCGGGAAGACAAACCCGGTCATGAAATGCAGCGAGTCAGCAAAGAGCTTTCCCATACTTGCCAACGACATGCTGGAGAAGTAGATTTTCAGAATCTTGTTCAGGATGTCGGGGTCCTCGAGCCACTTGATCAGGTAGTAGAGTCCTACCAGGATCACGCCAGCCAAGACGGGGAATAGAATAGCATCGGATGGGAGCAAGCCCTGGACGAATTTCTCCTCCTCATCCCGCTGCTCCCTGGATTCCCCTTTCTTGCCCCGCTTGGGAGGATTTGCGGATGGGGGTCGACGGAGAGCTGCATGGGATCCGATGTAGATGCAAGCCATGGCTGTGAAGATGATGCGACATTCTAGTAGGAATAGGTCTCTGTTTTCCCATAGAATAATCGGCAAGCTGGAGAGTTTCTCCGTAAAGGTCTGGTTAGCCAGAATAGATTCGGTTATGTTCGCAGCTACCTTCTCGCTTCCTGCGAGAGGTGTCGAATCGTTGCTCGCCATGTCTTTTTCGATATTACTTCTCGGTATCCTAGAGCAGGAAGAGAATAAAATGATGATTATTCGTAGGTGCGACTCAAGTCTATTTGTAAATAATGCCGAGGAAATATTGAATGTGAAGTTTCTCTGCAGTGATTTGTTCAAAAGCCTGATGAGTGACGTCTGAAATCTGTTGTGATGTGGATGCCTTGACTTGGGTATTTATGTGGCATCAGAAGCTACCAGAGAGATGCGTTCAACTACGGAACGTGACAAATTTAGACAAATGTGCCTCATCTGTGTCAATACGAAACGTTTCAGTCTCTAATATTTCGTCTAAAAACTTGTTTCTCTCTATCAAGAGAGGTTGACATGAAAATGTCTGCCAGTTTACAAGACTCTGTTCGTGAGAAATGCAAGCAATGTTTCTAGAGGTCGACCTACGTAAATGTGGCTTTAGCTTATTCGTGTGGCGTATTTAGAAATATTTGCTAACTACATGCGCCAGTCTAATTCCATACTCGGGGTGTAGCCCCTCCAGAATAGCGTCACAGAACTTCGAAGCTCCCAAGCTTCAGCCGAGCTTCAATTTCAACGGAAATAGTTGCGAGCTGCCAATTCCGCATCCCAGAAGCCATACCACACGTCCCCGCCAGCTTCCAAGATGACGACCAACGTACTCCTCGAGACCTCCATGGTACGCATCCCCTCCCCTCCCCTCTCCATCCATCCTCGCACCCATCCCATAAAAAATAATATTCTACACTCCGTAACTAACCCACCACTCCTCCCCAACTCCAGGGCGCGATAACCGTCGAGCTATACACCGCCCACGCGCCGCGTACGTGCGCGAACTTCGCGACGCTCGCGCGGCGCGGCTACTACGACAACGTGGTCTTCCACCGGGTGATCGCCAACTTCATGGCGCAGACGGGGGACCCGACGGGGACGGGGCGCGGCGGCACCTCCATCTACGGCGACCGGTTCGCCGACGAGATCGCCCCCGACCTGCGGCACACGGGCGCCGGCGTCCTGAGCATGGCCAACGCCGGCCCCGACACCAACGGCTCCCAGTTCTTCCTCACCCTCGCCCCCACCCCCTGGCTCGACGGCAAGCACACCATCTTCGGCCGCGTCCGCTCCGGCATGGCCGTCCTCAAGCGCATGGGCCTCGTCAAGACCGATGCGGATGACCGGCCCGTCGAGGAGGTCAAGATCATCAAGGCGAGGGTGCTAGATGAGGAAGAGACGGTCTGAGCCCACTTGGGGACCGGAGGCGTTTGGTTGGTCTCTACGTAGACTGGGGATGAAGAGGATGAAGAGGGCAACGATTGCAGACACGGGATTAGTACCTTGCATGGCTCGGCGTTCTGGGGACTTAAAAGCTCGATACATAAGACAGGCATATACCAAATCACATTGATCACATACCACCAAAAGCAAAAAAAAACCATCGAAACTGATAACCCCCTCATAATCTCATCGCGATTCGGGGTCCTATATTACATATATGTGCGGCAGCGTTCTAAATATACAGTTTTGCTTGATGGTACCTAACAAAACGCCGGTTTCCCTTCCCCTGAAGGGATGCAGAAGATGAGTCCATTCCCCCCCTTGTTGTCGTTGAGCCGCCGGAACCCCGATGAATGCAAGGCCGTAGCCGTTGTTACAAAGATGCTATGCAGGTATCAAGTGCAAGGCGCAAAAAAAAAGAGTACTCGGACTCTTATTGGAGTCGTAATAGTGAGTGACATGGTCATCACTTGTCGATCATTTCTAACCCTCTAAACCACCGGCAATGCTATCAGCTTGAGATTATACGATCGGCGGGGAGGACAACGTACCCGAGCTCTCAGACTCGCGGTCGTCATCTCCCCCGCCGTTAGGAGCTGAAGTCTTACCATTGCTCTTAGATATGGGCGACGAGAGCAGCGGTTTGGACACGCCCAGCTTCAGCTTCTTAGCCGGGCTGGGAACTTTGGTGACCTTCTTCTTGGGTGCTACTTCCACCGTGGATCCCTCTGCATCGTCGTCGTCTAGCTTTTGTTCGACCACTAGCGACGAGCCCGTCTTGACCTTCTCCTTCTTGCCCGAAGCGCTCTTCTGCTTTAGAATTAACTTCTTGTTCGCAGCGTTGGCCGCCGTCGGCTTTAGCTTCTTTTTCTTCGGGGCATCGTTATCGGTATCGTCATCGTCGTCTATGTCGTCGCTATCCCGCTTCTTGGGGCTGTTCGCTCGGGAGCTTGGATGGGGGGTACCCTTCTGGCTTGACGGCGGCGTGCCGTCCGCACTTCCATTCGCATTACTTCCATTGCTAATCTTCTGAGCAGCAGCACGGCTCGCGTTGCGTCCGCTATTTCCGATACACGAACCCATGTGATTATTCAGCCGGGTGACTAGGATGCAACGCTTACACTTGCTGCAGGTTGCCGAAGGGAATGAGAGCATATTCGGGGGTCGTGAAGCTGCACCTCCGCCAGCAGTTGCTCCATCTGGTGTAGGCGTTTGTGAGTCTGCGTTCTGCTCCAGCTTCTTCTCCATGTCCTTCTTTTTCTTGCCTCTGCCAGGACCCTGTGCAACCCATGTTTGGCCGTAAATATCATAACCAGGCTTGTCGATGTAGGGGTGCTTCTTGCAGTATATTATGCTCGGGTCGGGTTTCCTTGCTCCTTTACCATCTGTGGGGTATAGTAATCTTGGGAGGTGACATCTGGGGCAGACGATGTCCTTGGTCGTAGCCAGCGGATTTCCCTTCAGCAACACCTTCCCTTCATCGTAGACGGCGGCATCTGTTTCGACCTTGACATCGGGCCGAACGTCCGGCATAGAAGAATCAGAGGCATCGGCGGCTAGCTTCTCGACGCGGATGGCAGCAGTGGAAGCCCGGGCAATCTTTTCGTCTCGGTGCGTTTTCATTAATAGGTCGTGGACAATGTTGTAGAGTAGATCATCCAGAACAGAATGCGCCTATAGGATAACAGGCATGGTAAGCAGAGATCTTGGAACCTCACGGTAATTGAATGCAAGCTGTGAATTGGTGAGTATAGTTAAGTGACTTACAAGTTTGTCCATGCTTCCTACATCATCAGAAGCTCTGATGACTCCAGCCTTGCCGGTATTGCTCTCGGCCATGGCGAATGCACCGGTCGCTCAAGTTTTGATTTCGAGGCTGGATGGGATTGAAGGTATACGAGACAGAGACCAGACAGAACGTAAGATATTTTCCCGGAACGGTGGAATTGGAAGGGGATGGGTAATGCAAATGGAGATCCCTTTTCTTTCCTTTGGATTGTAAGCTATTAAGTTAGGGAGATGTTCCAGCAACCGTATCCACTGTTAAGAATCCGAATATCGAATTATCTTTTACAAACCCTTTAAGATTGATGGTTTGTTGCAGCCGATGTCTGAGAGAAAACAAAAACGCCAAAGTTAGGAAGATTGCTTTTGCCCTTATTCGGCATCAGACACGCCGAGGATGCTTTCTTTTTTTTTTTTTTTTTCTTCTTCGCCGGTCCTGAAATTGATAACACCCGTCTAGGATCGGGCGCAGACGGAAAGGAGAATCAGGAGAGACTGGACGTTTCGATAGTATTACTATCTGTACCTAGTAACTAACCGGAGGCTGAATTTTTGACCGGTAAGCCTTAAGCCTGACAGTGGTCGTACAGGCTAACGAACGATAGCGAATTAAACAGGTACCTAAGTTGCTATTATGGATAACTGGAAACCCCCATGCATTAGTGGGCCGAAGGGTCCCGGATCTTATGAGATGCGCTACGTAATGCCCTACGGTACCTGAACCTGAACCTGAACACCTGCTGGGGCGTACATGGAAGTTCGAATCTCCTAGCTTTTGTCTGTGTAAAGGCATGCGGGCATATAAGTTTATAGGTGCATCGATGGAACAAACCAAGCAGCTTCTGCTTTATCATACAAACATAAGATATAAGACAGAAACAAAGCTTGCTACTACTGCTTCCAATAACAGTTCTTCCAGGTGGTAACGTCGGACCACAATAGCATTGATAGATCTTACAGTGGTACCTGGAATGAAGTGCATGTGTCAATTGATTATATTGAAGGTAGCAGGTAGGTCGTTGGTGGGGCTGCCTAATCGATAGCCGGCCAGCCTTCCCTCCTTTTAGGTGCTGGATACATGCATCACGGGAGGTTGATTGAGGCACTTAACGCGGGTTGGCGTGTAAACCCGTCATAACAAATAATAAATTCAATAACTCGTGCTCGTGTGTCCTCGTCATCCAGCTGCCAGCACACTTGGCTTTGTTCGACAAATCGGGCGATGGCAACACTCTTTCCTACCAGCTGACAACCCTAATATATACATTTCGGTCTGAAAAACGAAACATCATGTCTCTTCCTTCCACCAACGCCAATGGCCAACCTTCCATCCGGAACTTCTTCAAGCCCAAACCGCCGTCGTACGCTCCGCCACCCACCGCCGTGTCACGGACGCCGGCAGCTCCTGCACCTGCACCTCCACCGCCACCGTCCTCGGCAGCCGGCCAGAACGGACTCAAGTCACCGCTATCACCGTCGTACTCTACGAGCATACTCACACCCGCGCCCGCGCCGTCGCGGCCAGCGTCCCTCCACCCGCAAGCCACCATCTCCCCGATCCTGCCCGAGCACATCCCGGCCCTGCGGCGCATAACCTCGCTCCTCCTGCCCGTCAGCTACCCGGACGCCTTCTACCGGCAACTGTCCAACCCGCTCTCGTCCGGCGCCTTCAGCCGCGTGGTCCTGTGGACGGACGACCCGTCCGCGGACGCGCCCCCTAAGGTGATCGGGGGCCTGGTGTGCCGGCCGGAGACCTCGCCCTTCTCGAGCCGGAAGGACGCCGACGACGACGCCCGGCCCAACGCCGTGTACATCCAGTCGCTCGTGCTCCTCGCGCCGTACCGGCAGAACGGGCTCGCGGCCGCGCTGCTCGACGAGGTGGTGCGGCTCGCGGCCGGCAGCCCCTTCGCCTGCGAGGAGGTGTACGCGCACGTGTGGACCGACAACGAGGACGGCCTGCGCTGGTACCTGGCGCGCGGCTTCAGGAAGCACGGCCAGGTCAACGGGTACTACTTCAAGCTGCGGCCCGACAGCGCCTGGATCGTGCGCCGGCCCATCGTCAGCACCGTCGGCTCGGCTCTCGGACAGAAAAACGGTACGGGGCCGCCGGCGACAGCTGCGATCCTGCCGAGCGCCACGGCGGCGGCGGCGAATCTCGTGGAGAGGCAGACGCCGGTTCTAGCCGCTGCCTCGTCGACGAAGCCAGGGCCGCTGTCGCCGCCGCCGGGACCGCCGAGGAGCGGCGGGCCTTCGCCGAACAGGAGTCCCGGGCCGGGCCTGTCGTTCCAGAACGCGCGGCCGCAGACGGAGTGGAACGACCTGCCGGCCGACATGCACAGCAGCACGCCCAACAGCGCCGCGAGTTCGCGCAGCAGCTCCGTGGCGCCGCGGAAGAAGAGGGATCGCGCGTACCCGGCGGCCGCCTTTGGCAAGTAGTTTGTGCCTTGGTAGCCCGGGCTCCCGCGATCTGAGTCGTGGAGGGTGTGAGATGCACGAGGAGACGAGTACGAATAACGAGAGCATGGTAGTTGAATGCGTGATGACGAGAAAAAGGGAGGCCGAAAAAGGTTGGATGGAAAACGGAAACTGGCAAGGCACAGTAGTATATGCGTCTTAGTCACACTGCATAGAGCTAGGATTCGGATTGTGGTTCTGAGGAGTTGACAAGGAGGTCCGGAAGAAACCATCTTCATCCCATAGACTGGAAGGGGAGACGGAAACGGGAAACGATTCAATACCGTAGAAGTCTGCTAGACGTATGCTTAAAGGGGTCACTGGCCTTCATAATAAATAATTACCTGCTTGACAACAGAAGTGCTGATCGACATGATATGTGAGAGATTCAGCACTGTTGGGAAATTGATCATTTGTAATGGTCATAAATAACCACAAATCACCCAAAACATTAACATGCAAGACCTCTATTTACTACCTATGTAAAGCCCCCTACTATGCATAGAAACCACGCCCCTGAGAATGCGATACCAGATGAGGACTTGTCATAAGTTATATTGCATTAGGTCATGATTTGTAGGTATATACAATACTCGTTCAATTCATGTTTCTTCTTTTTCTCATTTTTCTCTTTCATTTCCTTGCCCCTTACACCCTACACTACCGTGGTCGACTCGCCTACCTCCGGGATCGCGCCGACGATCTTGTGGACGACGTCGTTCTTGATGTGGTTCAGATAGTCGGTAACGCCCTGCTTCTCCATGCCGGCAGCCACGAGCGCGATCAGCGCGGCGCCGACGCCGCTGCCGTCCTTGGCGATGCCGATACGGATCCGCTTGGCGCCCTCGGGGCCGATGCCGTCGATGGCCGAGAGCGCCTCGTAGATCATGTCGCGGAAGAAGGGGTAGTGTTCTACGAGACTACCGTCGACGCCGATGTCAATGGGGTCGTCCCCAGACTCCTGCAGCTTGCCGCTCTGCAGGACGACGGCGCCGAGGGCGACGGCCGAGAGCCGCGCCGCGCGGCGTCCGACGGCGTTGGCAACCGTCCGGAAGGCCTGCGCGTCCTCGAGCGACGCCGCGTATATCTGCAGCTGCTTCTCCAGCTCCTGCCGCAGCGACGATTGGTCCGGCGTGCCGTCGGCGGCGGCGATCGACATTATCGAGCTGTCGAGGCCCCACTGCTTGAACACGCCCGAGTCGGGGGCCATGGTGGTGGTCGATTTCCAGTCGTTGTGGCTCGAGTTCTCGTCTTGGAATAGCGAGATCTTGGGGTTCTTGAGCATATCCACAATAACCAGACGGACAATCTCGCCGAGGAACATGCCCGATACCCTCTTCTCGAACATCTGGATGCCCGGGTTCACGCTCTTCTTGTCTAGCTCTATGTCGTACGAGGTGTTGGGTAATACGTTGAGCTGGTTGTCGAAGGAGCCCCACTCGGTATTTATGACCATCAGACCAGTCGACTTGTCGAAGGAGCCCTCGACGGGCTTCTTTATGTTTGTGGCCTTTTCTACGTAGGCACCATTGGTACCTGTCCCGAAGATAGCGCCCAGAAGAGTCGACGTCTTACCGGGGGACGTGTAGGAACGTGCCATAAGTGTCCCAACAGTGTCGTTCACCAGGGCAGCCACCTTGACAGGCAGGCGAAGTTTGTCGATCTCCTGCTGCAGTAAGGCACACACATCCTTGCCCACTGCGTCGGGAATATCGAACCCCTTGGTCCACCTCATAAGAGTGCCCTTATTGATACCCACCTGCCGGACCGGAAAACTGAAGGTGAAACCGAGCCTAAATATTTGCTCGTCTCTGTAGCCTTCTGGTGTGCTCACGGTCTGCCGCCGGCGAACGTGGGCCTCGAAATGGTCTTCATGGTGGGTCCTGAGAAATAATTCGATCTGCTTAGCCAAAAATCCGAACAGGTCGCCGGCTTGCTCCGCAACCATCAACTCCTTCGGAATTGCAACTTTGCTGTATGTGAGGTTGAAGGTAGTGTCGCCATTGAGGTGGATGGAACAAACTCGAAAATTCGTGCCTCCTAGATCGACTGCTAAGTATAGCCCCTTTCCCCATATGTAAGCTAATTGATGATATTTTCTAGGCCGTCACACATACCTTTTCGGTGCCATTGGGAACGCCAGTTACGTAGGTAGGAATTTGGCTCAAGCTCGTGCCGTCATGCTCCAATCCCTCGTCTGTGGGTAGGTTAGCTTAGGCATGTAAAACTAGCAGAAGGATATTGTCGTACGCATTTGCCGCAAGAACTCTTGAACACCCTTGTTCACATCATCGTCCGTGTACTCGAATTGCGAAGCGATGCGCTTCGTCTCTTCCACGAGCGCCATTGTGCGTGCGCGAGATATGGGCGGAGCAGTGGGAAAAGGGTGGGGAGACTCGCAGACGGGCTCTTGGACTACAACAGCCGGAGGAGACGAAATAATACGTGAAAAGGGATGTGAGGTGAGAATACGCGAGTATTGAGATTTGGCGTTCGTCAGAAAAAGTTGCGCAGTCTATATAAATTGGAGGGGCAGTTAGTGAGGGACAACAAAGGGTCGGAAAGTCTTGATGCGGGGCCCGATAATGAGGTATGATGTAGGTATGCATGGCCCTAGCATAGGTAACTTAGTGTACACATGGCGTGTATGCTATGCGTATAGTAGGCCCGTATGTGTACCAAGCCGTGGGTCTAACGGAGGAAAATAGGGGATTGGCGTATAAGCGCCGGGGCACTTACAAGCATGAGGATCAAGAAGAGGACTGAGAAAATGCGGATTGGTGTGAGAGAGGGCTGAACTGCCGCCTTATCCTCTGCTATGATCTTCTTGTTGGAATTGGAATTGTAGTCGTCTTTATCGTTGAATGTCGCAACACATATCGACGAGGGATCATCGTCAGCTCTGGCGCTGAAGCGCCAGGCTTTAAAGAACTCGGTCAACGTGGGCGCCACGGCGAGTTTCGCGGGGCTTTAGTGGGGTAGAACGTGATTGTCTGGAGACTCGGGGAAAGGCTCGGGGAGAGACTCGGGGAGAGTCGAGATAGTCGTCATCCAACGTTCTTAGTGGCCAGCAGTGAACCCCAGACTGTAAACCCGCCCTTCGAACCACCCAGCTACCAGGTACGTAGCTCGAGGGGGTCGATGAATTGAGTTGAATGGGCAAATAATAACGCAGAAATGGCTAGACTTTACTGGTAACCGGGCCGTATAAGTGTACCACCTGCAGGTCGTTTAAGTTGCAATGAAGGGCACGATGATCTCATGGGTAGATCCACCCATGCAAGAAATCCAGTCTAGGCCTTTTCGTCTGTCTCGATCCTGGCTTTTGTCTTTTAGCCTGGTGGAATTAAAATTGTCCCGTGCCCAGAAAATTGTGGTGGGAACTGGCGACAGTGGCAGAAGTGGACAATCGTGTTGCGGTCTGTCGTGCGATTTTCTACGTCGCCGAGGTATAACGGGCTGTCCCGATACCCTGGATAGGTATCTCTATGGTCTGTAGGTTCTCAATGTCCCAATGACGGCAGGTGATCGAACCGGAAGCAAGTCAGTATGTTGTGTAGCCGGGCCGAGGTACACATACGCTGTGCTGCAATGGAAAGGAATCTTAGGATTTGCGTCGGCTTATAGGTTAAAGACACGAATATGACCAATCGAAAGTCGAACCACGACAGCGGATTTATTATATACGGTTTTAGAAGCACATAAAATGAGTGGTTAGGTGAGTATGCAGCGAGTACAGCAATGTCTGAGAAAAAATCCGAACAATTGGATGATAGATTTTTGAGATTGCGGTGAAGCATAGATCTTGGAAATCGCCCTTGTTTCACTCCCTTATTTGGGCAGCTATCTCCATTTGTAGTTAGGGCATATATTGACCAAAGGGGGCGTGCTATGAATATGCAACTAAGATGTCATGAATAGGGGTAAATGTATGCCAAGCAAATTCGGGCCTCTCAAGAACACCTTCAATGCATTAATTTGGAATCAAGTTATAGACCGTTATTTAAGCACTGGGATAAGTTGGGAGCTACACATATGGTAGTGTAGAGAGCTGAAAGAGGAGCAGATTGGAACAGTCCCTGTCAACTGGTACTCCATGCGCAGATTGGAGGCTCTAAAGTTCTCAAAGTAAGAGCAGAGTACGATACTCTTGCTTCATCGAAGTATTCGTAAGAGTTAGCCATAAATATCTCGTTCTTTTAGAAGTAATAACTTCTAGATATAGAGATGATATAAGTCAATCTCTTGGCCGCGAGAGCATGACAGTATGAGTTGTAGACGCGACGGCAGTCACATTGTCCTTGGGAACGTTCAGGAGGATAGTTAGCTGCTATTAGTTCCTACTATCGTTATAAAACATTGCAGGGAACTCTAGGTAGATAAACGTTGATGGCAGGGTTCTAGCCTTTCGGCCCCTGACCCCTTGGACGGGAGTAGTAGTGTTGGTCCGGATAGAGAGGCTAGGTTCAGAGACTAAGAGCCTCAATGACCATGTATACAGGAATCCTTTCGGATTTGGGTCCATAGCTCTTTGCTCAACAACTGTTGTTTCCGCGCCTTTTGGTTCTACATCGTGACAGTCGAGACATCTTTCGCAAAGCGCTAGTTCTATTATATCAGGTACTTACGTGATGGGTAGACTATAAAGGCGCATACTAGGTATTTTAGGTACGACATCTATCTTCTAACTCATACACACTTGGAGATAGATCATAGGGAAGCTTAGAAGCTTGGAAGCTTAGAAGCTTGGAAGCTTAGAAGCTTGGAAGCTTAGAAGCTTGGAAGCTTAGAAACTTGGAAGCTTATATGTAATGTTGCGAGAAGTGCGGCTAAGGCTGGAAAGATGGAATGCAATAGTAGTTCTAGGAAGTCTAAGGACCACATTGGGTGTTCTCGGGGTTAGGCCTTAACCGTATGCATCTCTAACTTTGTCGGAGTGCCTAGGCAGAAACGTCCATTCTGCATTTTCACTGTAACCCCGCCAGTCCCAAGTCTGATGCCGTAGTGTATGCCTGCGTCGTAGGACGCGGAGTTGGCCGCCAGTCGAACCTTCATCTTCAATGTAGTTCCCTTTAGAATACTCACTCCTGAATGTAATGGAAGCTTAACTTCATAGACTGTAGTGCTCTGTTTACTGCTGTCTACATTTGTATTTTCTCTTCACTTAGCCATTAGTATGAGCAACTATACGATTGAAAACGTATTAGACAATCACACATGATAATGGCTTCAATTACGCCCCATAATAACTCTCGTTATATACCTAGTTCGCATAAATAGGAGGTAGTGTTAGTAAACGCGACCTATACTTAACAGTACTTCCCTAGGAGGTAAGTACCATGTATTCAATAAAGTCGTATTGGCAACCAAAAGAGAACTCGGTAGCTGATGTAGACATTCTAATGAAATCCCTTCATATATCCTTCTAGCCTTCTAGCCCTCAGGGCGTATATGGGCAATGTGGAAAAACATGGCTATCTCTTTATTTCACCAACACATCATATGAAAATTTCAAAACAAATTGAGATTTACGCAACCGCGATGAATTACTTACATCGTACATACCGCTATTTTCCCCCAGCCGTGTTGGTACTTTCCATGAATTGTTGCCTACCTACACTCGTATGACAACCACCCTATCCTAAGGTCAACTGAGTTCGGTCAAGACCATTTCATTGAGATTGATTCGGGGTCCCTATTCTGAAGCCATACCGGTTGGACTCTATATCAAAGAGCAGCACAGGGCGGGAAACTGTATGCCTTTTATCACATTATGCCCTAAATAAAAAACCCAATATATTAATGGTTACCTAGCGTCCTATGTTGTTCGTATGATTCAGACGTGTCACCTCGTTCTCATAGATAAAGACGAATTGAAAAGTCGTACGACTCGCAATGAGCCTCATAGATAAGAGAAGAGGTGAAACCTGATGATTGATTTCTAATTGTGGTAGTCAAGTTAACCCCCACACCACCTTCGGGGACTAGGATCCCACGAATGTAATAAGTCCTGCAGCTCTTCGGGCCAAGGAATGCGGCTCTGGCTGTTCATCCCTATCGCATTCGTAATAGGAATGTAGAAACTCGTCATATATAAAATGCTAGCCATATCCTCTAATGGTTCGAAGCTTCGTCAATCCGATTTTCTATTGATTCACATAACCTTTTAGAATTTGAAAACCTACACAATTCATAACATAATATGTCAATTTAAATCTCCAAATAACAAGAAACTAAACAATGGGCTTTCAAGGTATGAAGATATATATTCCGAAAATATTGTAACATCATGCTAATTACTACCTTGTTAAGTCCGTTGTTATTTCCCCACGATATTTCTAGCATCAACTTACTATACTCAACACACCAGAATACGATGCGCTTGTATTAATTTACAGCCGGAAAAATCATATTACCTATATCCGACGCAATTCATCATATGCTTATCGCTAATCACTATTATATAGGGTTCGGTAAGCTCGCAGCCTCACCCTTCTTCACCGAAGAATGCCAAGCTAGGCGTTTTCCTACTAAACACGTCGGGCACAATAGCTTCTTGCTTCGCCACGGCAGTAAAGAAAACCGTTTGGCATGCGTGACTATTTTCTATCTAGTTACTGAGGATATCTAGCCAGTCGTTGGCGTTTACTGCGTACATCGCCTCACCTTGAAACACCAAAGACGCAAACGCGGTGCACAGCCGATGAGGAATCCGAATCGCATTCCCAATGGCCTCAAAAGCATCAAATGGGACCAATTCGGTCTAAATACCACTACATACAAAATGGAAAGAGATGTCGGTGAAGGTCGGATCTGGCCGAATGAAGTTCCTGATACCTACGCACAGCCTTATAGGCATACTGTCGCCTTATATGTCCTGGTGGCTAAGCCAGTCATCCCGACGAGAAAAAAATCCGAGCGAGTGGACCTACAAGCCGTCGTTGACGAATGTAACATATCAGCGTAGTCTGCGAGTAGTAATCGAATCAGACCTGGTACCGCCTGAGCTCCCACATGAACATGACTCTAGTTTAACCTTCGACTTTTCCAATGGCCTTTCACGTACCTAATTTCGGATGTCAAATCCTAGTCGTCCAGGAACGAGGTTCAGGCTTCTGTGGATATTTGTTCTGTCTAGTCTCGAAGAAGATATCGCTATAAGCTCGATTACTCGCCCCTGATTCACCGGAATACCTTCACCGCATCGTGTATTGCCACAGACCATTACGAGATTACTACTTTTTATGGTCACGATGATGGCGATGCTTGTGCGCCTCTCTCTCGTACTCCATCGAGTTCCAATGCTTGGAAATTGGAAGTTATTACCGCTGGATTGTACTGTCCTCAAACCAGAATGCCTCATCACTCACCGAGAGTGGCAACTTGAGAAATCAGTAGGGTCACTCGATAGTCCTTGACTGTCCTGTCACTCGCAATGTGAGGAAGCGCAATGCCTTTCAAGAAGGTGCTACGGAGCCAGGCGGATATGGGCTGTGTTAGCTACGACTATATAAGACTTAAACATTCGATCAAGAAGTCGTTCCAGAAACAAACTGCCACCATTACATCTCGCATATCATCAACCACCAGATTACCAACGACATTCTTCTTCTATCAAATTTGATATATCTATCTCGAAAACGAACTACGCTCTAACGTCTCCAATATGAGTGACGGCGAAATTTGGTTCTGTGTACGCAAAACATCGTTTTGAATATAGACAAATACTAATAATAACAGTGCAATTGCAGCAACGGTCCTATGACTGTCGCAATCAACGCATCTTGCTCATCGTGCTCCAGAGTGCGGTGCACCGACTGCACGGTTGAGACGGATCCCATGAAGAAATAGTCGAATGGATTGGAGCTAAAGGGGCGCCGTTGAGAAAGACTGGCATTCTAAGAATACTACCTGGAAGCTTTTCTAATAGCTCAACGGCGCTCGTTTCATCACCCCTCACGACGCCAAATTCTACTCAACCTTCGACGAGGGACCACGAGGAGGGACATGGGATACGATTTGGCATATCTACTTTCTTTCAACGAATTTCCTCACTCGTCTGTTTCCGTTACCTACCTACCTAAGGTATACAATATTCGACTTCGGCCTGGACGGCGTTTACCCCGATACCCAATAGACACCTAGACGATAAATCCGCCAGCGGAAACGTTTCTCATTCAATCATTGATATTTGTTAGACGCGTTTGAGGAAAAGAGAGCATTGGGGAAAAGGACAGGAAAATGATGAAAAAGATTGAAAAAAAAAAGGTTCTTTCCATTTGTACCGGGGCGCTTGTTTTTTGATTTCCTCCTTTCATTTGCTCATCTTCGATAATATTTCCACCTATTTAGAGTCACTCGCTTATAATGCCAATATCTTTCCCACAAATTTCAAACTGTTTCGTACTTGTGCTGGCCTTCGAGAAATAATCTAAGGTTTCTTTTCCAAGATTTTGTGATAAGGTCAATATACCCCATCTCGACGATGAATTTGGGAATTGGTTCTCTATCTCCTATATTGAAAATTTGTCTTAATTGGTTGCTACGTACGTAAACTACGATACCATCGAGAAGACCTTTTCCAAATTCAGCTTTCCTAAATTGGATGTTCTTGGAAATGCTATTATAAGCCTGGTCCTACCCGACACAATCTTACGACGTCCCTATAGGAATTGCAACTGAGACGGAGCTACTTAGCAAAGAAAAGACTGGCATTTCCTCCCCCCCCCCCCTCCCCCTTTCTAAGATATGTGTATAGACGTTACATGTGAGCTGATCCACTTCCTTAGCGACGGTGGCAAAGCTCGAGAAACAGTCACAGTTCATCTCACGTCATGTATTTTCGGTGTCCATCTGTACATTATATGGATCATACTGGAATCAGAGAGAGCCAATGTGTCTTCCTTGATATGAAGTGGTACTGAAAATGGAGTCTGATGATTACGGGTAGTCGTCGGATTACGCAAATAATGCATTTCGCCTAAGAGGTCCGAAGCGAAATTCAGAGGGCTTCTAAAAGCTTGGGTTAAGTTAAAACAGGGCTGTGCCACGTGAGTGTAAGGCTTGCCCTAAGGCGTGCGTAAGTGAGGCGGTTGAGGCTGAGGCGTAACTCAACGTCGATACTCGCAGCTCCGCGCCGTCTCGTGATGATTGATGCATGCTGGGCATCTACTTTACGATGAAAATGTTCATCTGCCTCGGGTTCTACCTAGTAGTTTGATAGGACTCGGTGAAGAACGAGCTAGGCTGAATGTGTCAAATTGTAAGGCATGTTACCTTAAATGTTGTTTCCACGAGGCTCCCAACCTGAAAACTAGGATGTGGATTTGGGTATCAATGCACCTTGCATTGCCCTATGTCCTTCGCTGGTCGGCGGTTCCCCTTATCGAATGAATATCTCAACGCGCCGCTTCATACACTTATACGGCCGGAGCCGTGTTTGGTGGTATCTTCAGTGTACAAATGACGAACCCTAGTGTCGGACTGGTGGTGGCTCGTTGCATTGAAGCTGTCCTTAACCAGGCGAAGCGCCGTCACGACAACATAAAATTTTCACGGATTGATGGCGGAGCCTGTACGAGTTATGTCTTTCGTTAAAGGAGGACTTCCGAACGGACAAGCCCTGCGAAGCCAATGAGATTCAATCAACATCCATACACCTTCGCTGCCAGTCCTCCAACCCAATCATTCGTTAGTATATTGCTGGTTTCTCCTTGGTTTGAATCATGTGCAGGAATCTTTATATTAAAAAACAACGATCGGCTGCCTCACAACGCTATTGTAAACGGTGAAATAAATGATACTCTCTAGAAGAGTCGGGCTTGGTCCGAAAGCTGAGAAACCGAATAATCTATTGAGTCATGCAAGGTTGATGGACTGACGAAGTTGTCTTGCTTCGGAGGTTGCAGGTCGAGCATGCCGAATCCGTTGTTAATAGGTATCAAGAAACGAAGGTCAAGATTCTACCAGGGACCAGGGAATATGGGCCGGACTGACGTGAAGTTCGGACTTCGGAGGCTCGGAGCCGACTTCCAATGGGATCAAACGTTGACCGAAAGACTGGCGTATTATGCAGGTAGGTTTATGTAATGAAGCGTGAACAACCAAAGTTGATTAAATGAGACACATTTTATTGCAAATAATTAAGATGGTATTGGCGCTTCCCCCCCTACCCCTTTTCAGATGCGGCATACCTCCCATAGTAATGCGATCCGCCACTTTCTCCCCGTGCTGCCCCTCTTTTCCAGATCCCTCCTCGTTTCTCGTTTACCCCACACGAATGTTGATAAGTTCCCGAGGAGAGAAACGGGGTTTCACATTCTATTCATTATTCATGGATATACGTTGGTACACTGAGACGTGACACTGCCGTGTTTAACCATCCGGCCTCTTGCAGCGTGCTAGGAGTTCCGATGAGGGTCAACCTTCTCCCCGTACGATGGTGTCTACGCGTTGGAGTACCCGAGCATTAACTGCCGGAGCCCGAAACTCCTCAAGATCCATGGATCCATCGATGTGACAGAGAAAATAGTGGGAAGGAGGGATGACAGAAAATTACATAAGACCCCGTCGATCTAGAACCTTTGGATTGATGTTTAACTACTCTGCGATCCAACTGTCGTATTGATCTCTGTTCATCGCTCTCCATACCTCGAACCGTACCTACTTTTGCGCGTCCAAATTTCGTGACTATGGCCGCTCCAGCAAACGCACCGGCCCTTCTAGATCTGACCATTGACAATATCACCCCGAATACGAATCGGATCAACTCGCAATGTCAGGACCCGCGGCTGAGATATTTGATGGAGAGGCTGGTGACGCATCTGCACGATTTTGCTCGGGAGACACGAATCAGCACAGACGAGTGGATGGCGGCGCTCAACTTCCTCGTGGGTTGCGGGCAGATCAGCAGCGACGTGCGCCATGTACGTGTGCCGCTCGTACCAACCCTGAAAAACCCGGTACTGACAGAGTATCGACTTAGGAATTCATCCTCCTCTCCGATATCTTGGGTCTCTCCTTATTGGTCGACAGCATCAATCACCCAAAGCCCCCATCCTCTACCGAAGGCTCGGTCTTGGGGCCGTTCCACACGCACGACGCGCCGACGTTGCCCAATGGATCGAACATGGCGTCGGATCCCGAAGGGGTGCCCCTCCTTTGCATATGCACGGTGAAGGACACCGCAGGCCGGCCGGTGGAAGGTGTGAAGATTGATATCTGGGAGACGGACAGCAGCGGCCACTACGACGTGCAGCACTCGGACCGCGAAGAGCCCAGCGAGCGGTGCGTTATGTTGAGCGACAGCGAGGGCCGTTTCTGGTTCAAGGGAATCCGGCCCGTGAGCTATCCCATTCCTCACGACGGACCAGTCGGAAAGCTGCTAGAGAGGCTGGGTAGACACTGTTGGCGACCTGCGCATTTGCATTTCATGTTCGGAAAGGAGGGCTGGGACAATTTAATTACGTGAGTTGATTTTCTTGGAATTGTTTCGATGCCGTGAGGCCACAGCGCAAGCTAACCAATTCCCCAATAAAGGGCGCTGTATATACGAGGTGACAAGTACGAGACATCAGACGCCGTATTCGGTGTCAAGCAGAGCTTGATCGTAGACCTAGACAAGGTCGATGCGGCAACAGCTAAAGAATACGATTTCGCAGAGGGTGGTCTGCTGCTGAAACACGATTTCGTGTTGACGACCGAGGAAGAGACGGAAAAGTTGCGAGACGAGAACGCGGTGAAAGCCCTGGCGCAGTTGGGATTGCGGATGAAGCTCGTCGACCATCTACCTGTACCTGATTTAGACTGAGTATACACTTTAGACTTCTAGACAGTTGGTCAATACATATGTGAGCGAGTATGATCATTCCTGGGCAAAGCTCTTGACGACCTCGTATCCGCTCTACACTGCTAGTCCACTCAGCTTTCCCAGAATATTCGTAGCGCACTGCCCATATTCTGTTCTGAAAGACGTAATAACCAATACGCCATTCAATGCGCCCCCAGAGGCTCTGCTTTCATCTTTCCCTAATTCCTTGCTCCAGATAATATCCATACTTGTTATCTTAAGAGTCGCCTTTTTGTAGAGTCGTGCGTAACAGCACTTAAGAACCGCCAAAACGATACTAACCTAAATCTGACGGACTAGACCAGCAAGAAGCATTGTATTATTTGATCTCTTCCTTGGTTCGTTCGTGTTCTGCTGCTCGAAGCATACACATATGCTGCTTGGCTCGGGGCGGTGGAATTGTGGGGGGGGGGGGGCTATCTTGGGGATACGTTTTCGTCCCCTAACCGAGAGAGAGCCATTCTAATAGACGACCCCCGTCGCTCCAAGGGGCCGAGATGCCCCTTTAATGGCGGTCATCAGAAATCCTGAATCCCCGTCTCGCCCTCGAGTTTCTTTCCGCGCAGCTCCTCGGCCGCGTCGCTAGCCCAGTCGGGATCCTCGTCGTCGAACCAGGCGTCCTCCTGCTCGCGCCGCTCCATCACGTCGAGATCATCGTTCTCGTCCACGGCGCGGTAGTCGAAGTCGTCGTCGCGCCCCAGCACGAACCGGCGCCGCAGGAAGTCGTCCCACCGCCCGCGCCCCTCCTCCCTGGTCTCCGGCTTCCCCTTGGCGCTCGACCCGCTGCTGCTGCTACTACCCGCGCCGCCGTCGGCCGTGCCGTTGGCGTACTCCCGGATAAACGCGTCCGCGTCCGTCGTCGCGGAGGCCGGGAGCCAGGAAGCCGTCGCCGTCGCGTCGGAGCCTGGCGGTAGGTCTGAGGGAGACGCAGATGTGAGCTGCGCTAGCTTGGCCTCGCCCCGCAGCAGGTCGACCTCCAGCACGCGCGAGTAGCCCTTGGTGCGGCCCTCGCGCTCGCGCTCCTCGGCCGACTGGAAGCGCCGTATGAGCGCGTCGTAGAGGAGCGGATCTGACCGGGGTTGAGTCATTTCGATTGCCATAATTAGGTAGGGGAGGAGGGTACGAAATGTAAATTGCGTGGCAAGGTAGAAGAAGAGAGAGAGACATGTGAGATCAGACTGGAAACTACGCACCGGCGAGCTCGTGCTCGAGCGACTCGAAATATCTCGGGTTCCGCTCCAGGTACTCGCGGCGCCGGTTCCGAACCCGGATCTGCGCCGAGTGCGCGGGGGACTTCGGCGGCCGCGGTTGCGGCTTCACGTACGTGGACGTGGGCGAGGGTGACGTTGACGACCGCGGCGGCGACGGCGGAGGCTGTGGAGGCATGGGAGATGCGGCGGCGGTTACGTCGGGGCCGCTCGTCATGATGGACCAGCTTCTGTACAGACGTGGGTTGAAGGGAATCAATCCCGGTAATAAGTTCGCGGTAGAATGTGTAGAGAAGCTATTCAAAGTGGGGCGACAGCTTGCACTGACCAATCGCTGGGAGAAGTAACTCTTACATTATACAGAAGGTATAGATAGTAATAGATTAAATATGAGAGTGTATTACCAATTCTAGAAATGGTTGAAAGCATCAGTGGTTTAGTGGTAAAATCCATCGTTGCCATCGATGGGCCCCGCGTTCGATTCGCGGCTGATGCATTAATATTAGTTTTTCATTTCCCCCCTCCTTTTTTGCTTTTTAATGTGTTTATTTACTTCAATGTCGAGGCCGATCATTGTTGGTAACACGAAATATGATAACTTGTATGAGAAACCAACAATTCTGTTACTTGCTCCCTAGGAGGTAGGCCACAAGGTTAGCGGCAGCGTAGCGCTGCCGCCCGCACTATCGGCATTCCCATACGTATCATTCCCTTCAGCCCTTTCAGCCCATTCTGGTCGCTCGTCGACCGGAAAGTTGCCTTGTTTCTCGGCCGCTTCCCATACATCCGACAGAACGCCATCACTCGCTACAACTGGCGTGGATGGGACATAGAAGACAGGTGGCAGTCCCATTATGAAATGGGAGATGTCTTCGTCCTGGTAACTCCCCAGTATAATATCGTTCAACCCAACAACCCACAAGCCATCACGAGCGTCTTCAAGAGAAACACTAACTTTCCGCGACCCATTTAAGTTAATGATGTCCCCAGTGTCTTCAGTCCCAACGTATCTTGTACTGAGGAGTAGTCATGGAAGATGCAGCGGAGAGTCGCTACTCGCTGCTTCAATGAGGCAAACCACGAGATCGTATGGTCCGAAACTCTTGGACTGGCCGATGACATGCTCCGTTATTGGTCCTCCAGGAGATATATTAAATCCAGTGCCGACGACATACGCACGCTTACGCTTGATGTGCTTGCTCGATCTGGGTTCGGCAAGTCTTTCAAGTTTCGCAGCCACGAGGAGAAGAAATCAGCCGATGAGGTTCGGTCCATGAGCTACAGGGAATCCGTAGGCCTTATTCTCGAGAACTGCATCGTCATCTTAGCACTCGGTCCCAAGACTTTAGCATTCTTGGCCCGCTACTGGCTCCCTGCCAGACTAAAGACCATAAACAACGCAGTTGTCTCCTTCCAGACACATATGACAACTATGTACGAGGGGCAGAAGCGAGCATTCGCCGCCGGGGGAAAAGAATTCCGACAACAACCTCATGACGCTCTTGGTTCGCGCGTCACAAGAAGCTGCCAGCGAGGGACTGCAGGGCCTTACCGAGAGCGAGATATACGGTGACATGTTCACGTTCAACTTTGCTGGCCACGATACAACAGCCCACAGTTCTACATTCGCCCTGTACTTCCTTGCGGCCAACCCCGATGTCCAGGATTGGGTTTCCGAGGAGATGCAATGTGTCCTCGGGGAGCGGCAGCCGCACGAGATGGACTACATCGCGCCGACTTCCCACGTTTCAAGCGCTGCTTGCCTGTGCTATACGAAACGCTGCGACTTTACACCATCGTTCCCGCGATAAAATGGACCGGCGACCGAGCAACGACGCTTACCGCAGGGAATAGGACTCTGGATCTGCCCCCGAAGACCATACTGATGCCCAGCTACGCTTCCATGCATACGGATCCCAAGTACTGGGGCCCCGATTCGCTGCAGCAGCGTCCCTCCCGCTGGATCAAGCCCGGTCTAGCCGGTAGGCCGAGCCACGAGGAAATCGACATGAACGAGCGCGGCGTAATCCTGGGATGGTCCGAGGGCACGCGCGACTGCCCCGGCAAGAAGTTTTCCCAGGTCGAGTTCGTGGCGCTCATGGTAGGGCTGTTCCGGCGGTGGCGGGTCGACCCGGTTAAGCACCACCCGGCGCGAGCGCCTTTGGCGTGGAGGAAGGCATAGTCGAGAGCAATGATGCAGAGGTGTAGGGCAATATTCACCGACTTTTCCACACCGTGCATGTATGTACATGTAGAGGCATATATATATGACTGTGCATAGGTGTCTTTTGTTCGTTGCGGCGAATGGGATCCCTCTGTGTAACTACATATCGGGCATACTCACGGATCTGGGCACCCAATAGGTTGCAAGTTGTCCTGGCGGTGAACAGCAGTGTGTTAGACATCCAGCGCCATGCAGTAACCGATCGACGCAAACTAGGTAGGTTGTGGAGGATTTATGAGTGATGTGGCTGCCTTTAAAAGGGGGCACCCGCCCAGCCCAGTTGGAGACGACCTTCTTATTCTGCTATCCCATCAAGTGTAGGCACACCATGGCTACTAGTAACGACAACGTTACCAAACCTAGCAAGGACCAGCGTACCGTGGTCTCCTGGATGATCACCGACCCTAAGGGTGGATTTCAGGACGACACGCTTCCCTCGAAAGGCGGCCATCCGCAGTTCGTCAGCATATCTGACAATGACATCAAGAACAATCCCGAGCTCCTCAAAGCCATGAAGAGGGATCTCCTGCGAACGGCAACCATCGATCGTCAGGTGAGCCCCCTTTATCCCTTTATCATCGAAGAATCGGATCGACTGCTAAGACTACTAACAGGGAGTCATCAATGTGGCTATAGGCAAGAAGCCCAACATCGTCCAAGTGCCATTCGTCAACGTCCAAGCCCAGATTGGCATCAAAGAGAACCGTCATACCTATTCGCATGTGAATGTGGTAGCGGACAAGAAGGTCGGAAAAGAACTGATCAGGAAGGCGATGAATGAGTCTATGGACAACGCGGAAAGTCGTTGGATTGTAGAGACGGCTCAGCATACGTATGAAATCCAGGTTGATAGGCCGAAACAAACAGATTCAGATTAGGCCATGTATCACCTTTGTAGGTAGATTACAGAGACCTAAATCGGTACCTGGTGGCGCCAGTATCAACTAGAAAAGTCGGCTCATACTGCCATGATTGAAGTGACTTACAGAGTACTGTGCGACGAGACTGCATGAGATGATCTAATAACCGCCGATGAACCTCGACTTCCTTACAAGAAGGCGGAAGCTGGAGAGACGCGCTATTAACGTTGTCATCTTTAAGTATTTATTCGTTTTTTCCCTAGCATATATCTCGGTAGCCAAGATACCTAGTCTGGTTCACCCCGAAAAGGAGGGATGCGTGGCGTTTTCCGCATATACCTATTCAATCACGATATTCATGAAGAGCCAGCGCTCCGAAGGACCAAAGCTGCATGACTACGATCCAACATTGCTCTCGTAGGCTGAAAACGCATCCCCGCGCCAAAGGACGCGCAATAAACAGTATAGGCGGCTTCATCCAGGACCGCCAATACCAACCAGCGCCATCTCACCCGTACGCGACATGCCGCCGCCCCTTCTCCAGATCCTCGCTCAACCTCCTCGCGCGATTCCGATCGAGGCTCGGCCTAGCCCACGGCGTCGCCGCGTTCCCGCTCCCGAAGCTGACCTTCCGCGGCCCGCCCGATCCACGATGCGCCGACACGGGCGAGAGCCTAGCCGCGGCGTAGATGTCGTCGTGCCCGTCCAGGCTGTACCTGGGCCGCATGCGCGGCGACAGCGACAGCCCGTCGACCCGGTGCTCCCCGCCGGCCCCCGAGCGCCGCCGCGACGACATCGAGGTTTTCGAGGGCAGGATCTGGGTGGTTTCCTTTGCCGGCGCGTGTTTTTCCCTTTCGGACTCGTGTCTGGCGTCCTTGGCAGACGTGCTGCTGCTGCTGCGCCCGCGACTCCGTTTTTTCCAGCTGGAAAGCCACCACGAGCCGGTGGCGAGCTCGCGCGCGGCGTCCGAGAGGTCCGTGACGGCGAACGCCATCGCGATCAGCGGGATGCTGATGCCCAGGCCGATGCCGAACATGTACTTGCTCACGTACGGGATCGTGAGCCGCCCGCCCCCCCACTCCTCGAGGTTGATGGCGAAGAAGGCCGCGATGAAGCTCATCGGCAGGAAGACGATGGTCACGATGGTGAAGACCATGATCGTCTGCCCCTGCTTGGCCGCGATGACGGCCTGGTCGCCGGCGAACCGCGCCTCCAGCGCGTTCGAGTGCTTCTGCTTGAGGTCGAGCAGGTCCGTCAGGTTCTGGTAGAGGGATTGCGCCTGCTGGTCCATGCGCCAGATGTCCTTCTGTCGCACGTGAAGCCCGCGCAGCTGCTCGTGGCTCCTCTTTTCGATCTCGGCGACGGCTACGTTGTTACGTTTTGAGCCGTCGCTCTTTAGTTCCTCCGTGAGCTGCTTCTCAAAGTCCTCCAGCGTTTCTACCTGGGACGCTAAGATGACGTCAATGATGTTCAACTCGTCTCTGATATCCTTGATCTCGGCCAGTAAGGTAGTTTCGACGCCTATGTCGAGGAGCGCATCTGGAAACTGGTCCATGCTGGTGCCCTCGAGAGTGTCGGGGGTCCCGAATGCCGGGAGGCGCGGAGGCCGACCCATGCCACGCCTATGACGATGGTGCTGAAGCCACTCGGCCGATCGTGACGAGGCTTGGTTGAACCGGCGAAATAGTTGGCTTTCCTTATCCGTGACGACACCAATAGATTGGTCGAATATGTCTAAAAATTGGAATTTTTGGTCATGCAGTCGGTGCCGGTCGAACATCCCAGAGCATTGACTAGTAATGAGCATGGCTAAGTCGTCTAGTATGTGTTAGCATCGCACAGGGGATTAAATAAGCCGATTATCCAGAACCATGACACGGTGGGAGGGAGTCATGTCTGGACCGGCGAAAGCGAAATAGGGGTACTGTTACATACTAGACATAGTGTTAGCTTGCAACAAGAATAAGTTTTCAGTATAGATTAAATACTTATACATACCACACAGATCCAATAGGCGGTCGGGTCTTCGCGTTCGTCTCCTCAATGATACAATCGAGGACATTCATCGGATCTTGTTTAGGCTGGTCCCAGCGTTGCGGGAAGCAAGTGATGATGAGATCTAAGATACCTAGATAAGCCAAGCCCCCAGCTAGCATTCCGGAGCAGATAATTACCTTTCCCGATGATCCAAAGCCAAAGCTGATCGACCATGAATACTTTAGGCTCGGCATCATTGTTCTCCTTGCAATACCGATATACAACTTGATCTGTGTCTCTGGCAGACGTATCGATGCCGTGGTAGAAGAACTGGTCGAGGGTTCTACGGGGATGCAAGGGCGGGTTGCTTTTCAGATACGCGTTGACAATCAGAGAGTCACGAGATTTGCTGTTCAGGACCTGTCTCCCGTTGCGCACGTCTTCGATAGTCCTGCTCAACTCGTGTCGCCGCTCGTCGGTTTCGTAGTGCAGGAAAGGCATCTTCGGATATCAGCTCTTATCAAATTAACATAAGACATGGCATTCTTACAAATAAGACTATCTTTCCACTCGAAGCCGCAGATTTCGGCGTCTCCCAGGCGCGGGGACCAAAAGATTTGTAGCTGAAAACACTCGCAGCACTATCTTGCCTCTGAGGCGGATTGCCGGGCGGACCCTTAGCTCGCTTATGCCTCTTGGGATGTCTCTCGGCGAGCTGCTCAGACTTGCTCTTCTTCTTCGTAGGCGTATCATCCTCGAAGGAGTCATTCAGCTTCTTCGGAGTCGAGTCTTCACCGCCGTTCAGACTCGGCCTTGCACTGGCGTCTGACGGTTCTTCAGATAGGGGGGCTAGAGATGATTTCTCGTCCTTCTTATCTGCGAGACCCGTCCAGGGTGAGGATATGCGGTGGCAGAAAGTCCTCATGAAATGAGCGTGCGCTAGATCGCCGTGATGTTCTTGTTCGAAGCATTTTTCCAACGCCTTGAACGCTTCGATGTCTCGGTGCCCCGCCTCGATGAAGGACTTGGCGAGAAGAGTCTACAAAACAGTGAGTTTACGAAGGCACTGCGCAATGAAAAGTGACAAATACCTCAACCCATGCGATCTATCATAAAACGTTAGTCCATCTGTCATAACGGGAAGACTAGATCAAGCTGTACATTATTGGCGGGAAGATGGATCCACCTAAAGTCCGGTTGATATTTGATATTCTTTGTCAATGTAGGGATCTTTGGCTTGTCATAGTCTTCGTCCCATCCATATAGAAGATCGTACACGGAATGTTTCGATACGAGCTGCCTCTTTTCGAACTCGCCAAAGTCGACGACAGTAGCTTCGAAGGATCGGCATGCTTCTCGTGCCACTACCGATAGCCGGTCAGCAGCTCTTGCCGGGGAAAGGAGCTGAACAATCTCGGGGTGGTTTTTCTCGGCGGCACAGAGCATAGGCGTGCGATTGAAGCTATCCTTAATTGTTAAATCGACTTCGGGCCTAGTCAATATAAGCTTCACGATCTCCTCAAACCCGTTGAAGGCAGCCCAATGTAGAGGTGTCATTCCGTTAGAGAGCACGGCATTGACGAATGCGTTAGCTTCCAGGAGCAGCGCCACCACGGGTGCATAACCGCTTTGGGCAGCGTTATGTAATGGTGTCCATCCTCCATCGCTCACGGCACACGAATTGGCTTTATAGTTGAGGAGAAGCTTGACCATTGTCTCGTGATGGTCTCTGTGAGTGCTCTCGGCTGCGAGATGCAAAGCAGTTCGCCCACGGTTATTCGTGGCATTGATATCGGCGTCGCTCTCTAAAAGGATCCGAACAAGATCGATGTTTCCATTGGTAGCAGCCCATAACAAGGGCGTCCGGCCGATCTGATCTTTCACCTCGATATTCGCGCCGTGGCTAAGCAGCAGCTTCAAGGTCTCGATTGTCCACTTCCCCTTTCCGGGCTTCTCCGAGGCTAGGAATAGCAAGGGCGATCGTCCTTCCTTGTCTTGCGCCTCGACGTTCGCATGTGCGTCTAGCAGGACCTGTATTACTTCATTATGCCCCTTCATGCACGCGCTGAATAGAGCGGTCTGCCCGTTGCGATTGCGGCCATTCGGATCGGCATTGCGTTTTAGCAATTCGGCCACGATATCAGCTTGTCCTCCTTCGGCGGCTTTCACCAGCGGGGGAACTTCGATGTCTCGTCTAGGGTTTACTTCGGCGCCGTGGTCGAGGAGGAGCCGGACGAGGGGCAGCTTACCGCGGGCTGCGACCTTTTGAAGGGCAGTGCGGAGGGCATCGTGATCGGTGCTGGAGGTCCAGGGGGGTTCCTCGGCTAATATATCGCGTACTCTAGCCTCGTTGGCTTGAGCGGCAGCGGCAATGAGTCTCAGATGTCGCTGGTCGGGTTGGCTGCTAGCTACGCTGGCTTGGCTAGCCATTACAAGGGGAGTCGGTGTGGATGGAAGGGGGAGAAGGGGGACGGTGAAACTACCGCAAACAGATCGCCATAACTTTTGAAATGCTGATTGACATAAGATCTAATGCATATAGTCCCAAGATCGAAACCCCCAATTGTTCTGTTCCGCGAGACGAGCTGTCAGCCTGTCCTCTCTGAACTAGTGTAACTTGTGCAAACTTGTGCTCTGGAGGTAGCGCATCGTATAACGATGACGAATTGGGGGCTCAATTGATGAGACAATGGAGGGTGGCAAAGAATTTGCGGAGGTTACAACGCCTGCGAGCATGTCGCGATCGATGTCGCGCTGCCGTCCCGCTCTTTCGCTCTGACCCAGCCAGGCTGCCTGCCAGCTAGCCACCAAGTTTTCCTAGCAGGTGGCAGCGTCTGGGCGTCTGGGCGTAGGTAGGTCTAGGCTGACTCGGTTAGGATGCAGCTCGCAGGCACAGCTGCGGGTAGTGGCTAGATTAGGAAATGTAGCGATTAGAACAACCAGAACGACCTAGAGACTGGTATCCGTAATTCAAGCTTAATCCTCTTGGCTTACTCCAGTCTCCGGTGGAGTGGTAAGCTCTCGGATCGCTAAATACTCCAAACTCAAAACGACACTTCAATCTAAATAGCACGAGACCGGTCTCAGATATTATTAGAGTAAGTCCACAATACAAGGTACACTAGACCCGACTGCACAATGGGATTGACTTCGGATGCAATGCACAAGGATTCCGTTTAAGGTGCATCTTGATATTTTTAGGTGTTGCATTTCGAAAACGAAAAGTCTGTTGCATCCAAGCATTTGTCTTACATAAACCACCTACATGAGCACTGGGCACATATGCCACATGGCTTACATACTCGTACATGCAACGACGCGAAGAGTATCGTGATGATTTGAGACACCTCTCGGGCGGTGTTATTAGGCAGGGAGTAGTCTACATAGTATGTGTGTACAATAATTGGAAGGCCGTGACTTCGTAGGGCAAGACCTCATTAATAAATGCCCTGTCGCCGAAAGACAATGAACCAGCTTGTCCTCATCAGAAGAGCATTCGAGGATGCCGCCTCAATTTGGTATCTTCCGGGCGCTTTTCTTGCTTCTCCTTCTTCATCTGTGCTAGTTCGGCTAGCATTCTTTCAATCTCCCTTTGCTCTGCGGCGGCCGTCATGTTATCGAGTGTCTGCTTCTCCTCAAACCATTTCATGTAGTCCTCGTCCTTTCGCTCTTCGTCACCATCGTCGAGAATGCCCGGCATGGGCTCCGGAGGCTGCAAGAAACCTCTAGCATCGGCTTCCACAATGGCCTCGTACATTTTGGTGGCCATCATCTCATAACCAGCAGTGCCGGGATGCATGCCGTCCTCGGACAGATTTCCATCTTGGATTCCGTCCGGACCCTGCAGCTCGGCGAGCACGACGGGCAATTCTTGCGACTTATAAATCTTTGCGAGCCTCCGGATCTGAGGGTTGACTTTCCAGACCTCCTCGCGCCCGTTGAATCGCGTGTCCCACGTAGGTAGGATAGTGCCTATGATGATAGTCGACCTCGGCGAGGCTTCGAGAAGGTATCGGACAAGAGCATCGTAGCGCTTGTAGAAGTTGTCGATGTCGACGTGCTGGAAACAATCGTTTGACCCAGCATTGACGAGGAAAAGGTTAGGTTTAAACTTGGGAACAGCCCTTTCCGCATTGCCATGAATAGTGGCAGTATGCACGCCGGGATAGGCCTCGATATCGTTGTCCGTCATGTTTCCAAGACGCTGCGTGCCGACATAGTTGACCTTGTTGCCGATGGCGGTTAGCCTCTCGCGGAGAGGCCGTCGGAACCCATTGTTGTCGGTACCCTCCTCCGGGCTGTCGCCACGGGTAGTAGAGGCGCCAAGCGCCATGATGCGGAGCGGGATTCCATTCGCAAGCGGCAGTTCATAGCCTGGTCGGGCGTACGGCTTAGTTCTAATAGTGCTTTCGGTGGCGCCGGCAGAAAGCTCGCTGGGGAATGCGTTGGTTGACGAAGAGTTGGTAGGGGCGTTAGTCGAAGGGTAAGAAACTTGGACGGTGCCGTTGCCGGTTACATAGCTGACGCCGGCCTTAAAATTGTCGCCTAAACTGTCTAGTTTGTGGCCCCATTCATTGTCGACGTTAACAGTCCCGGAAAATAGGAGGACTGCAGAAGGGTGTTGGTTAGTCACGAAGGAATGAAGGGGTGAGGGCTGTGAGGCTCAGAATAACTGTACCTATGAGAAATAGCGGCAAGCCCAGAAGTATGAGCGAGCGCCTTCGTGCCAAAACCATCGAAACGTATGGGCTCGAAGTAAATTGACGGGGCAACTTGTCCATAATCAAGCCCATCCGGTCCGTCCTGTTTTCTTTGCGCGCGACAGATCCGATGGCCAAGAATTAAATCCAATCCCAATCGCCCTATCCGACTACTACCCCACTAGCGCATGTACGCGTAAGCTTCTGTCTCAAACCCGAAAAGAGAGAGAGCGCAATGTAAAGGATTAAATGAGGGAATGAATGAGAATGGGAATGGGAATGAGAATGAAATGAGGAAAAGTGGTCGCGATATCACACACACTCACAAAAAGTGCTACTACGACCAAGGCCCATCATACATGATTATAAAGGGGGGGGTTCTAGGCATTGGTTTGGTTTAACGTTGGGACGATCAGAAGGGGGAAGAAACATTAAACATTTTGAAAAGGAAAAAGGGCCCCTATTTTTATCTATTCTCTAATGCTGCAACATAGTGCCGTTTCTTCCGTCCTTTTGCCAAGAAGCATGCCAAGAGCGTTCGTGTCCCAGAACTAACTTATAAGATCTACGTTTTGCTCTTGCCAAGGCGGTTGGGCTTTTAGGATTTTTAGGATGGCGAATTTTTGTTTCTTTGATGGTTTGATTCCCGCTAACTCCTGTTCTTCTCTCGCATCAGATAGGTCGGTAATACCCCTAGTCCAAAAGACGAAAGCGGATATAGGAGGTATGTGGTATGTACTGTACGACGTACCTATAGCAGCTACCTACCTAAAACAAGGTATACCTAGGTATATGAGGCAAGATAAGAGACATGTGACGATCTACCTCTTATGTTCTTATATAGATTACATACATGCCTTACCTCTAACACGTGTGCATAACAGACCAACAGACCAACACAGAACATAAGCATGTCTCCAACGCGATTCCATCTGTCAACCTTAATTTATATTGCCCACTGTGCCAATTCTCTGGGCCCTGAACCAACTGCGATATGTTGCAGTAGTATATCCTCCGCACGTACCTCGCTAAGGCTAGCTCACACCCTCACAGCCCTTATCGTACTGCATCTGTGCATCGTAACTAAATCCTTAGTGGATACGGAGCATATGCGCCACTAATTTAATGTTGTATCAGGTATTAGCTACGTCCAACCCCCACTTCGCGCGAAATGTTACCTAGTCGCCTTGTCAGCTGAACCAACGAGGCCAGATGTTGCGATGCATTGCGGTGCTAGGTACCCCTATACCCCCTATTACATAGTGTATACCTAGCCCATATCTCATTGGCCCGTTCTTCGACATACATAACACGAGCTGACTTTGTACTTAACATACATAGGTAGGTAATCGCCAAGAATTCGAAAAATGACGGATTTACCATACGAAGTGACATTGTGCCGAGTTCCGAAGCGATTATCGCTTTAGAGTCTACAGCTTAAGAGTGCAAGACCCAAGCTGTGTTCTATATGAGAGTAATGTGTAATGTGCCTACCAAGGTTCGTCTTTTTTAGCTATATACTTGGAGCATCAGGTAACATACTTGTATTACTAGCTCATATATTCTTCAGCAGTGGCAGAAAGGAAAGGTGATATAAAAAACGGTAGCTAGAAAAGGAGAGAAATAGGAGAGGCAAAACATTACACGGGACCAGAGAAGGCATAAAATGAGGAGGGAACAAAATAGTAAAAAGGCAACGAGGCTAAAATATAATTCGATCAGTGTATTCGGATAGTCGTCTTCGCTTCGTTTGAGCTCGGCGCTACATCACAATATTTTCCATCATATCGAATTTGACCCCGTCCCGGATTTGAATGCCAGAACTCTGGCATATTTATATGCGCACTTAGCCACTAGGCTGCGGGCTGTTGTTAAGGGACAGCATTGTTATGGGTTATAAGTTATTGCCCAAAGGAGTCGCTTATGTCGTCAACTGCCAAAATTTTTGGTTGCTGCCGACGAATAGCTACGTTCTGACGTTAGCTCTCGGCTTGCGTGCTCTTCAATGAAGGGGCGTGAGACCAATCTACAACAGTTAGCAATTTGCCATAAGGAATAGATAGGGTCCGACCGACTAGTATGTGGTACAAGTCTTTGAAGGCGGGTCTAGCTCCGGCACATTGATGCATGCTTTGATACATCATATTACTTTATATATAATAAGAAATAGCATTGCTAGATGAGAGCACGTTGATCTTGCATTCTAAGCTTGCCGAGTCCTAGTATCCTCAAGGCAGAAGTCATACAGGAGTTATAAAGATGTTAGACACAGCCCCTTATAACGTATCATCAAGTTTATAACTGCAGGGTGCCATTTCACTAATCGGTACAAGTTGAAAGAGTCGAGTAGGTGATACCCGAACATAACTACATGTCTCAGCTCGAGGACAAGGTATGTACTTCGCCTCGTGCTAAGCTCAAGGTTTAAGGATCGTCAAGTTAGATCGTGAATTGGGAAATGATAGACCTCGAGCTTTATATGATGATGATGTAATATCACTTGGTGTTGGTCGGAATGTTGTTATTCAATAATCTAAGCTACCTAGGTAGGTAGTTAGGCAATATGAATAGTGAATGGACACGAACGCGAACTACTTTACCCTACCACATTATACCAATCTAAATACAGGGCATCTAGATTTCCTAACATAGTTGACACCATAACACCTGTAGGCAACTTAGAGTGAAAATCCAAGGTATTATATACGATCCATCGCAATATATGCTACCCTGCTTGATAGCTTCAATTATTTAACTGTCAGCTAACACTATTCCTTCAACTTGGCGCCTAACGAGTAGGTACTCACCTTGAAAGTATTATGTTCATGAGCGAATTCGGCCTAATGGCTGGTTCGAAATGTATCATCTTGGCATAGTCCACCTAGCCTCGGACTCGGTTTTGAAATATTCCCCACCAAGGAACTTTATTAAAGCGATAGACTTAGGAGGTAATCATATTTCCGAGTTCAGCGTGTAGCTTCATACTGTGATCAACGGCTCATCCGTCATGTAATCGACATGCTTCTGGACACTGCTAAACGGTGTTTAGCGGATATAAGATGTGTGAATCTTCCTCGTCGTTGTTGTCTACGGCGCCATCTATACTGCCGATGAACATGTCGGGTACGTGGTCCTTGTGCGACTTGGTGTCGACGATGTCCCTATACCTGTGGTTAGAATTATAGCCTTATATACCTAGGTAAAGAATGTCGCCAAAAGAGGGGGGGGGGGGAGGGGGCGGTTAGCGTACCAATCTTGCTCTTTGCCAAAGTCATCCAGGTATTTGAGATGTTGAATGTCCTCTGGGTTGTCTCCGAACCGAATAAACTGTATCGTGACTGAAGTCCTGGCTAGGTTTCGTATCTTGACGTGATTTATAAGCCTCTCGATCTCTCTTGCAACTCCAGACGTAGCCAGCCCGTTGCCCCACTGCCCGTCCGTGAAAACAAAGAGTGTGATCCGGGGCCGTACGATTAATCGCTGAGGAACACCCGGGATGCCTGTAAGCGTATAATGGGGGTTAGGTAGCTTCGAAACGATGTAGTCGATCACCTCGCTCATGCTGGCCTCCATGGTAGATGGACCGCCGGAGCGGTTATTATAGCTTCGATGGACTTCGTTGAGAAGCTTCGCGGTCCGGCGGTAGTGATGTCTCTTAGACGGCTCAGACGTGAAGAACAAGTCCATGTCGTTATCGTCAATCTTCTTCGCAAGATACGACAAGGCAATGAATGTATTGAAAACATCTTCGCGGTGGCGTGTTTTCATTGACGGCGAGTCGTCGATCAAGAATATCTGGTCTCGACCCTTGATCTTGACTTGCAGTGCGCGGCATTGATCATCAACGTTTTTGTTTGGTGACCGACGGCTTTTCGTGTCGGCACGGTATCGTTGAATTTCCTCGACTGTGATCTTACTCGGAGTGGAAATTGATGTGACTGGTGACAAGAGCGAATTCACCCGAGAAATATACCCTAATGTTTGAGCTCGGTTGAGTTGGCCTGCTTCGGATGTGACCATACTCGAAGAAAGCGATGGTGAAAGTGGTGGCAAGCCTAGATCTCCTAGTGTAAACCCTCTCTCGCGCGCCTCATCACGGGCTACCTGTAGTGCACGCCCTGAGAGCTGTAGTAGTTCTCTCGCACTTTTCCGCGGACTCATGGGTTCTAGCATCATCGATTGCTGTATGAGTGGAACCACCTTGGGGGTCATAGTGTCCCAGTGACGGCCACTCTTGAGGATATGCGCATGCATCAAGGCAACGGCATCCAAAGGCTCGGTGCCGTTATGAAAGCAGCCCTTAAATCCACTTTGGATTATTGATTCATATCTTTCGGTCTCTTCCTCTCGCCGCTTGAGATAATCTTGTCGTCCTGGCTCGCCACAGACGGCCCAAACAGCCGCTTCGCTGAAGACGCACCCCATAGACCAGATGTCGACCTCCGAACCCACCCGGTTATCAAGCCTGGTCAAGGCATCGGAATTTGCAATGCACTCCGGAGCACTATATCTCTGGTCTCCTTTTTTATACCTCCCCTTGGCATTTGGGTCACCGTCTGAAACTTGCCAAATATCGCTCATTCCGAAGTCGGCAATCTTTAGTGTAAGGTCGTACTTGCTTGGAAGATCGTTCTTACTTAGGAGTATGTTGTCCGGCTTGATGTCTTGGTGAGAACTGATAGATGTTAATATTTTGTTCGGATTGGGACACAACCTAGGTGGGTAGGAATATAAAGCGTACCCAAGGAATGCTGTAGTACTCCCCTCGTTAGGGCCACCCAAGTTGTGAATGAGAGCGAGACCATCAAGTAATTTGAACATGCTTTGCCAAAATTGAAACATGTCCGCCGCCGATTCAGGGGGCGATGCTTTCTCGAAGTATGTCTCCAAGTTGCCTAATTGAGCGTGTTCCAAGAGAAGGTAGTGCTTATTGCTCTGCACGAAGTGCCCGTAGTAGTCTATAATGGTCTCTGGAGTCTGTGCCACAGCATTGGGAGCGCTGTTGTATATCTTCGTAAAGGCATTGACCTCCGCCTTGTACAAGTTCTCCGCCGTCGATGGATGAGTGTAGGCCTTAAGAATCATGGTAGAAGGCAGCTTTTTCCCCTGATGCGAAGCGTCCTGATGCGAAACATTAACGAATACATTCCGCGGTATTTAGTGACACTGGACTTACAATACAGTCAGGGTGAAAGTCGGCCTGGATAACTTCTGATTCGTCCGATGTCCTTAGGACCCTCTTTTGGATAAGAGGAAGAATATGGCGATCGTCCAGCCGCTGACCGGTGAGCATGCTGGGTCGTACCTGTAAAGGGCAAAACCTCCACTGTTTCTGTAGAAAGTCATCAAAAGCGTCATCAAGGAGTCTGTTATTCGGCCATTGCGGTGGGCGTTGCTCAAGAGGCAGTCTTTCGTCGCTGAGACTGTGTTCCATGAACTCTTGAAGACAATAAAGGCGATCTGTAAGGACCAGGATGCTGAATACGCGGATGTAGTCGCTGCGTATGATGTCGACTTTTGCAATTACAGCTGGATCGTCTATAAGAACTTCTTTCACCTTGTTCCATTTCCAGTAGCTGATCAAGTCGGACCGTGATATGAATTTTGCTGGCCGCCCATTGCCATCCACCCCTTCATGCTCGGTAGACGGATTATCCGCCCATTTTGAGAAAGATATCGACCGATTAATTAAATGCCGTCGGGAATCTTGCCTATCCATTACGGAGCTCACCATCGTCAATGGCAGATGTTGAATCCAATATAATCACCGTAGCAATTGCAAGGAATTAATATTATAAAATAGTGTAGAGCCAAGGCGTCGTAGCGAATGGGTTATGGAACTGTAATGCAGGTCAGGAGAGCTAACCAACGGCGGGAGATTAGCCAGGCTTTTAAAGGTAAATTGTTCAGCCAGGAGCTGCATACTGGAGCATGCCTATCAAGTCTATCTAGAATGGAACCTGGAGAAATCTATTGGTTATTACGAATTCAGCTCGCGTGTTACTACTCCTGTGTGGGCGGAGGCCGCGGAACTATGCCGATTTCTCCAGGGCAAACCTCAGGCTACCATGAGCTGTCTGCTTATAAGGAGCCACCTTGCTGACATGAACGTGTGAGGGGAGCATTAGGCAACTCGTCCGCGGCCAGAACTATGGAGGCAACTATAAGGCAACTATAAGGCAACTCCTTATACAACCCTGGTAGGAGATCGCCAACCTCCAGTCGGTTGTATGATGTGTGAAATGATTGATAAATAGCAAAGCCCGCATCATCAGTTAACGGGATTTGGAAGCATAGGACTTGTAGTTTTGATCAGACATGATGACCAGCTGAAGTCCTCCAACTTTTGCCGTACCTCTGAGAGACCCAATTCAGTCGTGTGGGGTCAGACCCCTGGCACCATGAAGGACCACCAGACGGGGTATGGGGGGAGAACATCTGAAGTTCAATTTGGGGGCTGAAAAGCAAATGTACGACAAAAGCGGAGGAACGAGAATGCCATCAACGCTTGATTCGGTAGTAGGAACGTGGGAGTAGGTACTAATTCGTGTCCTACCATACATAGTACGGCAGTGGACGCCCATTTTCTTCTTATGAGGTCCTCCGCTAGGCAGGTTTTCTCCCCGTCTCCCTCAAAGTTCAACCTTACCTCACAACGATTGTGCCTTGCCAAAAGCCTCTGGAGTTTGGGCCTGGACTCATACTCTTGACCCAGATATCTATACGTTAGACGTACCGATCTACTCAATTCTGTGATTCCCCCGAAATGGCCATGCAAACCTTCAGCGCATACCGGCTCCAGAAGGTGGTCTTGGAAAAATATTTAGGGGGACTATTTGGAGCTACCATTAAATGCGCTGTGAGTTTAATATCGATAGTATCTATCTTCTCAAGAGAACATCTCGGCGTATTTGTTAACTCTCTACACCAAGCCGTGATGTCTTTCATGCCGTATTTCTTAGCCTACCATAGCTCAATGAGCTCGAGCATAAGTCAGAGAAAGCTAATGATCTAACACCGCGATAGCAAAAAGCAGGAGAATACATATTCAGTATTCCTCGACCTCTTGAGGATGTATGAATGGCCCGACATTTTGATACTCTGTCAAATTTTAGGGATTAACCAACCTCTAGGCTGAGCGGACCTATATCATTGAAAACCTTCGCTACTGATGGCTAATTTGGGAACTCGTCGATGCTTGAGCCCTCCCTCTCGAGATCTGCTTTTTCGCGGTGGGGACTAAGGGAACGGGTCGATGAGAGGGGCGATGAGGCTCTGTGTGTGGTATTGGGGGCGAAGTGAGGGGCCGTGAGCAAGGAAGCGCCGAGGGTGGCAGGGTGGGTGGTGCAGGCAAGGTATATATGAGCCAATGATCTTTTCTTTCGTGTATGACATGATGAAGCTATCTGCAGTGTGGAAAAACCGATAGGCAGGCTGTGCTTGAAGAGGCTAGTTGGCTAGGAATCATGACTACATTTTATATGAAGCTGTTGAAAGATTCTTGAATGCCTCGTCTGAGTTACCTACTTCCTTTTCAACGGACGAGAAAGATAAATACATGGAGGGGTGATAAGGGGGTATCACCTATCATCCGTCTTTGGTAATGTGGCTATGCAGGCTTGCTGACACCTTCTATCCGCCACACGGAGTAGAAACCTATAAGATCATACCTACAGCCCATCCGGTTCCGAGACGTTGTTACACGCTCTAGGCGTATCAAGTACAGCCAACAAGCATATTGCCCAGCATAGGACTCTGGGATGCCTCAAGATCTACTTGGGCTGATTCCAAGCTGAGGCGAAATTCGCATTCTCGATGATTTAAAAAGCGATCGGTGAGATCAAGAAAGGACTAGGGAGCGGACAGCGAGCTCGTCCTCTCATCATTCTAACGACGCCTACCCCAATTAAATCGACGACTATGACTAAGCCATCAAACAACGGGATGTGGCCGGCTCCAACCATTAACGCCGCACCAAGTGCAGCTTTATCTCCGAGCCGAGGCACCAATGATCGAGAGCAGCAATTAATTTCTTCTTGCGAATCGTTCTCTTTGTATCCGTCTAATTTGAGCCGCACTCTCACTCTGGAGCATACTCTAGATTTGTATCATCGTACGTTGAGCTGCCAATCGAGAAGGTTGTTCAACCCTTCGCCGCAGACTAAGTTGCTCAAGTTCTGGGAGACGAATGAGGCGAGCGATGGTATTTACGAGTACTCGCGAATTCATTAAGTCATACAACTAAATATAATGTAGGATTTGAGGAGTTTCAATCCCGAGATTTTGCTAGTTTGAAAAATCACTGTCAGGAACGCGGCCGGCAGGACCCAACATGCCGCTATGTGTGAGTAGAGATAGGAGGAGCTCATAGAAAGACCATGAGAAGCTGATTACGGTCCAAGATTTATTCAATCCAAAAATTCAAGAGGCCGCTTGGAACTCACCCAGGATGATTTTGCGTATCTCGCATCCTATCATCAAGTGATGCCCAGCTTTCTCGACCTCGTATTTACGTGCGGGAGTCAAGAAAAGCCACAGGATTTTCACTACACGGCATTTCGTCATGAGAATTACCTCGTCAAAGAACATCAGAATTCCGACCAAAACTTTAAAATGGAGCGTCTCGGTCGATCCGGTCGGCAGATTCAGCACTGTTTCAGTCTCCATTCTGTTGAGCGCTCGGATTCGAATCCGGACTGGAGATGGTCGATCCGGCAAACCGTGGCATACCATTCTTTCGACGTGGAGACGGGAAAGTCCTTTTGGATTTTCATTAAAGGGAACGATGCCATGGAGAAGCGTATAAGGAGAGCGACCCTTTCGACGAGGGATATGGACATGAAGGCAAGCTCTCACCGGACTCTCACCGGATCATTCGGCGCATCCCTCACCGCGCACATTCAAATGATAGAATGGTGCGGCGAACAATGGAGATGGTACATCAACGAGGTAGAAACAATACTCCGAGAGAAGGCGAAGAACGCTGTTCTCGCCGACGTCGACAGTCTCGCAGGACCGAGCAGCGTGCCAGCATCTAGTAGGTTAGGTACTCTACTAATACCAAAGACCCCCAGAACCACCATGTCAAATGCATCACCTTCTTCACCCGTTTCGCCGAGTAAGATATGGGCTAGACTTTCTGGTACCTCAAAGACCGGAAGGAAACCAACGGTAGACGGGTCGTACATGTTGCGTCCGATCCACGCTGACAATATCGTGGAAGAGCCCGAGCAGATAGAGGAAGCAAATGATGATGAGGATGACGATGATGACGCGAATTTAGAGCACATGTTCTCTTTCGAAAAGCTCCAGGACCTTCACCAGACAGGGGAATACATGCAGGAGGCCCTCATGGTGCTGAAGCAGAACCACAACATTATCCACGAAATTCGCGAGCATTACACCATGCTGATGCAAGACGAAGACTTGCCAACCGAGATCAGGGACGGCTCCAAACTTGATATATCTAAGTTCAACCAGAGGGCCCTGAGCATCGAGAAGGATCTCGAGGTACAGCAGTCTCGGCTAGAAACACTCAACGTCCTACTGGAAGACAGAAGCAACCTGGTGAGTATTGAACCTAGTACCGATCTGACTTATGTATGGTAGCTCATCGCACTTCCAGTTCTATACCGTGCAACAATACTCCAGCATGCAGGCTAGCAAGCACTTCGCGATGAACGCCCAAGCCTCGACGGACTTTACGACGAACATGACAGCGAGGATGCACATAATGACGGAGAAGATGCACGACATCGCCCTGAAGACGAACAACCAGACGGTGTCGATGCACGTCATCACCGTCTTCACGCTCGTGTTTCTGCCGGGGACCTTCCTCGCCGTAAGCCTCCTGCGCCTGCTACTCTCTACGCGCACCGCTCTCATAACTGGACAGACTTTCTTCAGCAGCGGCATCCTGCGCTGGTACGACTCGGACGATGAGATGGCCGGCTCCAAATACAGCTGGGAAACCGAGCACGACCGCCTGGTCCTGTTCCTCGAGATCGTCGTGCCCATGATGGTCCTGATCATCGTGGCCTGGCTGGCCTTGTACCTGAGGTCGAAGGCTAAGAGGAGCGAGGAGGAAGAGCAGCAGGGATTGATTGACCTGGAAAAGGGACCTGAGATTTCGCACTGAAGGGCGTATCCAAAACTTTCGGGATCTGTCCTCCATTAGACCTACCACACTATTTTTCTTCTGGACATGTAATTTTAAATCCATCCTCTCGTTGTTACAGCTTAGGGGAAGTTGAAGGAGGTTGCTGACCGTGGAAATATTAGATTAACCGTTCTGAATAGGCTCTTCATATAGGTAATCATGATCCTTATCCGACCCTCAATAGGGGCTTCTCTTTACGCACATGAACCTACTTAGGGAATAGATATACGACTCTGTTCAAGTTGAGAATTTACGAACTTCGATTAGTAGCTTACCAACATAGTACGCTACAGACCCTGGTGGTGACCTATCATCACAGACTTGACTCATTTGCTGTAGGTAAGTAGTCCCTGAGGCTTGGTTGTGTCCAACCTCGAAGCAAAGAGCGAGCGGTGAGATGTCCCATTTGAAGCTATTCAACCCGTTGATACCCTCCCCTAAAAGGCGCCGTCAAAAACTCGCGACGACTCCATCAGAAGACCACCTCTTGATGCGCTCAAACTAGAATTTGATCTTTCGCTCCCCGCAAACCCATGCCCGCTGGTCCACATGATCGCCGCGATGGAACAGGAAACATCCCTTGCAGGCTTAAGTCGACCTACACCTTGACTACCTATCTACCACAGTAAAAAATGAAAACATCGTCACTGAATGGTAGGTAATGTGAGCATGAGTGGCAGTTCATAATCATCATCATTGGTATTGAGTGGAATCTACATGAACAGCGCGAGCTTAGGCTAGCTTGGTCTCATATCTCCAGGGAATAATTCCCTCAGCTCATCGTGAACGAGGCTGACATCCCCGAGCCTCATTCATATGGAGGGTTTCTGCTCTGAATCCTAGTCGTTCTCGAAATGACGTTTGAGAATTGACGTCACGTAGAAAGGTGACTTTGTACAAGAATCGAAGTTGAATTGGTTATGGGAAAAAAGGGGTCAGAAAAAGACAAATCTGACCCGAAGATGTAATGGCGCAAGGCCAAAAAGAATCGAAAAAAAGAAGAGAAAATGCAGGACCGTCCCTTTGCCCCGCCCCTATCACGCCGGGTTTCCCCTTGTCATTGACAATCATAGTATGTGTTGGGTTTGCGTAAAGATCCACCTAGAGGACATCGGCAGGAATATTGGGCGTGGAACACAAGTGTAACTTGGCGGTGTTCGGTAAAGAAGTGTACAGACTATACACACAAGAATCGAAGGGTTTGGGTCCGGGTTTGGAAATACTTCTGCTAGCCGAATACTAACAAAAGGACTGGCTTGGTCGGTAGTCCACTTACGCCGTCACGACGCTCTTTCCTAGAGGCTTTAGTACGTTATCGTAGTAGCCACCGCCTACGTTGCCTATTGGATATTAGCAAATTGTATAGTTCGAACAGTAAGATTCATCATACCTTGAGGACCGTAGTTGCACACCGTGTACCAAGCATCTATCTTGTACATGGTGCCAGCTTCGCAGAACTGAGACACACAGCCAATCTCGGTGACACCTTTCCAGAGCATTTCTGAGAAATGACCCCAGGAGTCGAAGGAGTTCATGTCTGGGCCGGCTGGTGTATAGAACGAGGGAGGGTACGAGTTGAATTCACCGTTGTACCAAAAGTTGGTGATGGCCATCTTGACGGCACCAGTCTCACCAAGTTCATGAGCGCCGGAACTCTGTCCCCAGGCGGCTAAGTTCTGGCCGTAACCTTTCTCACCCTGATCCCTAAGCAATTGTAAGTGACTGGAAAAGCTGAAGGTAGTCTTCTGGAACATACATATCATGTTTGAAGACGCAAGTAGCAGCAGTGTTGGCAGCGTAACCGGCGAGCTTGTCGCTCCAAGTAACGTCGGGAGCGGAGTGGTTGGAACGGTGAATGTTGTGCTGAGAGAGGGCGGCGCTGATGAAGTCTTCCGCGGTAGTAGGGTTCTCTGTTCCAGCGGGAGCAGCAGTGACGGTAGGCTCAACATCCGAATACACAGAAGTAGGCTCTTCGGTTTGGGTAGTGACCTCCGGGTCGGCACCAGGTGCCGTAACAGTCACGACAACGACGGGAGGGCTCGTGGGAGTGTCCGTGTGCGTATCCTGAACCGAGCTCGTGGTGTCTTGAGGTCGTTGCTTCTGACCGCCACCAAAGGGCAAGGTAGGCTTAACGCTCGGGCCAGTCTCGGTGCCGGTAACAGTAACGGTGTACTCAACCACAACCCAAGAGGTCTCATACGCGCGCTTCTCCAACTGCACGGGGCTCGCCATAGCCAGCATTGCAGCACTGGCAGCGACGAAAATCGAAGACTTCATTTTGATCGAAAATTGAAGGTTGTGAAAATCAAAACTGTGAGAAGTGAGTTATGTGCTTAGTACACCTTAGAATGAATGGATGAATATGAATTTTCAGTGGGAATGAGCGTGATTGAGATCAACATGCATATTGCTTCATCCGAGGATGTCTGAATGAGTGATATAATGCAAAAGATAGAAGGAATAGGGCAATCCAAGGACACTATGCAAGTGTAGGTGATTTAATGCAAGATACTGTTTGTTGTCCAAGTGGAGTGGTAGATATCGCCAGCGGGGATCTAGAACTAGCAGTTCTACTTTGTTGGAGAGGTGGGCTTTGTTGATGGAAGTGAGACGCTATTTTTGGCTTGGGGACGAAGGGGAGGGACAAAGCTTGATGGCTTGATAGATGGATATGCAGGCTGAATACCCTTTGCTGGAAAACTGTCGATAGACAAGGAGCTGATCCTAACATACCTTTATAGTTGTGTCACGAACCGAAGTCACAGCTTTGGCTTTGGTGGGGAATAAGAGATGGTGGGTTCTTCAGATCCGGCTGGCGATAAAGACGGGCAACTTATAGGACTCGGATAGACCAAGAGAATATCTTGAGACCAACAACGAAGTCGGGAGGTGTGGTTGGACAACAGCACGAGTCGTTCAACTGACGAGCCTTGGGTTGGACGAGTTGGTGAGTTCTAGACTGCGAGTGCTTCCAAGAGCAGATCGATCAACAATGGGCGACTGGCGTCCGAGTAAGGAGTGACTGTGAAGTGAATGGATGGAGAGGTCGACTAATGAATCAGCCGGTCATTCGAGATAACGAACCAGTTTTATCAGGCCGTTAAGACAGGTCGTCGGGTCAAGACGGTGGTGAGGAAAGGTTGGTATTTGAAGGAATGAAAGTACGCCAAAGCGAACGGGAATGAGTGGAAGTGGTTGGTCGGAATTGTGGTCTCACGGACACGCAGCGTGGTGAAGAAGAAAAAAAAGAAGACGGAACGAGTGGTGGGAAAATGTGAATAATGTATCAAAAGAACGGAAGGGACTTGGGTCCTAAGTCTGCGGGCAAACCTGGCAAACGTGAATGGGAAGGAAATTGCGGCGTGTGAAGTCAAGAAGGCAAGATGAAAGGGTCCCAGGGTTTGCTTGTAGGTACCTGAGCTAGGTATCTCGGGTACCTGATTTGAAAGGCCCCTCCTGTGGTTCCTGAGGTAGCACAAGAGGTACGTACCGAAATAAGCTAGGTACTGCTGAGTGGCCAGGCCGGTGCCGCACTATTTTAGAGGATGCAAATTGTCGATCCTAGCGTCATTTCACATTGGAATTGGCGATACCAGTTAGCCGTAATAATTTGTGACCTCGAGCTCTTTTTTCAAACGGGGTCCCGTCGTCATCTACTACGTCCCACATTACGGTCATGTTTTCAACGTTGTTGCAATTTTCACTGAAATTGGCTGCATCTGAATAAGTGTGGTTACTTCGATCTCGTAGAAATATGACAGGTAAGATACTAAATGTTAGAAAAAATAATAAACTAATCTAGCTACGGCAAACATAGCATTGACACTGATAGTAGATCTTTTATTATTATTATTATTATTATTATTATTCACACGTATTAGGTAGGTATTAGGTATGAGGTAACAAAATACATCTACATATACTTAGGTAGCCACTCCTGAAGATCGACTCGAGGATCAGCAATGTTTATAGCCTTGTGGATGCCGCGGATGCACGACCTGCTGGATATAAAATACGGAGAAGTAATGCGCTTACACACGGACATGCATGCACTAGAATTTCCCCAGATACTGTGTACATTGTAAACGCTGAAGCAATCCTGCCGTTATAATTCTAAGAAACAGTGTTGATTGACGTGAAAGCCTATCAGAATAAGAAAAGAATATGATGTGCAAACACTTAGCCTCTAGTGGATAGGTGCGTCTGCGGTAATGCCTGTGGTGATGTGGGGTACCCGAATACTACCAGTACTTGGTACCGTACAAACGCCCAAGTGGACGGGACGTCATAGTCCACTCCTCGCATCTTGCTAGCTTGCCTTGTCAGCATACGAGCACCTTTATTTTTCTCCAAAGACGCATTTTCTTTATGCCACATCATATACAAATGACTCCCTTCTTTGTCATCTGTCGAGTTGGCCATGTTCTCCTTTTTCTAGCTTGTTGTTTGTCAACAGCGCTATCCTTGCACCCAAGATCAGACGAGGCCCCTAGTCTGTTTCCAACCCCTGCAGAAAATTTGGTGCCTTGCAGATTCTCTTCCCGCCGCAACCCACCGCTTTAAGCCAACAGGGGTTGAGGGACCCGAGAGGGGGCATTCAAGCGCGGGGCTAGCGTGGGTTGCCCCAGAAGGGCAACTGGTAAAGCCAATGATTCGCTGCAAATGTTTTCCAGCTTTTCACTTCTGTCATTATGCACCCCTCCCCCACTACGGTTTATACGATACTCACACCCCCAAAGTCCCCCTGAATGAAATAATCCTGGGGTCTGCCAGGTCTCCTCATGTCAATGCTTTTCTCTCTCGTAGAAGCGCCTAGATTTTCTTGGATCGTTTAATCTGCCCTAAAAACATCAGATGAACTCGCCTGTCCGTTTCAGCTGCTCAGCCCACAGTCATATTGTCCACTTGTGGCTGCAAACGAGCCTCTAGCACGTGCTTTGCATTGTTCACTTCGAGTTCAAATCCCTCCTCTCTCGGAAAATTCAATCTTATGATGTTCGCAATTACAATCAATACCTTTCAGATTCGAATTCCCGTCCCTCTCAACTTAAGAATGGTTAGTTCGATTTAACTGAACCGGCGTCCAAGTAAATCATTGGGTCGCAGTCCACAGCCCAGACTTTTTACTTAACATAAATCATGAAGATCACAACAATACCTGAATACCTAACCTATGACCGCGCCAGCTGGCCCACTACTGGCCGACATACGGCCCGGTGGGCTCCAGGGATAGGCACACTTGGATATCTTCATGACCCGGGTGCGCCGGCCGTCAGCTACAGGCTGTAGCCCAATAAAGGTGAAACGTTTGAGCCGCCGCCACCCCCCGACTAAAGCAGCTTATTTCTTGTCCCACTCGCCCATTCCCGCAAATTTGATCGAGCTCCATGTTTGTCCTTCGATAGACAGAAATTACGTTTAAATGCCAATTTCAGTCTCTGTTACATCTCCGTAACGTGTTGATTATTATAGAATTAGACACCTCCCAACTGCACATTTATCAGAATAAGTGCCTACAAACTGATACAAGGACATGGGCATATATTTCTGCCGTTCTCCGATCCCTCTATAGGAAGGTGATGGCAGGTAACTTCTCGTATTAGACAGTGTAGGGTATTACATGCGAAGGTTTGTGGGTACCGCGCAACTTGGATGGGGATACCTAAGAGTTCATTTAATCTGCAATGAACTTATTATATTACTCAGCAACCCTGACTAAGCCCGGGCCTGGATCGAAGTTATCTACCAAAGGTATTATGAGGATGAGTATCCTAACTAATGTATTTATCTAGGTCAGTTGTGGCTAGAAAATGACAAGTCGGCGAAGCCTCAGCATCATGTTATTTCAAAGCATCATCTCTGTTACGAGATTCTCAACCTAACGGCGGCTGGCTGCAATGCATCGTCAACTTTCTTGCCCTTCATGAAAACTCCGGGGCTTCTTATTCCATACGGACCAGATATTGATCTGTCTCCATGATCAGTAATCGCTGGTTTCCCTCAAGTCAACATTAGTATATGGCTACCTTCAGGTCAATACCACGCATGAATGCTACCTAATCTAAGTACCTAAGGTACCTAGTTGAACCCCATTTGTTTTACCTCCTTAACTCTGAAGTAGGAGCTGTCCTCTACCACACATTGAATATAGACCAGAGCTATGCTTGGAAGCCAAGCAGAGGCATTTAACCGTTCGTCTAGATACTAACACGACGTCTCAATGTCTCAGGCGGTAGTATTTCTCTGCCACAACGGCTGCCACCCCTAAATCCCGACTCTGAGACTGAGATACATCGGGTTTCAAGGTGACACTGTCTCGGTGAACGTACGCGCTACACATATGCTTTCGTGAGATCATTTTTTAGTCCTATTCAATCTGTCCAATAAACGTCAGCGGTTGACTTTGTCTCGACTGAGGTTCACAAGTGGTCGCAACCCCTAGGGAGCTGTCTGTTATTTCCGGTAGTTCTCCCAACAGTTCTCGGTCTTAAATGAGCTATCTTTCCGCACTTTTAGGGTGGACCGAGACACAGTTAACTCCCATGTCTAGCACTATTTCATATCCGATGTATATGCGTGTACTCTGCACGGCAGGCCGTTGGGCCTTACATCCGTCTTAACGTTATACATACCACCATTGTGGATGGGCATAATAAAAGCTGTTATCGATGGATCTACCTACCACCGCGAACAAGTCGGACGGGTCTCACATGAATAGATACCTACCTATATTGTACGATCCTACCCCGCGCGCCTCTTCGCGCCACCAACCGCAGACTGAAGTACATACCCGACAGCGGCGTAGGTCAAGGTGTCTTACACATCATCCGGCTCCTACATGCTTATGGCATCATATAGAGCTGTCCCGGATATATTAGAGCTGCGCAGGTGCCAATCCAGACGTTATACTACGTGCATCTACTCAAGGCCATGCCACCGCCTGTACAGTTGGAGGACAAACCCCCCTCAACTTGTGTAATATTCGCGAACGTTCACTCTTTCCGATTTAACTCACTCGTTAGCCCTATAAGACCAACAACCCATGGGACTTAAGTCATCTCGAGTTACTGTACACAGATCGTTGGACCTTTGGTCTGGATCATCATCGTATGTAAGGTTACCAGAGACACCATCCGAGTCAGCGAGCGGCCACCTTATGTCATCCGGCCTTATAAGCTATAGAGTGCCATCTGCCGCGCTTCTAGAATACTTGGTCACCCGTCATGTCTCTGTGCTTGAGATATCTCACCGGACTAAGACATGCTAGGTTTAATGCAGCCTTCCATACCACGATATGACATCTTCTCTCACTGTAGACTCTGGAGCCATTCAAAATGTAAGCGTCCTATTTCTTATCACCTTCTAAGATGTTCAGACTACGGCGTGCTACTTACCCCGCAAAGCCACGAGCTGCCTGCCTTCCTGGTGAGGGTGCATAGAACCGTTCGTAGACAAGGAGGCGTTGTATGTGCCCGTTGTCGTGCCGCCTTCCCATGTTTTCTTGCTGTGCAAATTTAAGGAGCGCTCTGGATTCGCATTGGGCCAGCAGATACGTATCCAGTTAGCACAGCTGGTAACCGATCGGCACATAGCCAAAGAGAGATAACCAGGATGATGATATATCCCATCGACAAAATAATAGACACATCATGGATGACGCCTCTCCAGTTAGGCAGCTTTCCTCCCTGAGGCAATCCGGGGATTTTATTAGCGAACATGTCATGAATGGCCATCTATTACGTGTAGGCTAGTTACATTTTGGCCGGGAAGTCATGTTTCCGAGAAGACAGACAGATAGTATACAAGGCGATATGATGGGAAGAAACCCAATTACTTCCATGGCCCATCGAGATTCGTGGAATCAAAGCGTATAGGCTCCGCGTAAGCTCCTCTTTGCTCAATTCAACGTGTGGCGTTGTTCACTCGCTTCCGGTCCTCTCAAGTTACACTCAGATAACCGACGTTGAGCATGTACATTAGCATCACAACCACAACTATAACTTGCACTTAGATCTGATCGTGAGTCGCGAACCGCTTCGACAATGCATGTTATCTTTGTTTTTATATTTATTAATGACGCCATAATGTACTAATTAAATAAATACATAAAATCGGTATATATTTTTTGGAACGCACGTCGTGGTTCAGCCTCGTATGGATTATCCGGGAGGCTGCCCTGACACGGACCTCTCCATTGGTCTTATGCAGTGATTTTTCCATCGGGTGGGACACAATTTCTTTTGCTATGGGCTGGCTGTCACGGCAGAAATATCTTGAGATCTCAGGTTTCGGGTTTTTTTTTTGAATCGAGACTTCTATCTCACCATTACTTTGGGCATCGAATCAAAGCTGAACTCCGCTCCAGGCCAGCGTAAACTCGGTACGATGATGGGGGAAAAGGATCGTGTAGACATCTAGTTCCACCTCGAAAGCGCGATCACGGACTCGGTACGATGAAGAAGGCGAGAGATCGAGCAAACACGCCCATCGCCGATTCGTTTCTTCTTTAATGGGTAAATCACACGTTTACTGCGATGATGATGGTGTTGGTAAGAGCACAAGAAAGGACACTCCATTTCTTCGACGAAAGGCGAACCACACACCTATTACGATGACGGCGGTAGTGGTGAAAGCTCGAGTACAGCGGCTCAAGATGAACCAGGTCCTACTGCTGAAGCGGAGACTCACCATAGCAGTCAACAAGAGTAACAAAATCAGCAATAGGAGCAAGAGAGCAATGCTATCACGATCAATGAGCGAAGAATCGCTCTAAGAGTTGAAAAGATTCCGGTAAAAGTCCAAGGAGAGAGACAGTTGTACTGTGCTGTAGCTTCTCTAGTTGAAGAAAGGGGTGGGGGAGAAGGAAAGGGGAGCGAGTTATTCGGCTCCTAAACGGATTCCTAGAAGGAGGTCTGCTATTTTTTCCCCTATGTTGGTTTCCTATGTAGATCTTTCATGTCTAAGCTCCCGCTTTTCTGGGCTTTATGTCCATCAGAGCTTCAACTTTCTGCCCTTCACCACTGATACCCCATACATCCAGCCCACGACGCAGCATCATCATCATGCCCCTCAAACTCCAGGAGGCGGATACGGAAGCCGATCTCCTCGCCATTGCCCAGGCAATGATCGAGGCCTACGAAGTTCCCGAGCAGAAGCTTTTCAATCTTTGGTTCCCGATCGACGGAGATGGAGACGAGGCTCGCCAGACATCGTTTCGCATGGCCGCTGATCGGCTGAAAGATTGGCACGACAATGACCCCACGAGCTATTAGCAGAAAGTGGTTGATGTCGAGACTGGCCGCATCGCTGCTGGCGCGTTGTGGAGCATCTGTCGAGAGAATCCCTTCACTAAACCAAAGACAATTACAGCACCTTGGTTCCCTGAAGACTCTAGAGAATATGCAGAAGAGGCGCTGAAAATGCACGCCAAACCCCGATCTCAGATCGCGCAGCGGCCACATATTTGTAAGTTTGAGTTGGCACATCTCCATTTGCAGTCGCTGATAGAAAAACAACCAGACTTGTTCATCATATTTACTCATCATGAATACCGCCGCCAAGGGGCTGCCCAGCAGATCATGGATTGGGGCACCAGGAAAGCCGACGAGTTGGGGCTGGAGATGTTTCTGGACTCGTCGTCTATGGCAAAACCTCTCTACGAGCTGAACGGCTTTGTAGCTGTCCAAGACAACCTCGTTCATCCACAGAAGAGTGACCCTGATGAGAAATGGAAGGAGATGGAGAGGGCAGTTGGCCCTTTCACTTTGACGGTGATGTGGAGGCCCGTGGGGGGCAAATACGAAGAGAGAAAGACTAGGAAGCCGTGGGAGTCTGCCTAACCGGAAGTGTGCATTCCTACTAGATGTCCATACGGACCACGAGACAGCCATGCCCTCCTTGCCCACAGTGGCACCACGTCTGCCAGTGCATCTTACCTCTAGACAGTTCAGATAGGAGACAAAAATCTTGGAAAAAACGTAACTGCCTTTCGGGGTATGTGTGTTCGGCGGTTTGCCTATCAGGATTCGAATACATACGCGGTTTTGTTAGTTTGATTTTTATCAAATGCATTTATTTAAAACTCTATATCACGAGTCTAGCTGCCTCAAAGCAAGTCCTACCAAATCAGCTGATACATGTTAATATACCTACCTGCATCTACTTACTGGAAGGTAGGTGTTCAAAGAGGTAGGTATCTATGTTAGGTTCTTTACCTTTTGGTATGGGAATGGGCGGGGGGGGGGGGGGGGGGGGGCGGGGGGGGGGGGCGGGGGGGGGGCGGGGCGGGGGGGGGCGG